>LT635757.1:1800000-2369172 GCA_900106115.1 Sungouiella intermedia | reverse complement strand
ACCTCTACCTCCCTAAGAAAAACCTCTACCTCCTAAGAAAAACCTCTACCTCCCTAAGAAAAACCTCTACCTCCCTAAGAAAAACCTCTACCTCCCTAAGAAAAACCTCTACCTCCCTAAGAAAAACCTCTACCTCCCTAAGAAAAACCTCTACCTCCCTAAGAAAAACCTCTACCTCCCTAAGAAAAACCTCTACCTCCCTAAGAAAAACCTCTACCTCCCTAAGAAAAACCTCTACCTCCCTAAGAAAAACCTCTACCTCCCTAAGAAAAACCTCTACCTCCCTAAGAAAAACCTCTACCTCCCTAAGAAAAACCTCTACCTACCTTCCCCAGATGACTTCTTCGCGCCAGGCTAGAATAATTATTTATGACGTGCACGGAAAACACTTCTTGTGGGGCTTACCCGTGCGGGAGGTACTATACTCACAACAGAAGGAAGCGTGTCTAAATTATCATTTTAGAATTTATAAGGATAAAATGAAGTTTGCAATGGAGATACATAAACTGTGTTTATTTGGCGATGTTGAATTGTATAAACAATTAAGTTCAAGCATCGATATTGATGCATTTATGTTAAGGTATAAAAGAACTATAAAATATTTTCTTTATAAAGGTGCTTATCTTAATAAATTTTTTCTTGATTTATTAACCAAATATGGAGATACTATTTTTGATATTAATAACGAAATTTATGAAGATTTGCATGATTTATACTATGATGAATCTGATTATTTATCTCCTAATATTTGTAGATTAAAAACTCAATTTAAACTGTTATTTAATGTTGATATAGTTTATGGTCAAAGTATTATGTGTTATTTTGATGATGAAATGTTTGATATTGAAGTTGAAGATATTGATAATGTAAATAATTATGGTATTGTATACTATGATAATTACATATTTAATTTATTTTTAGATAATAAATATATTAGTAATTTTCATTATGATTATACTGAACATGATATCTTAAGTAATACTGATTTAGCTATGTATCTTTATTCCAAAAATAAGCATATTGATTTATGTTTATCAAGATTTCTTGTTGTTGATTTTGAAAGAGCTAGTACTTTAGTTAAAGAGAATACATTCTTCACATTTTTTGTTGACACACCTTTAATATGTTATGACTTTAAAGGAGACTATTTGGAAGAGCCTGAATTGTTAACTTTATTAAATTATAAACAAATTATGTTGATATTTTTTTATAATATTCTTTATAAGAAATATTTTTTTAATGTAATTGATATTAATTTTATTAAACAATTTGATTTTGTTGAATATAATATTTTACGAATTATTAAATATTATGGCTCTTCTTATTATTTTATTGAAAAATTATTAAAAACACGTAAAATTGTTAAATTATTTGATATTCCAACTAAACAGTATTTATATGAGGAAATAACTGAAATTGAAGATATTTCGGAATATGAATATAAATGTTTAATATACAATTTAAATTTTTAGAACAATATGTACTTTCAATTATCTCCCTCTTGGGTACTCTTATTAACTCGCAAACTTCAAGGTTTTCTGCTATGCCTGTCTTTAGATTGTAAGCATCCGTTCCTGTTGGAGAATATTGGCATTGGAGGCTAAACTCTTCACTTAGTTCCTTCTTCCTTCCAACACATAAGCCATCTCTAGATCCTTCAGAACATGTATCAAGCATGTATCTCCACTACTTCTCTGAAATTTTGTTTTCTGTAAGTAAAACTATATATCTTCAACTGAGCTGACAGACTAGAACCTCCATAAGTTCTCTTGATAGTTCCTGCTTATCTATCAGCTGTATTCTTCAAACTTCGTTTCTGTACCTTCCACTAATTTCTACCTTAATATCTCTCTTCCATTATATTTGTTAACTACTTTTTATCTTTTACTTATCAGCCCCCTTGAAATAATTGTAGAGCGACTTGATACTATTTGGTATCCCTTTATGTTCTTGCAACTCTCTCTGTATTCCTCTCTAGCAATTGCCCATTCGTACTGGTATTGGTGAGGCAATCATCCCCCGCCGGTCATCCATAACTACTGATAATCCTTATCGACACCCTGATCATTGCCTCAGAGATGACTGGGCGATACCGAAAGGTTCCCAGTTTTCAGTTTACTATTCGATAGTACCTTTTTAGCGTCGCTTTCTAGAATAGTACTTCTTTGATACACGTCTCTGATTGTAATCTCCTTCAACAACACATTCATGACGAACTGAGCAATATCGTGAATGGAAAGAAGAGAAAGTTTATTGGAGATGATAGAGCTTCAAAAGCCCATACTTTTGAACGGGTCATCTAAGCTTGCACACCGAAGTTTGCCAGAATCAATGTAGCAGCACTAAAACCCTGATAACCGAGCTATAAGTGATAGCAGATGTGTTAGATGAGATTTGCAATTGTAACTGGAGTCTAGGCATACAACGTTTTATACTTAGACAAGAGGATCTCATGGCCTCTGGTGAAATACTAGACCTCGAATGGTCCAGAATGCACCTCTCTTGATCTCGACATCCCTATCCATAACATCTCTATTGCATGACATTCGGGGTTATACGAAAGGCGAAATTGTGAGCGTACACCTGGAAAAGGATTCATACGGCAATGGGGCGCGCTGCGTGATTTGCAATATTGGTCGACATCAAGGCTATCGAGTTTCCTTCTGCAATGTAAATGAAGGGGCCAAAAGAACTTAATAGTATTGTTCTCTCGAAGTTCCCCATACCTGGTTCGGTGGTGGTGCTGAATAGCAGTCTTTTATCATTGGTGCACGTTTGAAGGCCAGGGCAATCGGAGGGAAAAATTATTCTCAGCTTGCAATTCGCGGCTTACCTTATAACCTATCATGTACTTTCCTAGAAAACGCTAGTTTGTATCAAGTTGTTTATAATACTAAGAAAACATTGAGTGGGTGCGTACAATACCTAAAATGCAAGATAGCGATAAGCTATGTAGTAGCTAATTGACTTTGACTACCTTCGCAAGATCTAACAAAACAAAACTTGTAAAAACAAATTTACTAGCGCCTTACACATTACCAAACCCTGAGTCGATGAATAATAGTAAAAGGAGAAGGATGGGGAGAACATGATAGTGTTTTTGTAGCAAGTAGCATAAACTATTTGTTGCACCTTAAGTCAAAAATGGGTAAAGCTCTGTTTTCGGATCGAAGTACGTCTGTCAATCAAAAATACAAAGTTTTAGCACTTCTTTTTTGCAGGAGCACGGCCGAGAGCTAATTATCAGTAAAGTTCCCCAGCTCCAAGTTAGTAATTCGCACCTTGTAGTAGGCTGCCATTGATGTCAAAGGCTCGAATTATGCGTCTTCTAGTTCGTCAGCTTACTCATCAGAAAGTATCCTAAGTCTGCAGTGAACGCTTCCAACATATCCAGATATCTGCTTGTTATGTTTTTTCTCAAACACATCAGAAGAAATTTTGCTGTCCTAGTTGTGCTGCTATTTGCATACATCAAATTCTGTAGAGATTTGTACAACACAACCTGCCCTAAAAGCAAAGTTGCAGCTTTGAGGCTTTCCCATTTCACGAATGTAATGGAAATCGGAGAAACAGATGATTTTAAGAATTTTTTTTAACATAATTTCAAAAATCTGAAACTAACAAAGGAATGTCTTGCGGAATACGAGATGATTCGCAAAAATTGCACATACCGAATAAAAGGCAACAAAATAACAAAATCAAGGTAAAGGGCATCCATTACTGCCTTGCCCACAGGATATGGATATAAGAGATGTCAGGAACAAGGGTATGACAACGATTGACGGCTTGATTGAAATCAGCGTAAAGAATGAGCTGTGAGTAACGTATTGCGACGGGGAACCACTAACAACCCAGAATTTTCTCCTCGATGAGTATTAGGAACCGAACTAAAATTGAAATGAAACTTGCGTTTTCGGTACAACTCAAGAACATTAATTAAAGTCGTGATTTCATAAGGTGTTATCTGCATATCATGATTGAGAAGTTACAGTTTCGTGCAAACGTACTTATCATTGAAAGCGTCGATAGACGGTTATTTTCCTGCACCTGTCAACGCACTACATGGCTTGCATAAGGACCAATTGATATCTATGAATAAACTCTACCCCAACAATTTGTTCGCATAGTAATATATAAATGGAGCCAAAATAAATAAAAAAGAATGAAATGACCATACCGAAATCAAAAAGTAATTAAATCCGACTTCATGCGAGGTATAAAACGAAAATGTGAAGAACAACCATCATTGAAAGAAGCTTCAAATTAAGTGTATCCATGCGAATAGAAGCATTGCGAAGGGCATCGAGTGTTTAGCTCCCGAGCCCTCAAACAAAGAGTGTACAGTAGAAGAGTCGAGCAGGCTGGATGTACCAGAACCTGAACCTGATCCAGAACCTGAGCCTGATCCAGAACCTGAGCCTGAACCTGAGCCTGAGCCTGATCCAGAACCTGAGCCTGAGCTAGAATCAGAATCTGAGCCCGATCCAGAATCAGAACTAGAATCAGATTCATTTTGTTTCTGAGCAGATGAGATGTAATTGATTGTAGTATATCTCAATGTACTGTAAGTGGAAATTGCCGCACCCGTGGTAGTGCCAACGGTAGTTTGAGTTGTAATGCCAACGTCACTGTCACCTGTAGTGGCAGATGTAATGTCAGATATAGTTTCAGTTGTAATGCCAACGTCACTGTCACCTGTAGTGGCAGATGTAATGTCAGATGTAGTTTCAGTTGTAGTATACGTTGAAGTGCAGGCATTAGAGTCGACTGAAGTGCTAACTGTACTATCAGCTGTAGTGTTATCTGTACGTTCAGTTATAACGCCAGATATGGTGGAAGAAACAGTTGACTCAACTTCGGAAGGACTGAAACTAATAGAAGAATTCGGAGATGGGCCTGAGCACTGGCTATGAATGCATGTTCTTGAGGAGGAACCAGAATGTGACTCAACGAAGGATGTGCTCAAAGCGCTAGACTGTTCACTCGCACTCAGAGATACAATTCCTGACGAAGTGCTGTTGGTATACTTTGTGAACATTGGCGTTTCAATCACAATCAATGGCCCTGTCACAGTCGTACTGTCATATGTGACAGTCGTCATAGTAGTGTATGTTTTAGTGAAGCTTCCAGTCCATGGAATTGTTGTCGTGTACCTGGATTCAGGAACTTGAACAGTAACAGCATTGGTAATATATGCCAGTGAGCCAGTCGTCACAGTTACAGGCCCAGTGATAGTCGTGGTGAATGTACCTGTCCATGGAACTGTAGTTGTTGAAAGTCCGGCTGTAGGAGTCTCAATAACTACCACATGCTCGGTGTAAGTAGTACTGTCGTTTTCCACAGTGGTTAATGTGGTATAAGTTGAAGTAAAAGTTCCAGACCATGGCACGGTAGTCGTGATGGTAGACATTGGAACTTCAACAGTAACAACACTAGTGGTGTACACTACTGATCCTGACGTCACGGTGACTGGTCCAGTTACCGTGTTGGTAAAAGAACCTGGCCATGGAACTGTAGTCGTTGAAAGTCCGGCTGTAGGAGTCTCAATAACTACCACATGCTCGGTGTAAGTAGTACTGTCGTTTTCCACAGTGGTTAATGTGGTATAAGTTGAAGTAAAAGTTCCAGACCATGGCACGGTAGTCGTGATGGTAGGCATCGGAACTTCAACAGTAACAACACTAGTGGTGTACACTACTGAACCAGAAGTTACAGTTACTGGTCCAGTTACAGTAGTGGTATAATTGCCAGTCCATGCAACGGTAGTGGTGGAGATTGGAATAGTAGGAGTCTGAACCACAATCAAATGCTCTGTGAACGTAGTACTGTCTAAAGTAACAACCGTCAAAGTCGTGAATGTTGAAGTATCAGATCCGGTCCAAGGCTTAGTAGTGGTCTCTGTTGGCATTGGTACTTCAACAGTTACTGCACTGGTAGTGTAGACATTTGATCCCGATGTGACAGTAACCGGTCCAGTAACAGTAGTGGTATAGTTGCCAGTCCATGCAACGGTAGTGGTGGAGATTGGAATAGTAGGAGTCTGAACCACAACCAAATGCTCTGTGAACGTAGTACTGTCTAAAGTAACAACCGTCAAAGTCGTGAATGTTGAAGTATCAGATCCGGTCCAAGGCATAGTAGTGGTCTCTGTTGGCATTGGTACTTCAACAGTTACTGCACTGGTAGTGTAGATAATTGATCCCGATGTGACAGTAACTGGTCCAGTTACCGTAGTCGTATAGTTGCCAGTCCATGCAACGGTAGTGGTGGAGATTGGAATAGTAGGAGTCTGAACCACAATCAAATGCTCTGTGAACGTAGTACTGTCTAAAGTAACAACCGTCAAAGTCGTGAATGTTGAAGTATCAGATCCGGTCCAAGGCATAGTAGTGGTCTCTGTTGGCATTGGTACTTCAACAGTTACTGCGCTGGTAGTGTAGACAATTGATCCCGATGTGACAGTAACTGGTCCAGTTACCGTAGTCGTATAGTTGCCAGTCCATGCAACGGTAGTGGTGGAGATTGGAATAGTAGGAGTCTGAACCACAACCAAATGCTCTGTGAACGTAGTACTGTCTAAAGTAACAACCGTCAAAGTCGTGAATGTTGAAGTATCAGATCCGGTCCAAGGCATAGTAGTGGTCTCTGTTGGCATTGGTACTTCAACAGTTACTGCGCTGGTAGTGTAGACAATTGATCCCGATGTGACAGTAACTGGTCCAGTTACCGTAGTCGTATAATTGCCAGTCCATGCAACAGTGGTGGTTGAAAGTTCCGCAGTAGGAGTTTGAACCACAACCAAATGCTCTGTGAAAGTGGTACTGTCTAAAGTAACAACAGTCAACGTCGTGAACGTCGTAGTATCTGATCCACTCCAAGGTTTAGTAGTGGTCTCTGTTGGCATTGGTACTTCAACAGTTACTGCGCTGGTAGTGTAGACAATTGATCCCGATGTGACAGTAACTGGTCCAGTTACCGTAGTCGTATAGTTGCCAGTCCATGCAACGGTAGTGGTGGAGATTGGAATAGTAGGAGTCTGAACCACAATCAAATGCTCTGTGAAAGTGGTACTGTCCGCAGTAACAACAGTCAACGTCGTGAACGTCGTAGTGTCTGATCCACTCCAAGGTTTAGTAGTGGTCTCTGTTGGCATTGGTACTTCAACAGTTACTGCGCTGGTAGTGTAGACAATTGATCCCGATGTGACAGTAACTGGTCCAGTTACCGTAGTCGTATAATTGCCAGTCCATGCAACAGTGGTGGTTGAAAGTTCCGCAGTAGGAGTTTGAACCACAACCAAATGCTCTGTGAAAGTGGTACTGTCTAAAGTAACAACAGTCAACGTCGTGAACGTCGTAGTATCTGATCCACTCCAAGGTTTAGTAGTGGTCTCTGTTGGCATTGGTACTTCAACAGTTACTGCGCTGGTAGTGTAGACAATTGATCCCGATGTGACAGTAACTGGTCCAGTTACCGTAGTCGTATAGTTGCCAGTCCATGCAACGGTAGTGGTGGAGATTGGAATAGTAGGAGTCTGAACCACAACCAAATGCTCTGTGAACGTAGTACTGTCTAAAGTAACAACCGTCAAAGTCGTGAATGTTGAAGTATCAGATCCGGTCCAAGGCATAGTAGTGGTCTCTGTTGGCATTGGTACTTCAACAGTTACTGCACTGGTAGTGTAGATAATTGATCCCGATGTGACAGTAACTGGTCCAGTTACCGTAGTCGTATAATTGCCAGTCCATGCAACAGTGGTGGTTGAAAGTTCCGCAGTAGGAGTTTGAACCACAACCAAATGCTCTGTGAAAGTGGTACTGTCTAAAGTAACAACAGTCAACGTCGTGAACGTCGTAGTATCTGATCCAGTCCAAGGTTTAGTAGTGGTCTCTGTTGGCATTGGTACTTCAACAGTTACTGCGCTGGTAGTGTAGACATTTGATCCCGATGTGACAGTAACTGGTCCAGTTACCGTAGTCGTATAATTGCCAGTCCATGGGGCAGTCGTAGTAGAAAGTCCAATAGTCGGAGTTTCAACGACGACCCAAAACTCAGTAATGGTGGTGCTGTCATTCTCCACGGTGGTCAATGTTGTATACAGTGTAGTGAACGAACCATTCCATGGCACCGAAGTCGTGATAACTGGGACAGGAACTTTGATGGCTTCAATACTGAAACTGTACACTAACGAACCAGAAGTCGTCGTCACAAGTTCGAAAACAGTTGTGGTGTAATCACCAGTCCATGGGACAATCGTAGTAGAAATTTCAGGAGTCGGAGTCTCAACCACAACCAAATGCTCTGTGAACGTAGTACTGTCTAAAGTAACAACCGTCAAAGTTGTAAACGTTGAAGTATCTGATCCAGTCCAAGGCTTAGTAGTGGTCTCTGTTGGCATTGGTACTTCAACAGTTACTGCACTGGTAGTGTAGATAATTGATCCCGACGTGACAGTAACTGGTCCAGTTACAGTAGTGGTATAATTGCCAGTCCATGCAACAGTGGTGGTTGAAAGTTCCGCAGTAGGAGTTTGAACCACAACCAAATGCTCTGTGAACGTAGTACTGTCTAAAGTAACAACCGTCAAAGTTGTAAACGTTGAAGTATCTGATCCAGTCCAAGGCTTAGTAGTGGTCTCTGTTGGCATTGGTACTTCAACAGTTACTGCACTGGTAGTGTAGATAATTGATCCCGACGTGACAGTAACTGGTCCAGTTACCGTAGTCGTATAGTTGCCAGTCCATGCAACGGTAGTGGTGGAGATTGGAATAGTAGGAGTCTGAACCACAATCAAATGCTCTGTGAAAGTGGTACTGTCCGCAGTAACAACAGTCAACGTCGTGAACGTCGTAGTGTCTGATCCACTCCAAGGTTTAGTAGTGGTCTCTGTTGGCATTGGTACTTCAACAGTTACTGCGCTGGTAGTGTAGACATTTGATCCCGATGTGACAGTAACCGGTCCAGTTACCGTAGTCGTATAGTTGCCAGTCCATGCAACAGTGGTGGTTGAAAGTTCCGCAGTAGGAGTTTGAACCACAACCAAATGCTCTGTGAACGTAGTACTGTCTAAAGTAACAACCGTCAAAGTCGTGAATGTTGAAGTATCAGATCCGGTCCAAGGCATAGTAGTGGTCTCTGTTGGCATTGGAACCTCGACAGTTACTGCACTAGTGGTGTACACTACTGAACCAGAAGTTACAGTTACTGGTCCAGTTACAGTAGTGGTATAATTGCCAGTCCATGCAACGGTAGTGGTGGAGATTGGAATAGTAGGAGTCTGAACCACAACCAAATGCTCTGTGAAAGTGGTACTGTCCGCAGTAACAACAGTCAACGTCGTGAACGTCGTAGTATCTGATCCAGTCCAAGGCTTAGTAGTAGTCTCTGTTGGCATTGGTGTTTGAATCACAACTAAGTGCTCTGTGAACGTAGTACTCCCGGCAGTAACAACAGTCAAAGTCGTGAACGTCGTAGTGTCAGATCCAGTCCAAGGTTCAGTAGTAGTATCCGTAGGCATTGGAACTTCTATATTAATAATTTCGTTGGAGTAGACAGTACCCTCTGATGTATAGGTGGTAAATTGAGTAGTCGTCAGAGTGATAGAACCCGTCCACATTGTAGTCTTTGTTTGGACGTAGCATACTTCATTATCAAAACTAGCTTGATATACGTTACCAAACGTCAGGACTTTTTTACCAAGAGGATTAACGTAGGAGACATCAAGTTGCAGTATACCATCCCAATTGAAAAAGATTAATTTCATGGGATAGTAGCGACCAGCTTGCAACTGAACACTGAAGGTACTGGGGTTTGCTGGCGGATTTCCACCATAACCTCTCAAGGAATTGATACCGAAACTGGTGTTACCTAATGCACCGTTAACATCGTCACAACAATATACACCATTCCCAAACTGTAGGGTGACTCCATCATCGGCCACAATAGTAAATGTGTGTGTACCTGTGTAGTCGGCGCGAAAATAACCTGTGAGCTCCATCGAAAAATTGGAAATAGTCAAAGGATATCCGTAGATGTTGCCATTCACGACAACACGAGAACGAGTGGAAGGAAATGAAAAATTGATGTCAACTACATTTTCCACTGTTTTTTTTAGTCCGCCGTTTTTGTATCCGCCGGTGAAGTAGTCGTCATTCCATCCCGCACGGGTTCGTAGGTCGTAACCGTAAAAATTAACGTTCAAACCCGGGGCAGAAATTCTCAGCGGCAGGCATGTAGCAGCTGCATTTTCACTAAACAGTAAAATTGTGAAAAGAAAAACAACATGCCATGGAACCATTGTGGGAGCAGATTGTGGAAAATATTAGCAAACGTTGACCTATGGCTGTTGATGTATATATAGAAGGTTATGTAAAACTTATTGGAGACAACTAGGATTACTACAACGCAGAAACCTACTGCATGTTCTTATTCATGCAAGAACATTCTTGAAGGACAGGCTTCCATAATACATAAACAAAAAGCTGCATCAGTTGTTTTCAATGCACTCGTGTCATATATCCTAACGCTGGCGTTCGTAATTGTTAATTATAGTTTACGCATGTTGAGCCTGTTCCATGTCGTTCAACCGAGGAAATGACCGTGAAAGATAGTGAACTCAGCACTTTTTCATAATTACAATTCTCTCCTCCAACCCCACCAAGTATTGCGCACAAGTTCGAACCGTCGACTTCCAACCTTAAGAGGTTAGTATTACTATGAGGAAATCATTCGGTTTCAATGCCCTCCTTCAGAAACATATCTGCATAATGAACCACACAATATGAAAGATCTCTCCAAGAAGCAGTTCTTTTACGAGATTATTTAGCACTTGGTTACCAGAAATTCTCTCTTTCAACTGCAGACATTCCGAGTTATGTGTGTTAGACGTCATCTAAGGCATCCAGATAATTTTGCATCAATTTCTACCATGATTTTTTGCAAAAGGAAACCTAAATGCAGTATTGTTTTCGCGCATGCAGATAAGCGTATGGCCCCATTTGTACATCTTGATGACATTGATTGCAAAGAGACAGACAACATTCCTTTGGGTAATTGAGAAACAAAGACCGCAGTCGTCTAGCAGTTTGACTCCCGTTGCAATTACCATTTTTCAAGAAATCGAAAGGAAGAATGACAAAATGAAAAGGGATGAATGAAGCCCTGCATGTAATGTCAAAACGGTTTTCAAGTCAACGTATCTGCCATGCCTGAGCAGTCTCTCTTGCATTTGAATACGAAAGTACGAAATAGGAACTCCCATATGAAAAAAAAAAAAAAAAAAAATTGAAGCCAATTTGTCATACTTTATCCTGTCAAGAATGGCTTCGAAGAAGAAAACCTATGAAATGTTGAGAAATCAGTTGAACAACATATCGTGTTATCAAGCGGTAGCTTTAAGGTTGCCAGTAGTGTGGTAACGTATCAGCAATAGGAATCGAAATGATATGTTTAGATGGTCGTGGGGTGAACTATAAATTAGTGATCAGTCTACAAGGTTCAATCATTTTGAAAGCTACATGAACGCGAGCAATAGCTGAACTAGCGATAAAGTAAACTTTATAAGTTTTTGCCAGCTTAACTACCCCTGTGTGCGGTTAATCAATTGGTAAATGGAGCGCATTCAACTATAATCGTAAACTTTAAGATTCTAAAAAATCATTTCCCAGAATAGAGTAAGAAGCAGATGCCAAGTGTTGATTGGACACCTCCACAGTCACTTTTCTCACATTAAAACCAACTGAAAGAGGGGGGGAACCTATTTCGTCAATTGTAGGGAATGTCTATTCGTGGAAGCATCTGCAACGGAAAATGGCTCGGTTGAAGATTTCGCAAATCTTAGAATCACTGGAGGTGAAGTTGGAAGCGATCTCTGCATTGCTAGTACTGACTTTCACAGTTTTTTTTTCGAGGCGAGTCAAATATGCAATGGCATCCAAGAAAAACGATGAGACTAAGTCCAGAATTAGGTAAGCGATGAGCAACCAATTCAAACTTCTGCAAGATGTGCAGAATTTGCTCCGATATACGAAATGTTACTGAAAAGCAAAGGTTTACGAGTCAAGAAGCGAAAAACGTTGCTCTTAAATTATAAAATCTTTCCGAAACTTTGAGTACGACTCAGTTCTAATGCGTCATCTCGCATGCTTTCATTGAGGTTGAACTTAAGTCCGCGGCATAAGAATAGTAGTGGATTGCTGGTGAGCACTCTTCGCGGCCCAGTGCATTTTTCATTTTTCATCTTTCTGATTTGAAGGGCTCATTTTGAAGCCATCTTAAATCAGCGCTCACCGCTTGACAAACTCTAAGGCGAATGTATTGAGTATGTACAACACATATATATGTAGGAAAGGTCGACACTTTTTGTATACTGCAGCTAGGAGTCAATTCGTAAACTCCGGGGCGCATCCACTTCTCAACAGTCCATACAAAAACGTTCTTGACAAGCAAGGGTGCAAGTGGTGCAGGGAGAGCTTTCAAAATAATCGTTGTGGACCCCTATAATATAGATTTCCTATGCAATGAATCATCAGTACCAAAATTTGGCTATTGTTCCTTTTCTTCAAGTAAAACGCTCCTGTATGAAAGAAATCCATTTGGGCGACGCACCAACCATCATTTCCAACACATGATAAATCTGCATATTATTCTTTGTTACTATCACACGAATGTCTGGAAGATCCATCAGTAGCTCATTCTGTAATTTGCTTGTAACTTATTCATGTCTTGCGAAAAGTGACAAATTTCGGTTTGCGGATCTAAATTAACTCCAGATAGAGACCTCCACTTTAGTAGGGCCCACTGCTCTGTCAAAAGATAACCTTTAATTTTGCGCGGTTCTATTATGGCAATTAAGGCAACTCGTTACATTGCGAATAGGATTCGTTGAGAATTTTTCTAGATCCTCGTGTGAAGAGGTACTTGCACCACAAAATTGAGGGATGACCGACTCAAATTACCAGTTCAGTGGGTAAGATCTTGAGGGAACTATTCCTAATAGAGGAAGTGGGTGCTAGCTGTGCCAAGGATTGGACTGAGGTTGAAGAAATTGATGAGCTGCGAAAAAGCAATGGCTCCATCCATATACATGGAGCGAAATTCGCTTGAGGTAGATACAGCGGCTGCGGTTGATACCACTGATAGTAAAGGGGGAAATCGTGATTTTGGCATGGACTCTTGGGTGGGAGAATCGTTCTTCGGTTTACATAAGCATGGCTTCAATATAAACATTTTGAACTCCTTATTTCCTGAGCAAGAGGAAAGGACTATGAAGAGATCACTCAATGCTGTGTGAGTGAGATGGACGTCAGACACATGTTCTGAAAAATGCTGAAAACAACCTGAAAAATTGCCTTTGGGAGGTTAGGAATGGGACTGGAGGTAAGGGAATTGCCGACCCAAAAGGGATACTGTTGTGGTCGCCTCTAGAGGAGTCATCCTACGGTAATTTCATGTAACAGATATGCTCGAATCGTACCTGTAGCCTACGTCGGTTTCAATGGGATTTCGGGATCTAACTTACCAGAGCGGAAGCTTCACCATTTAATAACGGCTCTGAAATACAACCGATGCAGTACTTAATAGTCATTTCTAGAAAGTAGACGATTGCAGAATGATCCAAACGGCTTACCACTCGATGCATATGTAAGACTGCTTAAAAACCAATCAGCTTTGTTGTCTTAATTCAAAAGAACAGAGGGCCCAGAGAGAGCAGTCAAATAAAATTTAATCGCTTAGATCCAATGATATTGAAATCTCCTGTGTATTCCTTCCAAAGATTTATTTCAGGGCACTCAAAGGGAAGAGAACAGTAATCAACAGTAAGCATTATAACGAATCGTCCAACCCATTTGACAACATTCAAAATGTTGTTGGCTTTGCTCTAGAAATTTGGATAAGCGTTCTGTGAATTAAATAAAAAATTTTCATGGAGATAGTCGGAAAATAAGATTCTAGCGATTCGTCCGCCTATTAACCTCGGCCACAGCACAGTCGCATTTTTAAGAAAGCTGCCTGTGGTAGGTTCGATCTAATACATCAATGGAAATAGAATTGAATTGACGAAGAAGCGGTACTTTTTTCCAAGCTTAGCTATTGAGATTAAATTGTAACTAACTTGCTCTTCTGTTCCACAAATGCTTCGCTCTTCGACAATGTCTTCGCGTAAATTCCATAAATTTTCTCTTCATTTGCATAACGAAATTCTTATAAAATCACCGTAAAAATTGAATTGTGTTGAAACTTGAATGACAATTATCCAAATCTATTCCTCCAAAGTTATTTACATACAGCATAAGTTTTGGATTCTTTATCTGGATCTTTACTAGAGATATAGTAGATTAGCCTTCCTCGTCAAGATTATCCGGCATACCACCAACCAGACCCTCATATGTTTGTGATCCAAGGGTTTTTAGGATTCAAAGCAGGAATGAAATACCTTTTGTTGGCATCACAGTTCGAGTACGAACTAAATTTTTTCAAGGTCGTATGCAACCTCCTACTTTTTGCTTAACGATATGAACGATGTCTATGAACACAAACTTCCAAATCGTTTTCAACTTTTAATTAATAACACTTCGAAGGCAAGCTGTGAAAGTGGGATTTACTCACGTGTATTGAACAAACGCTAATGAATAAGACAACGGAAAACTGGCTTTCTAGTAGTAATCAAAGACAAGACGAGCCGGGCAGACAACGGGTGGCCGATGGGGCAGCCGGTTATACTCAATAACAAATGTAGTAATCATATCTCATAAGTAGGAACTAGGGTTCTAGCAGTAAAAAGTCATTTATATGTCCATCCTTCAGACCGACTATATTACACATGCATCCTGAAAATCTTATCCAGGAAAACTGTTTTTCAAGTAAAATTTGAACTAAGAAAAACAAAACTTAACATATTTCCTGTTTCTACCCCATCAATGACTGCACCCACCACTACTAATTGTCTAGCAGCTGGAATCAATTCGCAAGATGAAAAGAAATCTTTAAAACAAAATTTTCCCTACCACCGATATTCAACTTGAGACTGCAATTCCGCTTGTTAGGATATCGAGTCTTCCTTTTGGCATTCAACGAAAATCTGTGTCTTGTAAGTTCAGTCATGCTTTCGTTGAATCATTCCGATGTCACATTTTGTTTCTTTTATTGCTCAAGTATATTATCAACAATCTCTAGTCATCCACACAGATGATCAAAAAGTTTGATAAACTAACCAGAGCTTTACTAAATTGGAGAATCAGCAGGAAATTTACAACATTTTCGTCTCAGAATACGACAATGAAATGATTGAGTAAGCTAGAAGTATAAAGCCTTCATTACTGCCTAGACTCCTCTGTATTCATATCTCTTTTGCACTAAATACAAATGAATTGATTAAACCACCATATTTTAATAGCAACTTAATTCAAATCTTTTCCTCAGTATCATTTTCATCTTTTTTACACATCTCTAATATGGTATGTGTGGAGTTTATGTCGGACAAAAAGAATGAAGAAAGGTAATACATTAGTTTATACGAGATCCATCAACTATTTCAGATTTATTTTTCGAAGCATTCTTAGACAATATACAGAAGCTGAGAGTAATTAGCCCAATTTTAATTAAATCTCAAATTGTGCGGCAATATATTTTCGTTTCGAAGAAAAGAGGATTGTGTCCATAAATGCATGGAATAATACTGGGACTTCCATAACGAAAAAGAAAGGAATTCAAGAAGTTAATTTTCGCTAGACCAAATTGTATGGTCAACACTCAAAACTATTTAAACTGGACTCTAGTTGAGCTCCAACCTGCCCGGCAAACTAGTTTCCGCAAAGATATTCATGAATACAGTGATGAGTTTAGATCTTTCAATAATCAGGTCAAATAGAGAGTGGTGGTTGGTTGTATTGCTCTATGAGGGAAACCTCTTTTAGAAGTCATCATTCTTGTAAGAAGAAAAGACTGTTTGAGCAACACTGAATTTGAATTTGTGCCATGATCTTGATTGAAAGTTCCACTTGCTTTTTCCGGCCATCTTTCTAGAGGAGCATCAATTAGGCTGCTTCTAATCATGGAGCTAGAGGATCTAACCACTTATCTTGCCTGAAAAGATTAAATCGCCTCAGAAAAATAAACAAATTAGTAGCATATGGCACTTCTCCAGTAGAATTTCCCACATTTGACTATGTAGAAATCTAATGCAAAAATTGATAGTTGTAGTCTCCTTTGAGTTTTTGCTCACATCGAAAGTCTTTCTAGATTGACGTCCAATTCAAAGGCTAAAAAAAAATACTGTTCAATTGTCAATTTCTCGTCAGTGCATCCTATTTGCTCATCTGGTTGAGGAGAGCCAGCAGGAGCAGTGAGGTTCTTTTCCAACTAAGTGTATGCTTCGAAATGCAACGCAACCAAACCTTATTATCACACTTCAAAATTCGCCTCATCGTTGTTGAAAGGATAATAGTTTTTCACAGTCCTCAAGTTGATAATATCAGAATTCAACGAGCTCAAAAAGCCACCACTACCAAACGCTTGTAAAAAAGTCATCAGTTGACTTCGCAGATCGCTATCCAGTTGAGCATTTTCAATCGTTCTTGCGAACTTTGACTTGTTCTGTATTTTCTAGGTGTTGTTATATACTTAAACGAGGGCTATCATCAAATTCGAGAAACTTTTCTAAATTGATTGGATAGGTTTCTTAGCTTAGTAAGTATTTTCTAACGTGATGGACGATTATAATGGTGAAAAAGAGACGACTTCCAAATCTGCCCTGTCTTTGAATCACCTCGTATTCTCTGGCTAGGACCAGCCCTATCCTTATTTGATCGTACGTTTTTCCATTCTTGAACTGGACTGCAATGATATGCATAGCGCCCGTGTCATCTGGTTAGCAGCAGTCGAATTCGCTTTAGGAAAACTGCAAAATGATTGGTCAAGCGCCCCCAACTTGCTGCATTGCATAAGCTCGTTTTCTCAAGAAACCCCTGATGTGTAGACACATTTTAAGAATGCCTAATGGCCAGTTTTGATTTTATGTTCAGGAAGATCTGCCTCGAAAGTGTAATCGAAAGGACCAATAATGGTGCAGATACGAAATCGCATGGAGACACTTCTGGAAAATAACAATGTTCAATGGCTTGTTTTAATAGTTCTACTCGAAATTAAACGACTGTAAAGCAAAGATGATATAATTACAGAAAGTAGTGTGAAAACGTCTGCCAAGGCGAAATACCGGGCATTGGATTCTTGCAAAGTGTTTGGACACCTTACCGAACGGGCATCGAAATCGGTTTGTACAGAAGTGATCGCCCTGAATATGTATCACTTTTTACGAGAGATCTATTTATGGCAAACAATTATTACATCAGTGCATGGAAATACTTCCAGATTATTTTGCGAGAGACTGCCAGCAGGTCTATCCATGTTCGGCGCGTGGACTAGTCAATTCCTCCCATAAAGGTGTGCTTTCATCTTAAAGACTAACGATCCAGTAGCAAATGAGGACAAAACCCAGATTTTAGAATCATTGCTATTGGGCCAATCCATATCACCGTGGTTAGTGAAATGTTTCGTATGAAGTTCTCCCGGTAATTTGCTTGGCAAGAGCTTCTTTGCACCACATGGACTTTATTTTTTAGACCACATAAATGTCTTTAATTATATGGAAACAACTGGTGAACATCTGCATTATCTTTACCTTGCATTTTTGAAGCAGACCCCCTTTGTGGGATTCCCTCTAGTAGTGGGGATGTTGTTTTTGAAGGCGTCATCATGAGCAGATCTCCTCTCACATCTGAAAGTAAGCATCCTCTGTAGCTACCAGATACTCTTGACTGTGATCATTCTTATTCTGATAGAAATACGAGCTTTGTTCGACATGTGGACAAAGGACAACCGTCGCTTACCCAGTACAGCGTGCTGCATGGAACATGCACTATGACGCGTAGGCAGTTGTGCACTTAACGTTTCGGTAATTTGTTCGGTAATTCTTAATTTGACGTTATGAGCCACAAGTTGGAAGCTGGAGAATATTTTATGAGTATTTTACTCCTTGACCGTTGTGCAAAAAATAAAACCGATCAACCACAAATATCCTTAGATTAGAAGACACGATTCTTGGGATTGAATGATGTTTGGGGTGGTTTGTGGTTGTAGTAATAGTACTAGTTTGAATTTGAATGCATGACGATGCTTTAATGGTATGATGTATCTTTTATCTGCTATCTAGAACCTTACTTGTAAAACCCCAGGCTGCACATACAGGCCTGTCGTGACGCTTGAGAATGCAGAATTTGCTTCTTAACCTGAAAAAAGCGCTGTACAAAATACACCTCACAATATATTACTTAGACTATTCTATAATCGATGGAAGAACTGGTAGTTGATACACATCAGATGTTGACCATGGTTAGTGAGACAAGATAACCGAAGAGGTTTTGGCAAACCTGAAGAAACGACATCTACTCAAGGGCAACAGGTGATTTGTTCTCCAAATTCAATACTTTCACCCAGATAACCACTTGCGAGCTACTCAAGTCTACAAGTTGAACATTCTGAATAAAATCACTTCAAAGTCTAGAAATAGAAGTGTAAAATCCTACAGTGGTCCTGGGGAAATGAATTTTCTTAAACTCCGAGCCATAAGTAAATCAACTCTATTGTTCTTGGGTTACTGGAATGTTAGTGTTATTTTTCTTTCACTATGCCTAAAAGTGAAAGGCTTTATGTTTCAATCCCAATTCGAAAACTTTTGTTCCGGAGGATTCGTTTTCATGGCTGTACTTTCTTAATCATTGATTTCAGTTGCTTGTCAGTGATTTTGAACTGGGACTCCATTCCTTTGGGTCCTCAAAAGGTTGTTCACTAGTATGTCATTCCCTCCTGGTTATTGTAGACAAATAAAAATAAAACTAGAGTAAACTTCAAAATAGGGATACTCCACAGGATGACGTGCCTATAAATAATCACAATTATTATTCGAGCCAAACTTTGCATGAAGGTTCCGGAATTCCAGACCTTCTCAAGATCAACTGACTACACATGGATGAGGAGAGAACGACCTTTTAAAGTTTCGAGCTTTTTGAAATCTCATTCGATATTGGGTATTTCTAGTAAAAGATTTTATTATTCTCATAGGTCGGAATTTTCCAGAATGGACTGGAAATTTGGATTGGCCCTCGAAAACTAGAATTATTTTCTTTCTCACACTCCGCTTTGACAGTCTGTGAACTTCAAGAAAAAAATTCAAAAAAATTTAAAATGAAGTTTCGGATGATGTCCATCAGGTCAGAAAAAATAGCCCGTAATTGGAAGTCTGCACAGTTGTGTACGAAGCATGTTTCATTCAAGCGATTTCTAGGCTTTTCTTGCCTTGATTTGTTTTCGTCTGACTTTGATTGGCTTGGTAACTAGTAGGTAGCAAAACTTAATTTTAGATTTGATTGCATGATTATTGTGCAACTTTAAGCTACGTCACTCACATTCAAAAACTGACCACTACTTTATTCAATACATCAGAGCATATGTATCTAAATACATTCTCTGATCACATTCGGCCAAATTCATGCAAGAGACCTCTCTGAGTGAAGGGTATTTTCTAAAGAAGTAAATCAAAAACCTTGCTTTTTTTCTAATTTATTTTTTGTTCTTCTGCCCGGACTTTCATTCAGCGAATATAGATCGAAAAATTACTTATTCTTCTTGAATGATGTCGAGTAATTTTTTAGAATAGAAGATTTAGGTGAAGATTCAAAGCGGCTCAAAAACCCTCTGATTCAAATTAATTCCTGTAAAGTTTACCGAAACTTTTTGACTGAAAGGTTTTCTCAACGGCCTCGATATTCTCAAATAATAATCTCTCAGTTAAATGCGTCTAAATTAAACTAACTTGGATCTGTACGGTTACCTGCACTTCTGAAGCGAAATGCATGCGGTAAGTGCCCGTTTCTTTACATCAGATCAGCTAAGAAACGCATCCATTACCCATAGGAGATACTTACAGAAAACTGAATACGAGAAATTATACCCAATTCAATAAATCTGAACCTTGTTAATAATTATTTCGATCTGGTGAGGATTTATTTTGAATTTCGCTACGATCCCTTCGAAGAAATGTCTGGCAACGAGAAGAAGATAAAATTGTTAAAATCAAAATAGGTTGTAATAATTACCAAAAGAAAAGTCTAATAAAAAGAAGTACGGATTATTCAACCATGAGTTATGGAGGTGTATCTCTGTAATGTGAAAGACAATTTCGTAAAAGTGAAACACAAGCCTCTTTTTGGCAAAGTTAAGTGTTCATTCAATTATCAGCGGGCAACTATTGTGGTACATTGAAGCCTACCATTCAAATTTTCTGGATTCGAACGGTTCACATTCTCGTCGGTATCATGCTCAAATGCAAGAATGCGATCAGCGAATTCCTATATATTGTAAAACATACTTCCTTAAAAAATATTCGCATCATCTAATAAAATAAAATCCTAATAGCACAGCTACTGGTGTGCCCTAATTGCCTCCCGTTCCGATAACTGAGAACATTGGTGATGGATTCGAGAAGTGAGAGATAGGGAAAACATGGTGGCCATACTAGCGAATAGTTCGGAGTTGTTATAGAACATTACCTAATAAATGCATAAAAACCTGTTTCGGGTCAAACCTTAATCTCATACACAGTTCATACTTCCACCTTAAAAACGATGCATGATTCATGTATGATTCATGATGCATGATGCATTCTCACTGAGCGAATTCAGCGGCCCACAAGAACAACGTTCAAAACATAATAATTTTACCAAAGCACGGTCAACTACTTGTGTAGCGTTACAGAAACTCTCATTTATTAGTAACTGAAGTAGTTTCAATTACTGAAATCGACCTAACAACAGATTACTGTTGAAACTGAATTAAAAAGCTTTTCATAAGGCCAAAAGGTAATAAAAAAACACTGCATGACCGTTGAGTGCTCAAGAACATCCGGCCGAACCCAAAGAATGCAAATGCATATTTAGTTGGAGCAACCACGATTTATTTTTCGGCAATCTCTGCAAAGAGTGGGTTCAATGGAGAAATCAAACGACATAGCTGAACAGCTATTGTTTACGCATGTTAATGCATCAAAGTTGGCAGCTATACGTAAATGTATGGTTCCAGGCTCCATTCTGCCTCGCAAATCACTTCCACTCAATGGAAACAATTTCTCCAATTTCGTAATCATCTGAGACAAATATAAATAGTTCATTCAAATTCTTAAATATCAAATTCTTGTAATTGCATTTTCACTCGCTATGTATCTTTTGAAGCTACTCTCTACGTTTGTGGTTCTAACAACCGCGCTAGCATTAGATACTTTCAATGCTTGTCCTTCCCAAAACTTCAATTGGCATTACCAAGTAACAAACTTTCCCAAGGCTTCAATTTCGGTTACAAATCCCATTAAGAAGTCTGACGGAACTTGGGATGTCAACATCAATTTCAGTGCTGGTAACAGTATGTCGGTTTCCTCTCTCACAGAGTTGAAGATTCTTGGTATTGGCACCTACGTCCTCTACTCAAACAACATGAAGATTTATACCATTTCAAATCCCGGCAAGTGGTCTTACACCGTCAATATTACACCTCGTCAGGTGGAATCCTATTCGACATGTATGCCCAGCTTCACAATTCAGTATGACTGGTGCAGCACCGGAGTTACCGATTGGTCTGAATGCGATTCTTGGAGCTATCAAAAATCTTACGACTACATTACAGGATGTAATAATTATGATTCAAGCACAGGCTATTCACAGATGGATGCTCCTGACTATTGTTGGGACGCAACTTGCTCTTCCACTGAGTCCACTTCATCTATTGAGTCGACTTCATCTACTGAGTCAAGCTCCTCTACTGAGTCGACTTCATCTATTGAGTCGAGCTCTTCCACTGAGTCGAGCTCTTCTACTGAGTCCACTTCATCTGTTGAGTCAAGCTCTTCCACTGAGTCGACTTCATCTACTGAGTCAAGCTCCTCTACTGAGTCGAGCTCTTCTATTGAGTCAAGCTCCTCTACTGAGTCCACTTCATCTGTTGAGTCAAGCTCTTCTACTGAGTCGAGCTCCTCTACTGAGTCGAGCTCTTCTATTGAGTCAAGCTCCTCTACTGAGTCCACTTCATCTGTTGAGTCAAGCTCTTCCACTGAGTCGAGCTCCTCTATTGAGTCAAGTTCGTCTATTGAGTCAAGTTCGTCTATTGGGTCGACTTCATCTACTGAGTCAAGCTCTTCCACTGAGTCGACTTCATCTACTGAGTCAAGCTCCTCTACTGAGTCGAGCTCTTCTATTGAGTCGAGCTCCTCTATTGAGTCAAGTTCGTCTATTGGGTCGACTTCATCTATTGAGTCGAGCTCTTCCACTGAGTCGAGCTCCTCTATTGAGTCAAGTTCGTCTATTGGGTCGACTTCATCTACTGAGTCAAGCTCTTCCACTGAGTCGACTTCATCTACTGAGTCAAGCTCCTCTACTGAGTCGAGCTCTTCTATTGAGTCAAGCTCCTCTACTGAGTCCACTTCATCTGTTGAGTCAAGCTCTTCTACTGAGTCGAGCTCCTCTATTGAGTCAAGTTCGTCTATTGAGTCAAGTTCGTCTATTGGGTCGACTTCATCTACTGAGTCGAGCTCCTCTATTGAGTCAAGTTCGTCTATTGAGTCAAGTTCGTCTATTGGGTCGACTTCATCTATTGAGTCAAGCTCTTCCACTGAGTCGACTTCATCTACTGAGTCAAGCTCCTCTACTGAGTCGAGCTCCTCTATTGAGTCAAGTTCGTCTATTGAGTCAAGTTCGTCTATTGGGTCGACTTCATCTATTGAGTCGAGCTCTTCCACTGAGTCGACTTCATCTACTGAGTCAAGCTCTTCTATTGAGTCAAGCTCCTCTACTGAGTCTATTTCTGACACGGTCAAGAAAACACAGACAGTTCTGAAATCCAGACTTATGACCGCAACTACTATTGTCACCACTATCCATGGCACAGTCACTTCTTATACAACTTATTGCCCGTTACCTGATTCTGAAACACTGCCCACTTTGGTGCATATCCTGGGAGCAACAACCGTACTTACAGTAGGTGCCACCACTTCAAATGGTGAGGCAACCTCAAAAACCAAATACTCGCGGCCGGAGAATAATGACACAAAAAGCATCGTTTCTACGTGCACATCAAACGTCGCAACCACTGTGAATGGAATAGTCACTATCCATACTACGAACTCCTTATTAAAAGGATCCACGGTAATCACAAAGACCGTGTGCAGCGGACACAATGAATGTGACACCGGTTCATTTACTAAAGTCGAAATTTTGACGTTTACCGAAAAAGGCACGAGCTCTTTCTCCACCGCTTATGTTTCATTGTCTGGTCCTCATTCATCTGCCAAGGAGCTGGAGAGCTACACATGGGCTCCTCAAGTTACTTTTGTGACATCTCTTACAGGTAGTATCGCTTCGATTGAGACACTAGAATCAACGAGTTCAAGAGAAACTTCGATTATTCAAATTCAATCTGCAAGTGAGAATAAGGCACCTACAACTACATTTGATTTCATCATATTTGTGGTTTCATTATTTGCAGTTCTTATTTGATCTCCTTCAATTTCAACTGAGATAGGGAGTATCTTATTTACTTTTATGAGTGATGACTCTCCTCTCGCAAGGATTTTGTATGAACCTAGATTTTCGATGTTTCGAAGTTCATTATCTGCTTGAACGGCATCCCAATGAACTCCCTTACTATTTCTACATATGTGTTGGTCTCTAATTATTATTTTGACACGGGCCCCATGTCTGCCTACAAATGAGACTAAATGGGGCATTTTTTTCTTCTTCCTCGAATGCTTCGCATGCACTTTTGATTCCATATCTTCAATTGTTCTGGCTTTTCTTTTCGTTTGTTCAATACACGCTTCTTATTAAAAGAGCATGGCTTGCACTGGTAGTTACTGCTCAGTAAGGTAACTCCAGCTACAAATTCATTATTCCTACCTTTTAGTGGTCGGCTCCTTTCTGATATAGTAGCCTCATGTATGCGTCTTCTACCTTACATCGTGTCCTTCTCCGCGTTAGTAAAACGTTATAAGGCTGATCAGATTCATCTGACCCAGATATCCGCTTGTTCGGATAGGGCGTGGTATAACATACTATGAGATAACTGCCATTTAAGTGCCATTAGGGTTGTAAGTCTTCATATAAACTCCTCAGGAAGCAAGCTATTCTCCTAAATGCGTTACAACTTGAACACATCAAATTTCGCAGACCTTTGTGCAACAACCATAGCCCCAACCAGAAATCAAAGCCCGGGGTTTATTTAAACTTGTCGAGACTCATAGGGCCCGGGAGAGACTTGAGAAATTATTACTTTAGAATTTTCCTTCCAGAATATCCTCAGAGATCCGAGTAGGAATAGTAGATATACACGTACATTACAAAGAGGGACAAATTCGCACAATTTTCGATTACTGCGTAATAATCAACAAATCAAAAATATCAATATAATCTGGTGAGAGCTATACAATTACTGACTTGTGTACAGAATATGGATAGATCTGGTCGAATGAACGAGTTTTAGAAAAGTTAGATGGCCTGATTGGAATCAGCAGAAAAGATGGGCTGTGGTACGCAATAAAACGGAAGTCATTTAACAACCAACAGGATGACCGTGTAAGCGCATCCTGCATTAGAATTTTGCAGCCACCCGATAACCATCCAAGATAGGAAAGGGGACAATTTTTATTTTCATTTCCATGCACCACTCGCATGCGTTATTTGAACACTCGATTGCCCTTGATTATGTGGAATTTGCTGGTTTTTTGTCACAACAAATACGAGGAATTTGAGTAAATATCAAAGCGTGTCTATTGTCTCTCCGCAACATTGGGATTTCGGTATAGGACTGCTGTAGCACCCTCCGTGACGAATACGTGTTTGTCTTAATAGGAATCGCCCATTAGCTACAGAAACATAAACTCTCAAAGATAAATTCGATACCCAACAATTGGTGCTAACCCTTCCGACATTGAATCAAATGACTCAATCACCTTGCCTTCAATTGTTTACCATGAATGAATTCTTGAAAAAACTCTTGGACTGTTTCATGCAAGGGTCTGTAATCAAGCTTGAATTCCTTCACACTCTTTGAGTTGTCTGCTTTGAAGGGGTATCCCATACTCTGTGAGATGAACTTTCTCGTCATACCTTTCAGCATTATTGGACCAACAAGCCAGACGAGAGCCTTGGGAACCTCGGACTTGGGAAGTGGATAAGCATTAAATTCCGGTCTAATCTTTCTGATTCCGAGAAGAGTAGTGTTGCTGCCATTGACGAGGTATCTGCCCTTAGCTGCAGAAGTGAATGCTGCTTTAATATAAGCTTCAGCAACATCTCTTACATCGACAACTCCAAGACTAAGTTTTGGACGTCCCGATTTGATACTCCCATCACCGAATTGTTTCATGATGGCAAAACTCTCCGATGTCGTGGGCGACAAACTAGGCCCGAAGACGAGTGTGGGATTAATAATGAATAGATCCCATTTAGATTGAGTATCGTGGATTCTCCATACCTCTTTCCCTGCCACTACCTTCGAGTACATATCTTACAGATATGGTTGATGTTCCACACCTGAAGTAGTATTCCATTGGCCTTCAGTCAGAGTATGGTTGGGAGCAGACTCGATATCTTTGTTATCCCCATACATAGCAACAGCACTACTGGTTAATACCACTCTGGTGACAGTTGGTGTCTCATTTACCGATTGTAATACATACCTTGTGCCCAAAAGAGCAGGATCAACTAAATCCTTCTGAGGGTTAGTAATTTTGGAAGTAAATGGTGAAGCTGTGTGGAAGACAATGGTGCAATCTTGCATTGCTTCGAAGTAGGAACCTTTCAGCAACAAATCTGCCTTAAAGAATTTCAATTTGCCGGTGTTCTTCGATTCGAGTTCACGAAGATGAGCGAGCTTCTCTTTTTTGGACGGGTCACGAACGGCATCGTGCACAAAAATACACTCTTCTAAAAGTGTCTTAATAATCCACCCTGCAACGTATCCTGTGCCTCTGGTAACAAGCACAGGTGTCTTGATTTGGTAAGATTCAGCAAGTAATGACAAGGACGTTGTAATTCAGTACTGTAGCGTATGTATTAACTTCTGAGTTCAGGATAATCCAAGATATATAGCGTCTCGCAAGCGAGATTATGAACGTTGAGCTACACCGCTTTTTTCAACGGAATATTCAACGCTGGGTGTCGGTACATCCGGCTTCTGGGAGAAACCGAAATCAAATTAGGTGGGGACTTTTTCTCTACATTCTGTCGGAGTAAAACAATTTCGAAGAATGACTCTGTTAGGCAGTTATTGAAATTGGCTTCACAAGCCTCCATTCCATCTTGTAGCCGCCCGTCACCGCTTTAAGGGTATTCTTGTGGCTGATGTCATTCCTGATCTCTAGCGCATTGGTCTTATATTTTGAAAACAGTCTAGAACTAGAGTTACAAAGATGAGACTTGGAGACTAGAAGAGAACTGGATTCGGAGATAAAGCATTTAAACCGAAAACATCTTCGAAATTATTACTGTACATCTTCGAAAACTCCGAAGACTTGGTCATGAGCCGTGGTTATATTCTTGTTTGAAGCTCTTCCTGCAGTCTCGTAGATGTAGGTGACTATTGAACATTAAGCAGGTCTCAAAACTTGACCACGGTTTAGTAATAGACTTTGGGAGCGTTTTTGTTAGTATAAGATAGTCATTTGGCCCTTTGAATCCGTCAAGTTCAAATACCGTCTCATACGTCCAATGGCTTTTCGCATTACCTATTAGTCAATACACAAACTGACATTCTCTGACCGTTGGTTGGTATGGCGTTCTTCAGTAGTCGATTTTTTCTGGTCATATCACAAAGGTCCCACTGGTGTATTGGGTAAAATGCTTCATGAACAATTAGAAGAAATCATTCTTGGTGAAGTACAAATCATTGCGTCAGGGAAGAGATATACTGACGGGGAAAATTTATAGCATCAGAAGTTTATTCTCAATCTTATTACTTGTATGCAACTTGAGGCAAAATGGCTTTCCAATAAGATATTGTCTAGAGATTTGATTGACTTGAATAGTTTTGAAGACAGGTCTGAATAAGGATAATGCTTGCAAATTGGTCAACTGGAGGACAAACTTTGAGTAGAACAACCAGCGTGAACGTATAAAATAATGACAAGTCCCCTTTGAACTACTTCGGAGTGTAGGTCTCTTTTCAATTGATGGGAATATCTGAAGTCTATGCAGAGAAGACCAAGACCATAGCAGTATTAATAAATTTGCCTTTTTCTAGCTACCTTCCTGGCCTAGAAGACCATTGTGAGTACATATTCAAATATGTAATACAGTCACTCTGAAGGATGGACTTATAAAAGACTTTTTACTGCTAGTACCCTAGATCCTACTTAGTTAATGATGAGATGACCACAGGTGCCGTTATTTCTAAACGTCTTACTGTTGTCATCTGCTAACCTATATCATCAGTCGACCGATGTCATCTACTAACTGTTGTCAATCTCATTCCTATTGTCTTCAATTACTACCTAAATGTCTGTTTTCTGTTTTTTTTTATATAGCGTTTGCTCAATACACGTTTCTGACTAGATCCCACTCTCACAGTATTACAAAATATATCGCATTCAAAATCAACCTGATCAGATCATTCTGCTCAAAAAAGAAAAACAAAAAAACTTCAGTTTCTGACATCGGGAACGAATTCCATATGGTTCGGCTGATTATTGATAATCTAATCAGAAGATGTAGAGAATATGATCTTACAATGATGAACAACATAAATTATGTTTATGGATCGTTCGGGAAGAACATTCTGGCCATAGTCTTGCTTCCACAAGCGTGTGCCGGGTATGGAAAAATTTCTGCATGGACTACATCTGTCAAATTGTTAATTTAAAGACTATCAGCAATCTCCTAGCATAGAATGATTCATTTAAATAAGGAAAGTTTTGCTATTTCCATGCAATCTTGAAGAAATAGAGCAAATCAACCACTCATGATATTCAAGCTGAAGGAGCTCTCCATTAACTAAACAAATCAAAATAAATATTGAAGTTGAACCCCACAATCAATGGAAATGGCTATGGTGCGTTTTCTTTCATAACACTTCGACGTGGCGTGAGAGGGATGCACCCCGCTAATTATTACTAGATTCTCCTATAACCCCTGCAGTTCCGCATCATCCGCAAAAATTAGTTGACAGGTCTTGAACCCTAGATTATACAATGGCTGGGATTGCTGACTTCACCTGGCCAGCGAATTCGATTTTTCTTCCTTTTCTAATCAATTTGCCAAGACGGACATTGAATATTTGTGGCCCCCACTTCTTAGTAGAATAAATGTAGTGATACTGAGAGCAGCTCACTTATCCTATATGAAGGATGACACATTGAAGTGACGTGAGAAGGATGCACCACGCTATTTCCTGCAACCTTCTATATTTAAGAGCGTCGCAATCTATTGTTTTATTGCTAATTAACAATGTCGGCTAGAAAAATTTATGCCCGAACCGTTTACGATTCAAGAGGAAATCCTACCATTGAAGTTAATCTTTCAACTGAGTTGGGTCATTTCAGAGCTATAGTTCCTTCAGGTGCATCTACGGGATCTCACGAAGCTTTGGAATTGAGAGATGGTGATAAGTCAAAGTGGCAGGGAAAAGGTGTGTTGAAAGCAGTCAAGAATGTCAATGATGTTATAGCACCAGCATTTATCGATGCTAAATTGGATTTGAAAGACCAATCCAAAGTTGATGAATTCCTACTCTCGTTGGACGGTACAGAGGATAAATCCCGTTTGGGAGCAAATGCTATCTTAGGTGTATCTATGGCGGCATGTAGAGCAGCAGCTGAAGAGAACAAAATTCCTTTGTTCAGGCATATTGCAGAACTTGTTGGCCTTGAGAAGGAGAAGTTCGTCTTACCAGTGCCATTCCAGAATGTCTTGAATGGGGGTGTTCATGCCGGTGGTAACCTTGCCTTCCAGGAATTCATGATTGTTCCTTTACACGCCCTTTCTTTCTATGAAGCAATGAGATGGGATACCGAAGTGTATCACACATTGAAAGATCTTGCAAAGGCTAAATATGGAGCTTCAGCAGGAAATGTTGGTGATGAAGGCGGTGTGGCTCCCAATATTGATACACCAAGAGAGGCTTTGGATTTGATTGTGGCAGCAATTGACAAGGCTGGCTATCACGGTAAAATTGGCATTGCTTTAGATCCAGCCTCGTCTGAATTTTTCAAAGACGGTAAGTATGATTTGGACTTCAAGAATCCTACACCGAAGGAAAGCAACAAATTAACTGGTCAACAATTGGGAAGCCTTTACCTCGAATTACTCAGTGAGTATCCAATTGTTTCGCTTGAAGACCCCTTTGCTGAAGACGATTGGGAGTCGTGGTCTGACTTCCTTCCTAGGCTCAAAGATGCATTACCAATTATTGCTGACGACTTGACAGTAACAAATACCAAACGTATTCAAAGAGCCATTGATTCTAATGCTGCAAATACTTTGCTATTGAAAGTTAATCAGATTGGAACAATCAGTGAAGCTTTAAGTGCTGCTAAATTGGCTTACGCAAACAGATGGGGAGTACAAGTATCCCATAGATCTGGTGAGACCGAAGACACTTTTATAGCAGACTTGGCTGTTGGGTTGAGAACAGGTCAAATCAAGACGGGTGCACCAGCTAGATCAGAACGTGTTGCTAAACTCAATCAATTATTGAGAATTGAAGATGATTTAGGGGACCATGCCATTTATGCGGGTGTGAACTTTAAGCAAGGCTGGGCTTTGTGATGTTTTCATTTTTGCTAGTTTCTATTGGACGATTCTTTATGTTAGAGTTCATACTTTCAGTTTGGTACCATTGCTTAGAATTCTTACACAGCAGCTTGAGAAAAAAAATTCTTACATTTCCCAGCCCTGTGTGTATACCCTGTGAGTTACCGCTGATCGAATGTATGATTCACTCAAAATATTTGCGCTATATACACCAATGTGATCGAATCAATTTCCCTAGGCTGTTCAGAGCTCAAGAAATCAGTTTGCCAAAAACAAGTAGTCGGACTTCAACCAACTTCTTGCCCCTTCTGGGCCAAAATTTTCTAACCTAATGTGTTATTCATCAGGCTTTCTTGCGATCTAGGAGACGATTTGCGAGATAGCATGTCATTCAGACTATATCGAACCAAAGACTTTCCAACTTTGCCACAGAAAATTCTTAAGAGGAGACTTCTTGAACAATTATTTAACATTCATTTGTCTGCTATTTCAATGGATCAGTGTATGATTTTATCTGACAGTATTTCCTCTTTTCTTGAATGACAGAACAAAAAATCCTTCAATAATCTAAAGGATAAATTGACAAGTCTGTCAACTAGCATTGAAGATTCCACTAAAATTTTCGAGCTATCGGCACTTCGAGATCTTAGTGGAGAAAAACTGAGAGTCACCGCGAATAGCGGATAAATAATGGGGTAAAAGACCAAAATTGTTGAGACCGCAAGAGGCAAGCTTTACTACCAAGGGGGGAGTATAGAGGGGTACTTGGCGGGTAGAGTGTAAGCGAAGTGACATTGTCAGATAAGAATGCAGATAGGTTTGACAGATTTCACATTTACAATGGAATTACCATCTCGGAATATTCACCTGATTGGGAACTTAATCCACTTAGTCATTATGTACGAAATTCTAGGATGACCCCATATCACTGATGGGGTTCATCCTCGGTACATACCTGACCAATATCAAAACAAATTCCAAAGAAAGAAACAAAGTCGTAGGATTCTGCGTTCAATTCGTTGTTTGGGGTTCCTCTTTGGGTGTCTTCCGCTTTGAAATTGGGCATTAGGCCATTATGAAAGAGCATGAGTTCAGTCTTCAGAATGTTCGGAAAACGGCATTGAGTATTCCGGACTTATTTTGTTCTTTCCGAAATTCCCCCATGCGACCCCACCTTTACCCCATTCATATGTCTGAATTTGGTAACATCAAGCTGAAAATATTATTCTCCCTGTAGCTCATGGACACCTTTTGCTATGATATGCAGTATCACTCACTGTGTGTTTTCTTGCAACGAAGAATGTCATTTGCCTTTGATAGTGCTGGTAGTGCCCAGTTTCCGGCCCACAAGATGTACCTAGTGATGGCTATGGTAAACGAAAGGGATTAGAGAAAAGGGGTCGTGCAAGAAAGTCCTGTCAATATATGCAGTCCTGCACAAGAATACGACATGCAGCTGTCTGCGTCACCAATTTGGAATGGGTTGTTGCACCAAGGCGTCACTGCACCCCTCCGCTTTTAAGAAATTGGAATTTATCGCTTTCCATTCATACTGTTCGATGTCTGTCTGAGTAATTTTACGCGCCCAAATAGATTAGCGGGGTCATCAAGTCGGTAGTAGAACTGAATTACGGCTCACCCCATGTGAATATAAAAACCCACCTCTTTGCTACGTCAATGCGAGATATCAATCACCAATAAGAAAATTCCGATGAAAGACCGTTCTGGATCGGAGTCTCCTGTCGAGAAGAGACAAGCATATGAAGAGCAAGTAGCCGAGGGACAAGAGTTGTCTGTTCATGACTACATCGCTGAAACCAGACTGTGGTATAACGTGCCTCACTTGAGAACTTTATCTTGGGTCATCTTCATCATCACCATCACCTCCACCAATAATGGTTACGATGGCTCTATGTTGAACGGCTTGCAATCTTTGTCACCTTGGCAGTCTGCCATGGGCCATCCACAAGGTCAAAAGCTCGGTGCTTTGAGTAATGGTGGCTTGTTTGGTTCCATCGCTTCTTTACCTTTTGCTCCAATATTGGCTGACCGCTTTGGTCGTAGATTTGTTGTTATTTTCGGCCAGGCACTTACAGTTTTGGGTGCTATTTTGCAGGGTGTGTCCAACAGTTACGGTTTCTTTTTGGGTTCGAGAATTGTTATTGGATTTGGCTCTGGTATTGCCACCATTGGTTCTCCGACCTTGATTTCTGAATTGGCTTATCCTACTCACAGAGAAGTTTCGACTTTCGTTTACAATATTTGTTGGTACTTGGGTGCTGTTGTGGCTGCATGGGTCACATACGGAACAAGAAATATAGATGGGGATCTTTCCTGGAAGATTCCATCATACTTGCAAGGCGCTTTACCAGTCTTCCAGCTTGCTTTTTGTTGGATGATTCCTGAGTCTCCCAGATTTTATGTTGCTAAGGGTCAAATCGAAAAGGCAAGAAAAATTTTGTGCAAGCACCATATTGGAAACTCACAGGACCCTAGAGATATTGCTTTGGTCGAATTCGAGTTGAGAGAAATTGAAGGTGCGTTGGAGCAGGAGAAACTTAATGCCGGGACATCATATCTCGACTTTTTCACGAAGAAGAACTTCCGAAGAAGAGCTTTCTTAATTGTTGTAGTTGCTACTATGATGCAGCTTTCCGGTAACGGTTTGGTTTCTTACTACTTAGTTAAGGTCTTGATTTCTATTGGTATTACCGAGGAGAAGAAGCAATTACAGATTAATGGATGTTTAATGATCTATAACTTTGTTATTTGTCTCACATGTGCTTCAGTTGTTCGCTACTTTAAGAGAAGAACTATGTTTATTGCCTGTGTGGCTGGTATGTTGATGTCTTATGTGATTTGGACGATTTTGTCAGCAATAAACCAACAGAGAAACTTCGAAGACAAGTCTTTGGCCAATGGTGTACTTACAATGATCTTCTTCTTCTATTTGTTCTACGATGTTGGTTTAAACGGTTTGCCATACTTATACATTACCGAAATTTTGCCATATTCACACAGAGCAAAGGGGATCAACGTCATGCAGTTGGCTAATGTGGTTGTTTTGGTTTATAATGGATATGTCAACCCAATTGCTATGGAAGCTATCGAATGGAAATACTATATCGTGTTCTGTTGTGTTCTTGCTGTTGAGCTTGTTATTGTTATTTTTACTTTCCCGGAAACATCTGGCTACACTTTAGAGGAAGTGGCTCAAGTGTTCGGTGATGAGGCACCAGAACTCTCGCACAGACACCTTAGCACCATTGATGTGAGAAAAACTTCTTTGGAGCATGTTGAAGATGTATAATGTTTATTGTTTTACTATGTGAAATGAAAGTACTGAATATTATTTGTAGTAAATTTACAAACCTGAAGCAGAGGTATGAGAAAAAGTCATCCGAGTCATGGTATCGAACACTCTGGTCGGCTCTTGTGATGTTTGCAGATTTGCTGGTATTTTTATCATTTCCTTGAAAGACTGATTGATGACGTAACCAGGTAGAAATGATCTTAATATTGAAGAAATCTGGCTTGAGATGTTCTTTCTATATGAATCATGCGATCCAGCTACTCAAATAAGCAATACGAACAAGGGAGGAAACTATAAATACTAGATATGGTGGTAGTACCAACTTGAGTATGATTGACTATGGCAAAAATTATTTAGCATGTATTCTTTGAGAGCAGTTTAAAGAGATGAGCAAACATCACGTAGATCAAGGTAGAAAATTGGAGGATCGAGGGTGGCGTAGTGAATCATGTTTTGTTCAAAGTGCAACTCTCACTTCCAAACTACAATAAGAATACCCTCCCTCATTCTGAGTTTCATAATCAAGAATTGGTACTAAACTATACAGGATTGTCCACAGTCGCCTAAAATTGGTACCGTTTTGTCAGTAGTCTCGAACATCCAATTGACTCAATCCAGATCTATCGAAAACAAATCAGTTTCGTCAAACTAGAAAGTAATTGTAACAAGAGACAATATTCCAACAAAGATAACAGTCAAGTATTTAGTCACGAAGCTCTTTAGAGCCTTGTTCTCGTTTACCGATGCACTTGGAGTTATACTTGCAAGTACTGACGATGCTGAATTTTTTTTGCCAGCCTTGATGACAGTACTCATGATTGAAATACCTGTAGTTTGTTCGAAAGTGTTAACTCCGGGCACGCGAGAGGCATGGATTCCTGGTTCTGATTCGACGGGTTCAGAACCACCATGTGATCCGGAGCCAGAATTGAAGTCGTTGTTAGAACCAGAGCCAGAACCAGAGCCAGGAATATTTTTGCTTGGCTCTAATTACTTCTACAAACTTCCACCAAACAGCACTTCGCCTTACATTGACCTAGATATATATAGTGTACATCCTTTTCTTCTGAAAATTTTTTGATGTCGTGAAGGAGCGATTAGGGTCTGCCACCTCAAACCGAGACCAAAAGTATACTTATCCACAAGTAAAACAATTATCAAATTCTGATATCAGGTTCACTTTGGATACTCTTTGAATTGAGTTTGATCATTAAATCTCATTCTTGTAATCTCTACCTTTTAATCAGTCTTGTGATCTCATAGGTACTCCCTGCTAATGAATAGCGGGAAAAATTGAAACATTGCCCGTTACATATGAATATCAGCCGTATGCATGATGTATGCAGAGCGCAAGGGCGATTCGAAGTTCCCAACAACATAGTTCCTCACCGTAGTAATATTAAACAAGATTGACACCTTCATTATTGCTGAATAAGATCGTTGTAGTTCTACTCTGGGTACGGAATTGGAACATGGAGGATCTACACGTTCTGAGTCATTCGAATTAAGAAAACCTGAATACCGATGTAGGAATCTGAAATGCACAGGCTGGTAGATCCTTTGAGCCAGGATTTGATTGGTTGGAGTGGCCAACTTAAGAATGGGTGACCACTTCTGGCCGCTTCGGCAGATTTTACTTCGCCAGCATTCAATAGAGGTACTCTTTTTTCGTTTTTGTCCTTTCTTTTTCTCGATCTTTCCAAACATTCCGGAGAACTAAAGACCGTTATCGAAAAAGTAGTTAGGCATTCCACTCATCTCTTCACTTGCCAAATTAAAAAAGTCATCTCCAAACTGCCAGTTCGGCATCTGATTGACTTCATGCTCCCACTTGCTGTCTGTAGGGTGCAATATGTTAGGTATAGCCGGATCTGTGCGTTTTGGTGTTGATACATAGCTCGAGACGGTATTAGACGAGTTATTAGATGGTAAATCGTTCAAAATGTCATTTTTGATGTCTCTGTGGAGCTTTGGATGAAATGTGGGGCAAATAGACTTCATTAGGCTTGATACCGCTTCTGCACCTTCAGCTTTGCGATAAAACTGAGGGTACTTTTGCTCAATCACTTCTAAATGCTCTTTCAATGCAGGGTTGCTTCCCAAAATATCTATGCTCCTGCCTTCCTCAACGATTTTGATAGTGATTCTCAAAAGGATCCGGATTAGCAAATCAATAATTTGCAAACGCATATACAAAAGCCTTGTATGCTCATTCTCAGCCTTCAGACCAAAATAGCCAAAAAAGTTAATGGAGAGATCAATAATCAAGCTCAAATCTTTTAATGTTTCCTTGTCATTTGAATGGTTCATGCAGTTAGATAGGATATTGACAGCTGCCGCAAATGGGAAACTGACTAACCAGTTGACTTCATTGTGGGGAAACCGCTCCTTATCGATGTTTCTTATGATGTGTAAGATCGTTCTCGCACTTTCGAACGATAACCTTCTGAATTCTGAGTTCTCTGAGGATGGCTTTTCGCCCTCATCAGCCACCACTTGACAAGGAACTCTGTTGACAGTCATGAGATGGCTGAAATACCCGAGAAGTAAATAACTACGCATGTAACCCAAATCAGCATTTCGGCCGGTGCGTATAGTTTGCGACAACTTGTCGAAATTTTCCTCATAGTAGAATCTAGGACGGCAATCCTCGGGCATCTGCAGCGCCATCTCAAACAAATTTGAGTTGATGGAATTAACAATTTCCTGAACACGATTCATGCTATCGAACTCAACCGAAGCACTGAAGAGTTTCACATAGCTGAGAGACTGAATCTGACACAATCTGAATACATTGAAGTGAAGGAATTGTTCCACGACTGTAAACTTATCAGCAGCTACTAACATAGCCTTCCTGATAACTCGGGCATGATCTGATATCGAAACATCATTAAATGAATTGAGGACAGAAACATCTACAATGTTTACCAGTGGCGGTTTACCTAAGCGGTAGCACATGTCGATATCCATGTGTTGACAAAGAGACCAAAGCTTAATTCTCTGGAACCTTTCCACTTCCGGTAGGTGGGCAGTTGTCTCAATACGATGGAGACCTAATTCCTGTGCATATCTGACCGCCGTGCCGACTAAGGTGAAGTTAACATCGGAGATTACCCAACAGCTTTCTAAATAGACAACCATGAGCATAAGTGCTTGTACGGACATCAATCCTTCTGATACGGCGGCAATTCGATTATAGTAGAAGATGGAGTTCATGAACACTTCCTCTTGTAAAGAACAAAGCTCTGTAACAGAGATCTTTTCCACAACAGGAAGTGGGTGGTCCTCTCCAAGGGGATTCTTATTATCGATACACAAGGACGCACCAATTGCAATTACCAAGTTCATGATCATCAACTCTGAATACAAGAATTTTCTTCTTTTCTCTGAAGGAAGCGTCTTGTTGTCATAGTATGAATCAAAAAGCTCTTTCGCCAACTCCGGCGGACAAATCATAGCTACCTCGCATGATTTATGGATTAGAAGAAATTCGTCCATAAGAGCACGATTGTGAGGGAAAATTCCCAACTTGAGTCTTTTGATCTGGTCTGCCGTCTGCACCTGAGGCTCAGTCCAAACGCTCTGGAAAACCCGTTTCCAAGCAGTACTATAATGAAGTAAGGACTCCAAAGGGACTGTGATATAATGATCTTGTGGCAGGAGCTTCAGGCGGATGAAACCTATACTCTGTGGGCTGAAAAGCATACTGAACCCGAGATGTGCACCTTTGAAATGAGGTTGAGTCTTACGGGTACTCAGAGTCACATCGTCCTCGAATGTCTCGGTCATGACAGCTTTGCACTGCTCAAAGAATGTTTCCTTAGTCTGCAGCGCCGCAAGCGACTTCTGTGCATCAGCAGAATCATCTGAGTCTTCTGCCTCCTCAGGACTCGAACCCCCTCCAGAGGCTGTGCTACGCAAGAGCAGCAGCGATGGAATCACGATTTGGGCATGTTGTACACTTCCTATGGATATGAGAGTATCCATCTTGTTGGCAATTCCATGCACCAACTCTTCAAGTTTGCCTAAACGGTCCAGAAGATTATCAGTTATTTTTTCCCTTGGCTTGCGCTGTTTGGCTAGTTCGTAGAAGCAGGTACTATTCAGATTTTGGCAGTGATTGCATGGCACCATCCCGTCACACTTGATTTTCTTACGGCGACACAGAGCACATGCTTTGGCTACTCGATCTCTTCGCCTATCATCAATAAGTTGAGAAGTCAGATACATCAGCGTCAGGAACTTTTGGAAGTCAGCATGAGGAGACAGCTGTTTCACTGATTTGAATCAGAAAACTATATATCAAATCACAGATCCACACGAGTAAGTATAAAGCTTTAGCCAAAGCATTTTGGATTTGAAATGCCTGCATGTGATGGTGTGGGGGAACTTCGGGCAACTTTGGAAGCATTAAACTGGCCGCTTTTAACTAACTAAGCGATTCATGTTCTTTCTTTGAGTGGTTTGCACTTTTTCTTTTTTGGAAGAAAGGTTATTAATGATCGAATATTCATCTTTGGCACACAATCTTGCCTTACCCAACTTTACTGATTTCCATTACTACGCCAGAATATATTACTGCGAGTTTTGTCATAAGTCAATGTGAATCGAGCCAATGGTACGAATACCTTCCATTGCATCGTAAAACGAAAATCGATAATTGAGACACATTATGTTTTCCTCTCATGTCTTCAATACTCAATTGAACAGAAAGTGAATTTGATTTTCCAATTAAAATGAGAGAGAATTCTTCTCAACTATCACTCCAAGAAGTTAGGACTCGCATCACGCCGATATGAGCTAATTCTTCAGTGATTTATAAAGATTCTATCCGTTAAGCGAAATCTAAATTTGCCGATCTACTTAGGTAAATTGCCTAGAAATGATTAACATAAACGTCAAGTATGTGCTGCACATTACGCAATATCAGAAAGAAGAAGAATCCTTATTGAGAGCGGGACTCATATGGTGTATTTGAGGACTTTCTCCTATAGAAATTATATTTCGATTAAAAGAATTGAGATGGCAGATTCCTTGAATAATGTTTGAGATGTATTTTAAGCCATTTCTTGGGGAAGAGCTCAGACAATTCATTTTCAACCTGCACACCAAAATTGTTCCTCAATCGAGTTGGTTCTCGCAGCAATTGGACCCTCAAATTACAAGCACCTAGAGTCACGAGGAACTTTAATTATTAAGGACGCTTGATTTCCTGTACATAAAATTATGTACCGATCTACAAATTGCCTTGAGAGATCGTTGTCCTTCGTGGCTCAGACTTCTTCAAATTTGGAATTTACCTGCGAAACTGTTTTAAATAGACTTTTAAATTGAAATAATTTTTTTTTGTTTTATTTTCCACTAAAATGCTTCTCTGGGTACAAAGATTTTGGCAACGGTGCTTCAAAATGTAACCTTGAGCATAATTATCGCTTATCCGATAGACGTACTTGACTGAAGTTAAGCTTTAACACATAACAGAACTAAAGTTAGTGGTTTCTATAAAATATTCAGACTGGATAGTTAACTAAACCGCTTTTCTACATGGAATTCTTGTCGCTGTCTCTAAGGCAGAATCTATAAGGAGTATATATTGGTAGTTAGCGGTTTAATTGCTTTACTTTATTTTATTAATGACCTGATTTCAATATTGTTTTTCGATTTTTAGAATTTAGGAAGAATAATTTAGGTCGGAGTGTGGCGCTTCATCATTAAAAGATTGCCAGTAAGTGCCTCAACCTCTCAGCGCGAACGCCGTGTATCTGGCATTCTCTCTAAAATTGGTAGCGGAATATCTTCCTGGATTGGTGGAATATCCTTAAGAACTAATAAGAAAGGGAAAAAGCAATACCTTGGAGCATGCGGAAACTTCTCTCATTCTTATATTAATTCAATCCTCAACAAATGTCATCAGGATATACTCGTTCTATCGAATATGCGAAGAAGTGTTCAAGGTTTAGTATACATAGGGAAAGAATTCTTTACTTCGGATTAATTATGGTTCTTTGCGATGCTGAGTTTGACAGGGTGCCGGGATGGTCCAATAGAAGTCCGAGTTATTAAAATTCTGCGCAGTCATATTTCGCGATAAAATGTGGTGGCTGCGAAATACATACATCCACAATAGGTGTATTGCTCTGCACAGGCTTCATCAACCATCAAGTGCCTTAATTGCCACAATAAATAATTCTTGGTAATATTAGCATAAAATTTGTGATTCCCAGTTTCGAATAAGTATATAAAATGATGAGTTGTTGATTATTTTTTTTTTTGTTAGTTCAAGATTCCTAAGCAATGACTATTACCACTAGCACTAAGTCACTGAACGTCATCATTGACGACGACAAAAAAGTACAATCTTTGAATGAAGTCATTGATATTGAATCTACTCATAGTGGAGTTGATGAAATTTTCGGTGAAGAGAAGAGACTTAACAGAGGTTTAAAACAGAGACACATTCAAATGCTTGCTCTCGTGGGTGTCTTTGGTACGGGTCTTTTCTTATCAAGTGGTACTACTTTGTACTTGACAGGAAATGTTGGAATGTTTCTTTCCTATCTTTTTGTTGGAGCTTTGGTGGGTTTGAACCAGTTGGCGAATATCGAGCTTTCCTGTTTTGTTCCCCTCACAAGTGCTACCGTGAGACAAACTGAACATTTTATTGATGAATCCTACGGTTTTGCTTTGGGATGGATCCAGGTTTATGCTGGTTTGATGCCCGGTGAACTTGCAGCCACTGCCCTTGTGATGCATTACTGGAGTGACTTGAACCCTGCTGTTTGGTTGTCTATCTTCATTGTTATTATTGTTGCCTTGAATTCATACAGTATTCGCTTTTATGGAGAGGTCGAATTCGGTTTCGGATGCTTGAAGATTTTGTTGATTACCGGCTTAATTCTTTTGAGTGTTATTATTGACTTGGGTGGAGTACCAAAAATTGACAGAATTGGCTTCAGATATTGGAAGGAATCACCATTCAAGGCCAAGTATAAACTTGGATCCGCAGGTAAGTTTTTGGCTTGGTGGAAGGCCTCGAGCTCCACAATCTATGCCTTTGGAGGTATTTCTTCTATTTCCTTCTTTGGAGGAGAGACCAGAAACCCAAGAAGAGCCATCTACGTTGCTGGTAAGAGAATCTTCTATCGTGTCTTCGTCTTGTATATTTTGACAGTGCTCGGATTGACTTTGATATTGTCATCAAAAGATAGTGCAATTGCTTCTCCAACGGGAGATGCAACTGGCTCACCTTTCGTCATTGCAATTGAGAGAGCAGGAATCAAGGGACTTCCAAGTATTATCAATGCTTTGGTGTTGAGCTCTGCATTTTCTGCTGCTAATCTCTCCATGGTTCATACTTCTAGAAATTTGTTTGCTCTCGCCTCTAAGGGCCAAGCTCCAAGAATCTTCCTCAAAACAAACAAGAGGGGATTACCTTACTACGGAGTTATTTTGGCTGGTATTTTCATGCCTTTGTCTTACATGAATGTGAGTTCGGGATCCTCCACGGTCTTCGGCTGGTTTCAGTCTTTGACTTCTTCTAACTTGTTGATTGGATGGATCTCTATTTCCCTTTCACATATCGGTTTGCAACGTGCATTGAAAGCCCAAGGCTACACCCGCAACGACTTACCCTATACGATGCCATATGCCCACGTTGGTGCATATATCCTGTTGTTCTTCTTTGTTATCTTGTTATTGACTGGCGGATTCCCTAACTTCATTAAAGGGCACTTTGCGATTGGAAGTTTCTTCAGCAGCTACTTCTCTATTGCTTATTTTGCCGTCTTTTATATTTTCTGGAAAATCTGGAAGAGAACAAAGTTCATTGAACCTACTGAAGTTGATCTCCAGTCTTTATTCATCAAAGTCCAAGAGACTCCTGAGCCACCTGCAGAGCCACTCAAGGGTTGGAAAGTCTTGACTCTTCTCTGGTCGTAGTTTTTTCAGTTTTATAAAAGTAAATTTAATGCCACAAAAATGGATTTTACTCAGGAATGCGTGTTGTATTACATCAGTTGAAAAAATGACATAATGGTGTTCTACGAATTATTATTGAGAGATTTGAGGTTGAGCCCCGTTCGCCCGCAGGAAAATATTGTTATACCCAACTGTGAAAGAAAGAACCGAAAAGAAATATCAGAAATTACCGTAAGAAAGACAAGCACAACACAGAACAAAGTGGTGGGAAGGAGTCTAACTTAAAGCCAGAAAGATTTTTGGACTCCCAGAATTTAAGTTCATTCTTCATATCCATAAGTAGCCTCTTCCTCACAACTCTGGAAGTACTATTCGCTCTATGTTGAGTCATTGGTAGCTCCATGTGAGTATTATGGCTCCCAACACATATAATCGTTATGCCTTTTGGAGCTCTTCTCAACTCACCAAATTTGTTTGCCAACGTTCTCTAAGTCTAGACTATCGTTGTCGTTAGGTGGCATCAACTTGCAATTTCCAAGTACTAAGGCTACATAGAATCAGGCCATTCAATTTGCATTGGCTATGAGATCATTGGAGATGTGAATAGTTCAGGGCAGTCGCTTCTCCCTTTTCCTTCACTGCTTCAAATTAATTATTGTGAGGTATTTGAAACTTTAAAAAATTTAAAACGGAGATGACAAATATCTGACAAAAAAACTCATAACCTCGCAAAAAAAAACTGATGAATCTGATAACTTCACAAATTTATTCCAAGTTTGTCACTGGAACCAAGTAGGATTTCTGACCTGGTACAGAGAAATCCCAATGTCCTAATTCAGTTTATGAATAAAATACGAATAAATAAAAGTGGATATCCCCGCAAACTTCCTGGTTAAAATCCCCATTTTACTGGGTTTCACGCCAGTATGCTCTAGGGATGTCTGCAATGTAATGCTGATCATGGTGAAATATGCCGGGAAACTGTGTTACAAATCCGCGGAGAGACAGGTAATTGGGGTAGCCAAATGGTAAATTCCTGTGTCAAGGCAGCAGGACCTCCCTATAACTTTCAAATCCGTCAAATAGTAAGGCGTTGTAACCGGCATGAATTGACAATTCCTGTACGGTATCTTGAACACTTCCTCCGTCAGTATAAGGCGAGGCTTTCATTCGCTAGATCTCCACTCCCATGAGGAACGTAACCGTTCATATCCGTATACGCACCATACTCCAATCCGTCCAGTAGCAGGTGATTCTTATTCGTACTCCGTTAGTAAAGATTGGTCGGTGATCACAGTTTGTATAAATCTCAGGGACGAACTTTCTATGAGATCTTATGTAAGGAACGCCAAGCAACTTCGACTCAAATTTGACATCAATTAGACGTGCGGAAATTTCTTAGAAGAATGGAATTTTTCTTGGGTACTGACCGGATAGTCGGATAGTGGGGATCGGACGGCGTGTCCGTTCATGCAGTCTCCTTAATTGCCGTAAATTGATGCAAGATCGAAAAGATAATTTGATTTGTTCCCATAGGATCATGAATTGGTTTGACGAACCTGGCATAAATAGAGAGGGCTGCCGCTAAATTATGCTCTGAGAGTCATCAATTTTTTGCCAGTTTTTTCCTCGTGAATTTGGCTTATCATGCGCCCTCTCTTTCTTTTGTTTTGGTCCTCAGTCGCCGTGGCTAAGTATGTCTACAACCTAGAATATTATGGCATCGGAGGACAGTCCCTTTTTGCTTGTGGCGATTCCATGCCACTGATCGGAACTTTCTGTGATGATGTTGAGTCTTACGAATGTCTCTGTACAAACGATAATGCAAAGCTGACCATGACAGGATGTTTTGCAGTTGATAATAGAAACACTCCCGCAGTGTATAAGTACTATGCTAATTACTGCAAGACAACCTACTTTACTGATTGGGAGCCAGATACTTTGGTTGACTTATACGATAAGTATCTTACTGAGGCTCAAAATTCTTCAGAGATCGAAGGCTTCAATGTCACCACTGCCGTCGATTTTCCATTGTTGATCTTGGACCCCTCATACATCCACGCTATGAACAAAGATTACAAAGTGTTTTTGGTCAACCTCGACCACTCTACCTACTATGGAGCAGGAAGTATTGCTTACTGGGGTCTTATGGTTCTCATAGCAATGGTGTGCAACTGGGGTGTCATCGTCTTCCCCCAAACGAGAGATGTGCTCAATGGAACCTTCAGCAAGATGGTACGCAAATATGTCACTCTTCCTGCGTTGGGCAGAAGAAAGAAAAATGTTCCCCAAAGGGCATTCTATGTCTTTGATTTTTTGATACCTTCAAGATTGGAGAGTGCCGTGATCTTTGGCTTCTTCTGGTTTCTTTTTGTAGTGTGTGCTGTTGAGATCTACTATGTTCAAGGTGATAATCTTTTCGCTGATAAGGCGCAAGCAATAACTAGATACGTTTCAGATAGAACTGGTATTGTTTGCACTATTCTCACGCCTTTGCTTCTTCTATTTTCGGGCAGAAACAGCTTCGTGCAATGGGCTACCAGGTGGAAGTTTTCCACTATGATCACCTACCATCGTTGGATTGCTCGTATGGTTGTGGCTATGGCATTTATACATTCTATTGGATTTACCTGGTTGTACATCGTTGAAGGATTCTATTCAGAAGAGATGGAAGAAGAATGGTTGATCTGGGGAGTTGTTGCAACAATTTGCGGATGTCTTATTTGCTTTCAAGGTATGCTTTTCTTGAGAAGAAGAGCATACGAAGTATTCTTGGTTCTTCACATCTTGCTTGCGGGCTTCTATGTCATTGGTACATGGTTCCACGTTTGCATTATGGGTTACTCGCAGTTTATGTATGCTTGCTTTGCTGTCTGGGGTTTTGACAGATTCTTGAGAGCTGTTCGGGTCTTGTGGTTCGGCTTCCCAAAAGCAGTGATCACTTTGAATCCTGATGAAAGCTTGAAGTTGGAAATCCCCAAACCAAAGCACTGGCCCTCGATTGCAGGAGGACATGCTTGGGTCCATTTTTTGCAACCACTCACATTTTGGCAAAATCATCCTTTCACATTCATTGATTCGGTTGAGAAAGAAAACACCATTGTTTTCTACTGCAAGGTTAAGAAAGGTATTACTCAGTCATTGAGGAAGAAGTTGGAGAACTTACCAGGAAAATCCACCACCATCAGAGTCGCCGTTGAAGGACCTTACGGAGAACCCTGCCCGGTATCTAACCATTCATCTGCGATTTATATTGCGGGAGGAAGTGGCATCACGGGTATATATTCTGAGGCTGTTGCGATGGCTAAGAAGTCCGAGGACACCTCTAGAATTACCAAGTTGATTTGGATTGTCAGAGAGGTTGCCACAGTTGCTGGATTCCAGAAGGAGCTCATGGCTTTAAAACACCTCAAAATAGAAACTGTCATCTACATCACTCGTGCAGTTCTGACTGCTGTAGCTGACGAGTTCTTCCGCAATGCTGATCTGGTCAGTTTGGAGAAGGACAAAGAAGGAAGTTTGGACGGTTTGTCAACATTAGAGGAGACTTTCCCACATATACAGTTCCAGTTCGGCCGACCTGAATTGAAGCAATTGATCGTGGAAGAGGTCAAAAACGCTGCCAGTAGTGTGGCTTTTGTTACCTGTGGTCACCCATTGTTGGTTGATGACTTGAGATACTATGTGCTTGAACAGATTGACCATACAAGTAAGAGATTGGACTTCTATGAGCAATCACAAGTCTGGGCTTGAGTTCTTTTACACAATAATTCCAGTGTTACTAGGTAAATTTTGTTTTCAAATAGTTTATTGACAATAACACTAAACTTCGTGATTCACTGGTCTTGCAGAGGAAAATATAAACCTCAACGAATTTACAAAACATTAAACTATTAAGCACAAAATATTTGCAACACTGCACTTGAACTTTGACATGCTTGCTTACTTCCTTTCGATGAAACAACTTAATTATTGCAATTCTTCTTAGAACTTTACCCCTATCAAGCTTTTTCTTATACTGCCATGATTTGAGGGTCTATGTAGTTCTGATTTACTATTGCATGGAATCTACGAATAATAGTTGTTTCGTTGATCTCACTGCATTTGCAACCCAAAACCTGGTGATGATAGCTAAGAGAAATCCTCACTTTCAAATAGTCCCGCCAAAGTTAGCTATCAGCCCGCACTCAGTAATTTATATCTCTAGATTTACTCCTTGAGAGTACAAGAGACATTCCAACATCTCACCCGGCTCTAAATCTTCAGCACGACCAAATTTCCACCAATAACTTATTTACCACCACTTAGTCATTCCAAAAATTTAGTGTTCAAAAGAATTAACATGCCTACCAACGTTAAAATTTGGATTATCAGTAATGAACTTGTATAGTTTTGCAGCCTAGTATTGGGAGTTGAGGTCCATAGCCAACAAAGGAGGCTCTTGGGGTTCAGGGGTCATATTCAATTAGCAGCAAGTCAAATTGGAGAACAGTTCCTTTTATATATTGTTCAGGATTTCTAGGTCATCGAGATCTGCCTTCGGCTGGGGTTCTTTCCAATCAAAACAAGCAATAGTGCAGGTAATCATGTCAAAGATACTCACAGCATAAAGCGAATAGATAATTACTAAAAGAAAAACATATATTGAAAAAGAAAAGATAAACAAACTCTGCTCGGTCATTCTTTTCTCAAACCTAACTTACGGTGAAGTATGCCATGAAGCAGCAATTGCAGTTAGTAATACTCGCGGAAGCACAGAAGGCTCTGTTGACTTTTTAGAGAGAGCCAAAGAAAGACCCATAATCATAGTCTTCAAATACTGCTAGTACATCTCTCAGTTAGTGAAATATTGTATTGTGCCAACGTGGCATTGATCTTGGGGTTTCTTTCTTGACGGAATTCACTCCACAGAGAATATGCACTTTTCAAATTGGTCAATTCCAATGAAACACCCTGATTGTACTCTCCACAATTAGAAATGGTCAAGAAGAAGGCAAGTGAATATGATTTCGAATAGCCGTAAAAGTTATTCCGTGCACAGAACCACAATGTTGGAGAATTTTGAGAGCAATTGTTTTGAAAACGAAATTTAACACCCGATCGCCAACCACTAGTGTACTCCCTTAACAATCTTTATCAATGGTACATGTTCTCAGCGTGTCTTCATTCAGCGTGTTCTGGTACCTCATGAGTATGGTTGTTCCAGTTCTTGATATTTCACGAATTTCAACAGATAAAAACATAACTATCGGAAAAATTTGATTGTTTAAAGAATGAGAGACATGTATTCCGTTCAAGAATGTCTTGTTTATTTCTTAATATGGACACTAGTTGGTAGTCTCAATTGCGGTTCTGATACCCACTGCTCCAGTGAGAATGCTAGGCTGACTGAACGGAGCTTCAATTGCAGGGTACTTGACCTTAGGAAATTCGTTTGAGTCAGATTCACAATCTGGTTTACCCCATCCTCCCCCTGATGGTGTCTCAATACGGATTCTATCTCCCGGTCTCACCCAAACTGAATTTTGGCCGCCCAAGGCAATCTTTCTTGTGCGATCATCATCTCTCTTCAACCAGAAATTGTAACCCCTCCGACCAGGGCTTCCTCCATTCATACCATAGGGAGCAAAGACACGACGCTGCATCAAGCACGTGGCTTGCATGGGAACGGTAAATTCAATTTCTCGAACAACGCCATCACCACCACGATGAAGGCCAGCGCCTCCGGTACCTAGATTAATCTCGTACTTCCTCAAAATACAGGGAAACTTCTTTTCAAAAGATTCAGAGTCCGTCATTCTTGTGTTGGTGGTGTGGACTTGAACACCGGACTGACCGTCAAAGTTCTCACCAGCACCGCCGCCGCCAGCAATCGTCTCGTAGTAGCCAAAGAGTCCATATTTCGGATCGGATGAGCCGAATGTGAAATTATTGCAAGTACCTTGGGACGCAGCACAAGCTTCAAATGCTTTGAATAGCACGTCTGAAATTCTCTGAGCAGTCTCAACATTTGAACCCACAGTAGCAGCTTCAAATGAAGGCTCGAACAAGGAACCCTCTCTAACCTTGATATCCAACGGAACCATGCATCCACTGTTCAAGGGTATGTCAATATTTATGAGGCACCGTAAGACATAAAGAATACTGCCGTACAAAACGGCAATTGGACAATTCAAGTTACTGTAGAACTCGTCTCCACTTTCAGTGAAATCAAATACCGCACTTCCATCCGCACGATTGATAGTGACAGTCACGGAAATAGCTGTTCCATCGTCCAAAAATTCTTCCGCCTTGAGTGGCTCTCCACCAAACCTGTCATATGCAACTTGCAACAATTTGCGAACCGCAACTTCAGCAGCATTCTGAGTGGCGTCCATGTAAAGCTTAACAACCTCGTAACCATATGCCTCAATCAAACTCTTCAATAACAGAATACCTTTGTAGTTTGCGGAGGCATGTGCCTTCAAGTCACTGATGTTATCCTCAAGCGCACGGGATCCTTCACAGCCTGGATACTGACTTGGGACCGTGTACAACAACTCAACAACTTTTTCGTGCTGGAAGACTCCTTCCTTGTAAAGGAATTCACTTTCGATAGCTGCACCTTCTTGCCAAATCTCTTTTGAATCGGCAGGCCTGGATGTTAGTAAAAGTTAAGAGCAGTATTCAAATGGTAATACATACATGGAACCTGCGGAAATCCCTCCTATATCTGCGTGGTGTCCACGACAAGCGGTCCAGAAGAGAACATTATTGTCTTCATCAAGCACTGGAGTTAAAACTGTGATATCAGGCAAATGGGTACCACCTGTCGAGGGGTGGTTGGCGAAGAGAACATCGCCAGGCTTCATCTTCCCCTTCCACTTTTGGCTTTGCTTTTCAACAGCTAGGAACATCGATCCCAAGTGTCCAGGAATGTGTGGAGCATTAGCCAATAGCTTGCCTTCGGGGGTGAACAACGCACACGAGTAGTCGAGCCTTTCCTTGATGTTAGTGGAGATTGCAGTCATCTGCAAAGTTTTCCCCATCTGCTCAGCAATCGACATGAATCTGTGGCCAAAGACAGACAACTGAATAGGGTCAACTGTCTTCTCTGAAAGTTGAGGAGCCACAGCTCTACCAACTGAGACAATGACCGATTCAGAAAGGATGTGAGCTGTACAATCAGGCTCCACCAAGATAGTTTGAGTATTATCAATGATAATTGCGGGACCAGAAATGACCGTACGAGTAAGTAAGTTCTTCAAACTAAACACCTTGGCGTCCCGAAAACCAACGTTCTCGAAAAATATTGGAGTGGACTTCAAAGGTTCCGGTTCAGCAAGGAAATTATCTCCAATTCGATCCTTTTCTTCAAAAGGGTTGACATCACTCTTGTAATTGCTGTGAACTATCAATCTCACCCGAACATCCTCCACCATCACTGGTCTGTCCAAACTGAAGCCAAAATCATGGTGGTGGTGCTCAATGAACTTTGATTTAAAATCCCAAGAATTCTCCGGCTTCAAGATCATGAGACACGTATCTGTACCCAAATATTTCATGTTTAGGTAAACCTCTGTTGATGTCCTAGCTGAATTGGAGACCCTCTGACTTTCATAATCGTCCATCACCTTGGCCGTGATACTTGCAACTTTCTCGACCACGTCTGGGACATTCAAGTCAACAAATTCAAATGATACTGGCTCTTGCTTTTCGATTGTGACATCTGCTAACGCAATACCGTAAGCAGACAAAATAGATGAGTATTTGTGAATCACAACGTTCTTAACATTTAAAATCTGCGCCACATTACAACACACTTGACCACCAGCGCCTCCAAAGACACATAAATTGTGATCACTTGTCGCGTAACCTCTTCCCTCGGTTAAAGTCCGAACAGGCCGACACATACTCTCGTACGCAACCTTTAGAAAACCAAGAGCAACTTCCTGTGCACTCAAATTGCCACCAGTGTCGGCATTAATTTTTTTGGTCAATGACTCAAACAATGTCTTTGGAGCCTCTACATCCAAGCCTTCATTTTGGTTAGGTCCGAAAATGCTCGGGAAATACTCTGGTAGTAATCTTCCAGTGAATACATTGGCATCGGTAATCGTCAAAGGTCCCCCTTTCCTGTAGCAAGCAGGACCAGGATTAGCTCCGGCTGATTGAGGACCAACCTTAAACATTCCGTTCTCCCAGAAGAGCATAGAGCCTCCCCCGGCTGCCACTGTTGAGATGTCCAACTGGGGAGTCGTCAAATGGACTTCACTAACTATGTTGGAGAAGACGTGTTCGTAGCGGCCGCTGTAACGACAAACGTCAGTAGAAGTGCCCCCCATGTCTAAGCCCAATGTAGCTTTTTCTGTGTCTCTAGTGTCGTGGCAGGTTTCTGCCAAGCCAACCACTCCACCTGCTGGACCGGACAAAATAGCACGTAACCCAGTGAATTTGTTCCAAGGACACAACCCTCCACTAGATTGCATAAACATCAATTTATTTCCAAACGATTCAAGTCCACCCTCAAAACCATGTGCAAAACCTTTCAAGTACTCTTGAATTTTAGGAAGTAAGTATGCATCAGCCACCGTCGACGAGCATCTTGTGACGATACCAATAACCGGTTGCAACTCAGTCAGAACTGAAACCTGGAATCCCATACTACGTGCAAGCTCTGCAACCTGCTGCTCGTGCTTGGGATAGAGATACGAATGCAAAAAGCAGATGGCCAAACTGGAGTACCCTTCCTTTTGAAGTCGGAGCAATTGCCCGGTGACTTCCTTCAAGTCTGGCTCTTCAATGATCTGAACTGTATCACCTGTGATACCTTCAACCAATTTTCCACCGTAAACCTCATTGTCTGCAAGGGTTATCACCTTTTCTGCTCCCCCACCTTCGGTATAGTTAGGCAATGTAATACGCTCCCCAATCTCAACCACCTTGTCATACAATTGACTTAATTTTTTCGCTGAAATGTTGAAAATGTCAGGACGCGTTTGATTTCCAATGGCCAACACATCTCTAAAGTCTTTGGAGGTCAACAACACCACCTTGGCCCCTGCTCTTTCCAACAATGCATTAGTTGCCACAGTGGTACCCATCTTGATGGACTCGATCGACTCAAGGCTCAACAATTGGGATTTTGGGATCTTCCTGCCATGCACTTCCTCAAGGATACGTCTGATTCCTTCTGTTGGTGCATCATTGTAGTTCTCAGGGTCTTCTGACAATAACTTCAACACAATGTCCAGACCACCAGGAATTACGGCGTGAACATCAGTGAAAGTTCCTCCTCTGTCAATAGCAATTTGAATACCTTTAGTCATGATGAGATCTAAGCAGCAAGCATCCCATGATAGTCATTTTATATAATGTGTCAGATGTTACCGGTCTGCATATGTTGCAATATCTGCACTAGCTGATTGTACACCTCAAGTTGGAGCTCCATCTTATCGTTATCTCAGTAGTGCATGGCGCGACGGACAAATTCCGGCACCAGTTCTGGATTGTATCAAGATTTCAGGTAATCCGCCCAGGCTAGACCAATCAGAACTATTCAAGGTATCTCCATCAATTTGTGGCATTTTGAAATAGCCACCGGGCTTATCAGAAAGAGCTTCGGATTTCTTTTTCCGTGCCATTGGAGAATTCTCAATAGTTTACGTAATTTTCTATCATCTTGTTTTCATCACTTCAACTAGCGGTTGTTTATCGGAAGAAATTAATTTTTCGAACTAAGCACATAATCAGTCATAGTAATGGAATATGACTGCCTCATTTTTCATTGAACAACATAATTCTTAACTTAATGGCATGTATTTGGAGTAAACTATATTTTTGACACCACTATATCGTGAAAAATGTCACAGAAGCGATCAATATTCTGGCTATTCAAGCCTGCGATGTTGATTCTACCATTCTTTGGAAGATAAACGTGCATCTTGTTCATCAATATCAGACTTTGAACCTCATTCAAACCACTGAACCAGAAAAGGCCTCTTTGTCCTATCACGCTTGTCCAGTTACCAGGAGTACCCTTGTCAGTAAGCTTTTGCAAGATATATTTTCTCGTCTCCACCAACCTCGATGATATTTCTGTGAGATTATGTTTCCATTGATTCCTAAGGACATTGTCATTCAAAACAGTGGAAACAATTCGTGCACCGAATGCTGGGGAGCTGCTGCATTCGGCTCTAAAAATGTATCGTAACTGATCCGCAACAAGTTCTCTAGTTGATTCATTGGTGACCACATGCAAACATCCAATACGCTCCCCATATAAGCCCAAGCTTTTGGAGAACGACTGAGCTACGACGATTTCGAGTCCCTCGTTGACAAACATTTGAACAGGTGCTCCGTCTTCCTCGACAGACCCCGTAGCCAAACCTTGGTAGGCCGAGTCAAAGAAGGCAATCAAACCACGCTCCTTCATGATCTGTGCCACTTCCGTCCATTGTTCCATTGTCAAATCAGTAGCCGTTGGATTGTGGCAGCACAACTGAAACACGAATACCGATTTTGGTTCCGCCTTCTTCAAGGCAGCTTGGACAGCTTCAAAGTTTATCGCCCGTTTTTGAGAATCGAAGTACTTGTAGGTCGAGAGACTGCCGCCGCTTTGAATGATCAATGGAGTGTAATTCGGCCATGCCGGTGTTCCCAAGTAGAAATTCTTGTATCCGCATTTCTGGACTAAGAACAGAGCTCCCAAGTGGCAGGCTCCGGTTCCTCCAACAGTCTGACAAGATGCTACTCGACCCTCATTGACAGCGTTCTCCCCGACAGCAATCTTGGCTGCGCCAGAAACAAAATCCGGGATCCCCATGCATAAATTGTAATCATGGTGTTTGTCAATGATCCTGCTTTTTGCTTCCGTCACTGACGGGAAAGTATATGGTTCCCCGACATGATCTCTGTATACACCCGCACTCACGTCGATCTTATCGAAGGTGGAGTCTGCATTGAGCTTTTTGCGGATGTCGTTAAACTCGTCTACGGGTTGCGCCTGGAGGTGAAAAAAATGGCTCATTGTCGAAAGTAAAAAAGTGCATTTCAGGTTTATAAAATGCTTACCGCCGAGGGGCTGATATGGTGGATTGATGCCGCAAGGTGCTTCAAGGATATGGACGCGCACTGGACTACCCGCAGTTGGACGTGCATGAGGCATGGACGTTTTGACATGGACTTATATGGACATGGACGTCATGGACGCAGTCTGATTCCATATGGACTGAAAGACGGAATGCTAGATAGCTAGCTTCGTTTTTCCTCTTTTATGGGACTGGAAGTGCATCCACAAAAAAAATACATAGTTTTCAAAAATATGACCCGTCCCTTAGTTCTCCATACTGATCCTATTCGCTTTGCAGCCGAAGATTGGTTGAAGTTCGAGAAAGAGGTTGGCGTACAAGTGGTTCACATCAACTCGGACTACTCGCGCGAACAATTCATCGAAGATCTCCATGGGAAGTATTCACAGTGTGTTGCAATTGCGAGAGGTTATTTGACTGGACGTGTTGTGGGACGTTTTGATGCGGAGTTGATAGCCCATTTTCCTCCTTCCTTGAAATACATAGCACACCAAGGTGCTGGTTATGACCAATGCGATGTGGATCCCTTAATTGCAAAAGGAATCCAGTTGGCCCATTGTCCAGGTGTGGTGAATGCCTCTACGGCTGATACAAACATTTATCTTATGTTAGCAGCCATGCGTAACTTCGCAAGAGGCTCCCAGGCGTTGAAGAGGGGATTATGGCCCGTTAAAGGTAACAGTGCCGGGGTAGATGCTGGAATTAATCCCAAGGGAAAGGTTTTGGGAATAGTGGGCATGGGAGGCATTGGACTTGCTGTGAGAGACCGTGCTCGTGCATTTGGTTTTGAGAAAATCGTGTACTACAATCGTACCCAAGTAAGTGCTCAGTTGGAAGATGGCTGCGAATATTGCAACACTTTGGAGAAGCTAGTTTCTCAGTCAGATGTTATTTCCCTAAATGTACCATTGAACTGGTCTACGTATCATTTGATCAGCAATGAAATCATAGAGAAGATGAGGGACGGCGTTATCATTATCAATACAGCAAGAGGACAAGTGATTGACGAGAATGCATTGGTAAGACACTTGAAATCTGGAAAAGTTGGCGCAGCAGGTCTTGATGTATTTGAGTCGGAACCCAACGTGAATCCGGAGTTGCTCAAGTGTGATAACGTAACTGCAACTCCACACATGGGAACTAATGCAGAGCAAACAGTCCACGAAATGGAGGCGCAAGTCATAAGTAATATCCAGCTGGGTTTGGAAAGTGGCCAAGTGAAGAATTTAGTTCCAGAACAGCACGGCCATTTCTGAGAGTTGTACAAAACAAGTTAAAGATGTCAAAAACTACTGTATTAACAAATCTTAAAAAGGTAGTCTATAATGATTCACCGATTATTAGCATATCCTTAAATGACATTGACCCACATTCTCCAATCCCCCATGTATCGAACGATGCAAGCTGGCTCTCAATCCACCTTTCAAAACACTGAATATCGCTGAATTTATCTGAGTTATCTACATGGCTCAAGATCTCAACAGCCAAATGCTTCATCATAAACTCCTGTTGCAACTGTTTTGGGTCTAGTGGACTTTGAAAACCTGCATCGCAACTTTGTTTCCGTTCTCTGTTCTCCATGTTTGCGTGGGTACGATTAATCAAGAATCGCAAGACCAGCCATGTTACCAAACTTACTTTGTAAAACATATATGTGAGCAGAGGGTTTGTCTCGTGGAATTCTGGATTGAAAGTCTTCATGAAGTACGATATATGACCTGTTACCAATGCCAACGTTTCATAAGGAAATTTACTGAGTTCGTTTCCAAGAAAGGCGGTTCCGGGAGGAATAATTGATTGAGGCTGCGTCAAGGCTGCTGCAGTAGCAATAGTAGAGCCCAAATCTGGCTCAACGATTCCGGATGTTATCGCTGTGTCTGGGATGTGTAGGTGAATAAGGGCTAAGTTCAAAGTAGCTTCAAAAAGTCCCCACATTTCCTTCATGTGATGGCCGTCTTCCGACTTACGTCTGGGAATCAAAAATCTGAGTCCATCCAATGCATTCCCCAATTGAGATCTTCTGGAAAATGGATCTTGCGCTAGAGCATAGCATGTCTCCAATATTCCTGCAAACTGGGTCATGTTTCTTATCATTATGTGAATAGCCAATAGAATTATCATACCACCAAAAGAGGATGTCTGAGGTGGAGCACTGCCACATATCAATGTCTGCTGTAAGGCTTCCAAAAAGTGTACTCCGGGACTGCCTTTCATGCTTTCCAACCCATATTCGGTGATCTTGTTATCCTTTGATAAATTTTTAGAAATTTCTTGCCATTCCAATTCGGATGCCTCCAGAGGTCTTCGTGGCACGGAAGAACATGCTTTATTTCATAGTGGGACATCTTTGGTGGATTGTTGAGCAATGTACACATCTGGCCATCTATGAAAAACAAAGCATAGCTGCTGCGGCGACTCAGCTCCAATGTCAAAAACAGTTGCCAATTAGTCTTTGCTGCTTCCGCTGCGATTGGTGCATGTTGAAACATACCACTTTCCCGGGCAATTAACATTAACTGGTAAATGAAACCACTTGCCCATTTGTACCATCCTGATTTGCCCCAGAACAAGCCTGAGTATCCGGCTATAAGACCTGCTTGAAAAATATCGATTGATACCGATTGTGGATCCAATGACGACAAAATTCGATCGAGGTAGTCAACGCAATATGTAAAACAATCATCTGAGAAAGAGTTTTTTCCTTTGACATACTTGGCCCCAATTGAGCACATAATGTGGATCAAAACGTTGTCTTCAAAATATTGGGGAACTTTGAAGGTTCTTCGATGGAGAATTGGAAACGTTGGATGGAACTGCTCCCAAAATTGGGCAAGAAAACTAACAATTTCATCTGTTGCTACTCCCTTCAATGGAGAAGCTTGCAGACTCCCGCTAGGTATGTCGACTTCAGGAACGTAAATTACTGATTTTACTGATTCCACTGTAACATTGTTCGCAGTCCAACTAACAGGACCTACTGTCTCCATGGTATGCACATTGCGTACGTGGACCTTTAAGGTATCCTTTCTTGAATATACTCTTGAGCAAAGACGGCATGCAAATTGTTGTTTGCCATCTACGAGTTAGTAGCGTCGTGGTCAAGTCTAACTGTTAATAACTTACGTCTTTTCTCATGTCGTTTCAAGTTTTCTCGTCTCGTGTAGGTTCGCCCGCATATGTCGCAGTGGTATGGTCGAGCTTGGGCACCCTTGTTGGATAAACCACTTGGCTGAGGGACTTCCAGCACGTTCATGGAAAATGTCCAGAAAGTACATAATGCTAATTTTCGGAATGATATGAACTAAACGGCTCCTGCCTGCACAATGCTTATCTACTAATGCATTCTCAGTGTGGTTATATTTCCGTTATTGATAGATAGATAACAGAATGAATATTACTTCCGTAGACAGGAAGAGAGCAAATGGCACGACATGCCGTGGGTTTATTCCACCGCTATTGTTCTTTCGCGTAGCCTGCCGCCGTACTGGATTAGTATGAGGCAATTAGCAAACCCAACTAGCAACACGAAGCATGAGATCGTGTTGCTCCACCCCACTCCAATATTATGTATTTGAAGTAAACAAGTGCCTGTGCCAATTGCGCCAGCTATGTATCGAATGAAATAGTTCGACGCTATGGCATCTCCGCCCAAGTGAGGTAGGCAGTCTACACTGTAAGCATTGATGCTGGGAAAGCAGAATGTTTGAGCTGTGCCACTGAAGAAGAGAGCTAAAACTGGTAAAGCAACTCCTCCTTTTTCCTTTTCTATCGACCATCCATAAATCAAGACGCTGACCGGTAAAACAAATCCAAAGGACGCATATGTCGATCGTAAACGGTCCTCAGGAACTCTTTCGCCTCGAGTCACCATATACTTCCTCACATACCTATCAGCCCATTTCCCCCCGTACAAGGACCCAGTCAAATATCCCATCCCAGGGGCCAAATAAAATAATCCACTATATAGTGGAGACGTCAAATGAAATCGAGGGTTCACAACGCTGGGAATCGGAGTCGTGAGTGTACACATATTGTAAATTAGAGACATGCTCATGACTCCACTCAAGAGGAGATTCAGGAATTTAAAGGCCGTAAATACTCTGAAGGGATTAAACCTGACGAAGACGAATCTTCTGCCAGTCTCGGAGCGAAGGGCATTAAGCTTGGAAATTCGGATTGTTTCCTGAAGAAACAAGAAACTCAAGACGAATGTTATGGCACCTAATCCAGCCAACAATCCGAAGATGACCCTCCAGCTTGTGTAGGTGACTATGAATCCTCCAACTACAGGAGCAAAAGCCGGTCCTAACTGTGACCCGCTAAGAGTCCAACCCATTGCGTTTCCCCGTTCTTGCGGAATATAAATATCACCAACAATGGCTCCACCCAAAGAGAAGAAGGCCGTTCCGAAGAGGGCGGTGAGCGAACGGAAAACGAAAAACATTACGATGTTTTGTGACACTGCAACAAGTGCAGTGAACAAAGTAAAACCACCGGAACATAACAAGTACATGGGTCGCCTTCCGTAGAGATCACCTAATGGACTCATGATGCACGGTGAAATTGCCATGACTAGATAATAGCATGCGTTGGAAACAATAATAACAGTTTCTGTCGTTTTGAACTGTTTGGAGATGTCACTTGTCGCTGGGAGGAACGCCATGGACGAAGATGGAGACAAAAATACAGACAATGCCACGATACACACAAACAATCGCTTTCGAGCTGGAGAGAACCTTTGATAAAATGGGTCCTCTTCGGGAGCGAGAATCACCTTCTCCTCAGTTTCGCTTTTGATTGACATAGGGAGTACTCGAAGCAGCTACTTTGCAGAATAGCACAATTCATACAAGTGGAGCTATTCCTGAACCTCAAAGGTGATTTCCCCAAGCTTATCAGCTCACCGTTTCCGCTCAACATTCTCGGGCATCGCTATCGTCACCAATTAACAGGCTTTACGATCCAGTCTTTTTGCTATTTTTGGCAGACTTCCTTGTCAGGTTGCAAAATTGGATAGGTTTCCTACAGGTGAGCCTGGAGCTCCAGTTTTGGACGGGCATTCCCTGCAGGCGGGGCCGTTTGGACACATGCATAACTTACGTTATTTTGACATCATGCGGATTTGATTTTCCGCGAAGCTATTTTAATAGATAAGAGTTCTAAAGATAAGACACAAGGTACCACGCCAGACACAATGGTTGACATACTATAAAACCCTTGCGGTGCTCGTCTCAAAATCTGATCCGTTCCATCACATGTCCCAAACAGAAGTGAATTCAACTGAAAAGGTTCCACAGGTGTCGGTTGTGGAATCAGATGTCTCGACCATCGATTATGAAAGCATAGTGCCTTGTGACCCTATTGCCGAAAAGAAGCTTGTTCATAAGTTTGACTGGCGTCTCATGCCACTCTTCTGTGCTGCCTACTTCTTCTCGGCGTTGGACAGGTCTAACGTGGGAAATGCAAAGGTGGCAGGAATGACTACCGACATCGGAATCACTGCCCAGCAGTACTCGAACGCCAACTCTTTGGTGTATGCTTCATACTTGCCAACAATGCTTCCCGGCTTGTGGTTGTTTAGAACGTTCAAGAAACCTCGCTACTTCATTGGAGGTATGGTGATGGCGTGGTCCATCGTGTCGTTGTGCCACATGTTCGCCAACAACTATGGTGACTTTGTTGCACTCAGAATACTTCTCGGTTTTTTTGAAGGTCCCTACTTTAGTTGCATGTCATTTATTTGCACTGATTACTACTTTCCTCATGAGTTTGCTAGAAGAACTAGTTTTTTCTTCGTTGGCTCGGCCCTTTCGGGTGCATTTGGAGGACTCATTGCAACCGGAATTACCAAGATTCATTCAGGGTCTCTTGCTTCGTGGCGCTACTTGTTCTTGATCGAGGGATTGTTGTCCTTTGTCGTTGGAGTCTTGGTTTTCGTTTTCTTGCCTGACTCTCCCAATAAATTGATAGACACCGAGGAGGAGAGAGCAGTCTTCGAAAACAGAACCTTGCGCAGAAAACACATCGAGGGTGATCATGGCTTCAACTTGAAGGAATTTATTTCTGTTTTCGACTTCAAAACTGCATGTTCCGTTCTTATTCAATTCTGCCAAGATATTAGCTTGTATGGATTCTCGGTGTTCTTGCCTTCCATTTTGCATACTCACCTTGGGTACGATACTTTGAAGTCGCAGTACTTGACAGTTCCAGTGTATATTTTTGCTGCCCTTTGCAGTATGGGTATAGCCGAGATTTCTGACCGTTTCCGCATGCGTGGTCCCTTGATCATTATTACCAACTTTTTTGCTATTGCTGCCTATGCTATGCTTGGGACTGTGAAGAATGCCGGAGTTCTTTATTTTGCCCTTTATCTCATTTGTGTGCCATTGTACATGGGACCTGGTCTTAATGAGTCTTGGATTGCTAACAATACCGCTCCAACATTCAAGCGAGGATGTGCTATAGGTATGAACCAGACTTTGGGGAACATTGCTGGTGCTATCGCTCCCCAAGTTTTTAATGGCCCACCAGATTATACCTTGGGAACTGATTTTACCTTGGGATGTTTGTGTGTTTCTTCGGCTACTGCTGGACTTTTGTCGTTGTATTATCTTCGTAGGAACAAGATTAACCAGCGCATTGTGGATTCTGGCACTGACGACAGAAAAAAGTCCAGAACTATTGGTGATGACTCTCCGGAGTTTAAATTTATGATCTAGGTGCTGTGCATTTGGATCTATGTGTGAATAGAAATATATTTCTTCTAGTGTGACCAACTTCTTCCAATGCAAGCATTGGGAGAAATCTAGGTAATTCTATTTCAGAACAGGGGATTCTTCAGTAAGCAAAAGTGTCAGGTACGAAGTAGCAGGAATTTTCTTCTGTGACTTAGCACTTTGAATGTTGGCTGATATTTTTGCAACCGATGTATGCAAGAAAATAGAACAGGGGTTGAATATTTTCTCACAGGCCGTGCAGTACTCACTGGGGTTGACATAAATTGTTAACGGCGTTTTAGATCCCAGTCGGATTTGTTCCATCATTTAATCATTTAATTATTCCAGGAGGATTCGTCAACATTTCTTCAGGTTTGTACCCTCATTGATGATTAGGGTTCAAGAGATGTTTTTTTCTTGGTAGCGAACCTTGCATGTACTACGCACAGCTTTATCTAGTGGAACAATAGTCGATCTGCAACGGGAATCAAACATGACATATTTTGTACTACATGATTCTATACCTCAGCCAGAGCACATTACCATTCATTTTTGCATTTGTTTCTCGTTGGCTTATCGCAGACCTACTGAACGAAAGTGCCCCAAGGCTAACATTTCCAAACATAGTATTTAATATTGGACACGTGGTTGACACCTGTGATTCAAAGACTACCCTCTGGAAGTGAAATATTAGCCAAGGACATTCGTGACTTCTCATTTCCATTGGGTGTCTTAATTTAATGGTCGGTGTTGCTTTCATTTTGTGGATAGACCACCTTTGATATAGGACAATCAAGGATACCACACATTCCCGAATTGAAAGCCCCCGAATCTATCAGGGCTAGAAAAGGAAACAGTTCAGCGAGAACGTATGTGCTAATATCAATCAATACCCTCTTCTTATCTTATCACTTTGACGGCTAACAGTTGCTTTATGCGGGGGCTTTTCCATTTTATACGGCACTGCATCAGATTTAGAGAAATAATAGCCTGTTATCCTTCCGAACTCCTCAGATTCATATTTCATTACTCCGCACTTGAACGTTGCCCTGTCGGTTTTCATTTTCGGGAGTTACACCTATTTGGGAGGGGTCATGTGCACACCAACTTGTTTCGAGAGTACATTCATAAAATTCATGGACAAATCTAATAAAACATAATGAAAGATATGCTTAATAATTGTGCTTATCGTCTTCCATATTGATAGATAGATAAAGTAGCCTAAATCGATCAGTATTCGTTGGAGACACTCACCTTCCTTTTCCGGCAAGTCGTAAGCGAGCAGATGTCGCGTAAAGATAACGTTGAAGGATCTGCGATGCGCCTAGAATAATCCGTAGGTCGACGCAAGTAACCTCGGACCGGCGTTTTGCATCGCGGAATATTTAATGGGCGTTTTCCTTTTCAAAAAAAAAAAATGTTTTAGATTAGCACCCTCTACTTCCTGACTTATTCAAGTTATCATCATGGATCTCGAGGCTCGCAGTCCCCCACTTCAGCCCGCTCATTCCAACGCAACGGAGCGAATGGCTAACCAATTGGAAACGCTTCTTTCTCAGAGAGAGGAGATTCGCTCCATCGACAATCAACATGCTGCGGACGACATTGATCTTTTGCGTCAGATTGGTTACAAGCAAGAATTAAGAAGAGAATATTCGACATTCCAAGTCTTCGGAATCGCTTTCTCCATTATGGGATTGTTGCCTTCCATCACGACTACTGCTGCTGTTGGCTTAGAGGCTGGGCCCGTAGGTCTTGTCTGGGGATGGTTTGTCAGTGGATTTTTCATCCTCTGTGTTGGTATCTCCATGAGTTTCTTAGGTTCATCCATTCCAACTTCCGGTGGCTTGTTTTACTACACCAACTACTTCGCTGGCGAAAAGGTTCGGGTGCCATTGTCTTTTTTAATTGGATGCTCCAACACTTTGGCATTGTGTACTGCGTTGTGCTCCATTAACTACGGGTTTGTGTCTGAATTGTTCGCTGCGGTTTACCTTGGTACTGGCTTTGAGGCCAACAAGTACCACACTTATGCCGTTTTTGCCGGTTGCGTGGTAACACAACTTGTTATTTGTTCCGTCACTACTAGGATGACTGCTACTGTCCAGTCTATCTCAATCTACGTGAACGTGTTCATCATCGTTTTATTTTTGGTTGCTGTTCCCATTGGAACCAAGACCAACTTGCACAAATTTAACAAGGCAAGTTTCATTTTTGGCGAATTGCTGAATTTCAGAGACTGGTCGCCTGGCTGGTCCTTCATGCTCTCTTGGATGCCTGCGATCTGGACAATTGGCAGCTTTGACTCATGTATCCATATGTCTGAAGAATGCAAGAACCCAACCAGAAAGGTTCCAATCGGGATTGTTGGCTCCATCTTTGTCTGTTGGGTCGTTGGCTGGTTCATTGTCATCACCATGTGTGCTTGTATGAAAGATGGAGACGTAGAGGCTGTTTTGAATAGCGATACAGGCATGGTAGTAGCACAAATTATTGCCGACTCTTTAGGGTCTAAGTGGGCCATTGCATTCATGGCCTTGATTGCTCTTGGCCAATACTTGATGGGAATGTCCCTCCTTATTGCTTTGTCTCGACAGATGTTTTCATTTGCGAGAGACCATGGTTTACCAGTGATTTACAATTATGTCAAGGTGATTAATCCCAAAATCAAGGTTCCGCTCCGTGCTACTCTTGTTTCGGGTATCTTTTCAATGATTTTGGCTTTGTTCATCTTGATTGATAAAGTAGCAGCCAACGCCCTTTTTACTATGTCTGTTGCAGGTAGTCTACTTTCTTGGGGAATGCCAGTATTCTTGGTAATCTTACCTACACAATCTGCGAAAAGGTTTGTTCCGGGACCCTTCTACTCCAAGACGCTCTTTTATCCCATCAATATTATTACGTGCGTGTGGCTCTTCTATGCTTTGACAATGAGCATGTTCCCTGACAACAAATCTGTCAGTAAGGAAACAATGAACTATACTTGTGCTGTCAATGGGAGTGTGTGGATGTTATCTCTTGTGTACTACTTCTTGTATGGCTACAAGCATTACCACGGTCCTAAATCCAACTTATCATCAGTTGACTCCGAAGACGTTTCTTTCCAAAGCGAAATTTTCGAAGGAAAAATGGGATAGAGCCTTATCAAAATATATCGTTATCAATTAATAATTTTTTTCAGGGAACTTTTAGTAGTAGGAATAGCAAATTTTTGGCGCGAATACTTATAGAGTTCAAGTTAGTCAAGTAGACAGAATTAGGTTCCAAAACATACACGTAGGGAACTTTGTAAACATTTAAGTTCATCCTGGGACCGAACTTGATGATGTAATGTTGGATATTATTAACCAAAGCTTTGCACTAATTTCTTATATCGATTTCCAAGTTTCTTGTCAAAGAATAAGTTCAAAGTTTGAAGAGTAAAATCGAAAGAAAAAAAAAAGAATGAAAGCCTCATTTGATCGTTCAGGTTGTCTTTTGATCAATCAGTTGAAAAGATGATGAGGCCAGGTGTCGGCATTGAATGTCTCAAAGGATATCACTTATTTTTAGAAGTACTTGTAGACCAAGTAAGTTGACTTGAATTGTCAATTATTATCTAGTCTGTGTGTCATTCCTTTTCCTCCATTTGCTTTATATCATTGTCGGGTAAAGCCATGGATTTCACCGCTTGGGCTGAAGTTCAAATAGTTGAGGTCATTCTGAAATTCCGCTTCCTACTTTTCAATTCATTCCGCTCTCCAATTAACATCTGTTCAGAGCTAAACTTTCATTGTTGTGTGTGCAATGATATTTATGATCCTTTACTAAACAGAAACGGATTTGCTCCGTAATTAGGCTCTAAAGTACCTCGCAGCCAGCCATGATTGTGGAGATGCTGTTCACTTTGCTACCGTAATATCAATTCCTGAAGATTGCAGTTGAGTCTCCAGGAAGTAATTCAATTGGCGGAATAGTATTATAGTTCCTTTTTTTTTATCTCTATACGCAAACTTTCAGCAGTTTCAAAGCGTTTCCGAGAACAAGCAGTCCTTACTTGCACAGCCACTTCACTTATGTTAATCACTAGAGTTAGGAAATGCTTGCATAACTACCAAACATTTTGAGCATCATCTCAACCATCTGCTTTCTGTGACACTATTTTTCGATCAACTGTATACTGGCAGGAACAAGTAACTTAGAATATCCCGCAGATCTAGGTCATCAAAAAAAACATGTTTCCTGCTAAATTTATTAATATCCCACTGTGTATCTTATTTAACAGTACCAAATTTCGTCAGTGGAGACGATTCTTGGCAATAGTCCTGCAATGGACTTTGCCTGTGCAAGAGCTCCCATTCATTCCAAAATTGCTTGCACTGCAGTATTTCTAAACTATTGGAATTGGATTAGTCGAGAAGTTTAAAATAGTCATAAAATGCTTGTAGTTGTCGACCCAAAAATACTCTTCCACTACTACATCATCACTTCTTCACTTAGTGCTACTGTCATGGCTCTCACTTACAATCCCGATTTGGTCACTCAAACAGTCTATGATCCTTTCAAATCTCGATATCAAGTAACTACGATATCATATCTGGGCTTTTCGCTGTTCTTTGCCATTCCTTCTGTTTCATTGGATGAAGACAATTATTACACTGTCGCAGACTTTAGCGCCTACACTAATTATCTTGTCAGCTTCTACTCAAAGTACAGGACACAATAGAACTCGATTTATTCTGCCAATGGTAAGACCACTTATGATGTTATAAAAGGTGCTGAAAGTTTGATCAACTATTATGCATTATACTCGGATGACCTAGTTTTCTATCCCACTGGAACGCAAAACGCTACTGTAACACAAGACTCGAGAATAAGTGCAACAACAGGGCCAAGATCATCTAGAGTAGATCCGACTTTTTCAGTACTTACAAGGCGCACTCATGATTCAGACTCGTCTGGATCGATTTCTGAGACCTAGCTAGATTTTCAGAATCGAGTTCTTCTAGTAAAGCAAATAGTATATCTACATCTACAGGTATAGCTAGCACTAGTCAGACTGACTCCATTTCAGAGGGTGAAGCTTCAAAGGATGCAATCAATTTTGGTTCTTCTGCTTCGACTTTTGAGGTCAACACTAGTCGAACTGAATCCATTTCAAATAGTGGATTTTCGGCGAATACAAGTGATTCTAGATCTTCTGCTTCGACTTCTGAGGCTACCACTGGCCAGACAGATTCTACGTGGACTGACTCAGCCGGTGACCTCACTCGTCCTTATCTGACATTGGTAATGGTTTTTGGTGGGCTTTCTTTGTTGATGTTTTAGTATTATAGGCTCGCTATTTGAAGAATGGTTTGGATGTTGCGATTTTCTTTGGAGCTTATAGATTCGATGCTGGCGTTATGAAGAATTAGCAACTTCCATTGCTGTCAAATCTCATAGTCTAGGAAGAAACACAAGATCAATTTTGAATGTTTGGGTTCACGGTAGTAAGGAGTGTTCTTAAGAATCTTGTACTACAGCGTGAGATTCGAGAAATTGGAGGTCTAGTTTGTTAGAGTGTAGCCAATACCTGCTTGATCTTTTTTTCTCTGGAGGTGAATAAGGCGGTAAATATTCAATTAACAACGAGAAATAGCCGAGAGTTCCCACCTAATGTTGCTCAAGGATTGACAATGAGGGTGGTTATTTAAGGGCACCTGATTAAAATAGTAGCCCGACTTTGATTTCAAAGCAGTATTCGGCAGGAAGGTGTAGACTTCTATCGCTTTGATGGTCATTTTCTTGAAGTAGATTTCAGTAGTCGACGAAACATTTTACTATGCATTACTTAATGCTAGGTTTCGGTTTCTGTACATTGAACATACGGTCGTAGTTCTCCAGCACTCCCCTTGTCGTTCCTTGCCACTCATTTCGTTCATCAATGAACAGTTATTAGACCCACTAACCTCATTACTGGGATGAGATAGATCGTGGGATAATCATATTCATCTCTTTAGATCATATTGCAGATTATTGGCAGTACAACATCTCAAGTAGTGCTATATGTCTCCGATTATGAGTAATCAAAAGTGGGGTACTCTACTTTGTTGCTTCGTCATTTTCTATTCCTACTTTCCACTCGCAATGTGAGACTTGTGTATTGGCAATTGCCTTCTTTGTAACCTTCGTCTATTTTTTGAGAGACCATTGAGATCCAGCCCGTTTATCAGTTTTTATGACACACGTTTTTCACTCGAATATCACTCCTTCGTCCGTAGTGTGGAAGGAATGTTATTGGTGGACAAGCATTTCCGACTTGACAACTTAAATAGAATCTAAAAAACCCCTCAGTCAAAGAAGAGCTGTACAATGTACTACTTCGTATCCCTGTATGGTTTGAAAATCGTGATGAACCTTATATGCGAGGTGGCTTATACTTTTGCTCCCAGACGACATCTTTGAACTGTGATTTCTAAAATTACGGCACAGTACATTTGCGTAACTTGCTGCATTCCAAGCTTCACTTCACGGAAAGGGATATTTTTGACTATTAAACATCGGTGTAGCCTCGCGGGCGTTAACAAATATGAACACAATAAATACTCAACAGACGGTAAAAGGTTTAAGTTTGGTCCACGGAATTCAAACAAGCGAACAAGGATTGAATGCCATGAGTGTATATCACTATTATTGATATGCGTAGTGGGTCTTGGCGAAAGTCATACATTGCACAACTGGAGTCCAAATACCCCCATTTAAATCTAGTTTATCATGCGTCTGTAGTGGAGTTAAATTTTGTGTGTGACCGTATTCTAACTTTTTGGACTCTTAAGCGTGCTCGTAGAAACATATAAAGCCATACCTGCCTCGTAGTTGTCTAGTCGTTAACCCAAAAATGTTCTTCCACTACTACATCTTCGCTTCTTCACTTAGTGCTACTGTCATGGCTCTCACTTACAATCCCGATTTGGTCACTCAAACAGTCTATGATCCTTTCAAATCTCGATATCAAGTAACTACGATATCATATCTGGGCTTTTCGCTGTTCTTTGCCATTCCTTCTGTTTCATTGGATGAAGACAATTATTACACTGTCGCAGACTTTAGCGCCTACACTAATTATCTTGTCAGCTTCTACTCAAAGTACAGAACACAATTGAACTCGATTTATTCTGCCAATGGTAAGACCAATGTTGATGCCTTGCTGGGAATCAAAACTGTAGTGAGTTATCTTGCATTGAATTCGGACCAGTTCACCTTTGATCCTACTACCAAACCACGTGCCGCTAACTCGGGTGGAACAGGTACTGAAGGAACGACTTCAGCAGCTAATACTGGTCAGCCGCAATCCAATCCTAAAGGCTCAGCTGGTGACCTCAGTCGCCCGTACCTGGCCTTGGTTATGGTTTTTGGTGGAATCTTGTTGTTGATGTTTATGTAGGTATGCTACTTGAAGGACCATTTGTTCCTCGAGGTTTTGCTTGCTGGTTAAGACTTACTCAATGGTTTCGATGCATGAAAAACGAGTAACTCCAGTCATTATTGGATTACATACAAGATGCTCATATTTTGAAATCTGGAGCAATTTTGGATATCTATGTCTACATTAAATGTTTGTCTATTTTATAAATTTAAAAATGATCCCAATACAACATGAATAAATCCCATCTGGTCGTACTAGGGAGCAATTTCCACTTCCCTTGGAAGTATGTATCTGATTTCTTCACAACCTACTACAATACGATTATCATGAATATTTTTGTACCATAACCTTCAGGAATAACGATCAAGATATTGAGTAGATAAATAGTGAGTGGTATACGCATAAACCTCGGTTTCTCTCTAAGTCGTTTCAGTTAGTATTGCAGCCATTGGTCTTCCAGTTTCGTCAACTTCGACAAATCAATAGTAGTCGCTTGACCGTGATTCCAAAGTCTCCAGATTTCCACTTTAACACACGGAGGTGAATCATCACAGGTGTCGGTCCCCCAAACTCCACCTACATATGACTGTGTAATTTGAATCTAGATAGCAAAGTCGATTCTTACTTTCTCGCTCATAGTTTGATTATTCTATAGAGTTACCACTTTCACTTGTCACTGTTGCTATTGGCGCAATGATTAGACTAGAGAACTTGGAATAGCTAAGTGCATAGATTTCCACTGTAAATGGTCGTAGAAAGCTGCAACTCCTGGATATACTCAACTAATGCATGATTGAGAATATCTATTATTAGACGCAGACTTCATCCAATTATTGTCACCAAGACCACCTTGCAACTACAAATTCCTTACATGCACTATTGCTTTTCTATTCCGTCACCTCTAAAGTTGATAACGGAAGCTCCAGTACGACTCTCACAAAACACTTTTAATGGTTAGTATCAATTTTGTACTCCCTTACAGCATTTTTTTGCAAAGTTGCTTGCACCTTGTGACATTTATGTGTTTTTGTATAAACCTAGTGATAGAACAGCGCTCACTTGAGTTCATAAAATTCGAAGTTTATAAACGCTTGACAAGGAAACCCAACCAGGAATGAGATGCCTATCAGGGCGACTGGCACTAAAAATAATCTATGGTTCCTATATATTTCTTAGGTTGTAATATCTGGCTTTTTTATCCAAAAAATAATCGCTCTAAACATAACCGAGAAAATAGCACTTTCTTGGCAAAAGTCTTAAACATTGTCACATTGCTATTAAAAACTCATGAATACAGACTGTAGAACTATGAAATCTGCAATGTTGCAAAAGAATGACGTGTACTCTGAAGATTTATTCTCTCCTCGTGATCATTTGGCATTTATCTCAGTGAACATAAAGTACTCTTAGTTTCCCGTATAATCTTTATCTCAGTTATGTTTCTCTCTTTCATAATCTTTAGTACGTTTATGAGTGCTAATGTGATGGCACTCACCTTTGATCCAGATTTTCTCACTGTAACAGGATACGACTTGCTGTCTTCTCGCTATTATTTGACTACAATGTCATTTGGAGGAGATACACTGATGTATTTTTATCGTACTATGATATTTGATCTTGAAGAGAATATGAAAGACTTTTGCGACTATAGTTATTATTACATCAGTTACAACTCTAAGTACAGAACACAGTTGAACTCGATGTACTCTTCTTTAGGCTTCACTGGACTCGATGCTTTGGATAATGCTAAATCATTAATCAGTATTTGGGCTACTCAGTGGTCTTACAATGCTGTTTCGACTTGTTTCAAGTCAGAATTGGAGCCTCCGGGAAGTATTTCTTCCAGAACACATTGGCAGCCAGCTCTGAGAACTACCTCGAGTTCCACTACTGGCACTTCCACTGCCAGCATTTCGAAATTGGTAGATATGAGCCCTTATAATTCTACTGAGATTTCTACCATTGCTGGAGGTACAAACAACATTGCTAATTTAGGTTCATTCCACTCTACATCTGAAGCCGACACAAGATGGCCAGAAGTTACATCTTTTGACAAAGCTTGCAGACGCCCTAATCCGGCTTTGTTGATGATCTTGAGTGGCCTCTCATTGTTGATGTTTCCTTAACTGTGAGTTTCTACTAGAGGATTTAGAGGTGTATCTTACTAGTTATAATATCCAGTCACAGAGATTAAATAATACATTAGAAATTACATCTTGAAGTATTCGATATCAGACTACAAATAAAGACTACGGCACACCAATTTGGTTCAATAAACCCTTAAAACCAATTCATTGTGATTGTATCACATAGAATGAGATGTTACAAGAAGCTGGTTCAAGTTTTCTTGAAATGCAATGCTTTGGATTTGCGAAGATGATATTGGATAAATAAAACTTGCAAGTGCCATTTTTCCACACGTAAACCCCAGTTCATGTCAAATATCAAGGTCAATTGACTATCTTGCGATACAGGCGTTATTCCGAGATGTCAATATCTCAATACTGTTTTTTCTTTCCTTTTTCTTTGGAGCAACACTTGAAATCTCCTTTCTGGCTTCATTATTTTCAGGATTTCGATTCTCAGATTCAGGCATCTCCCCGTCCATTGGCAACTATACGTCATACATGCTGGCTTTAGCCAAGACTCGAACTGCAGACGATGTTGGGGCGAAATGGTCACCATGAGAGCAAGAAACCAACTACATGCTCTAATTTTGTTATCAAACAGTGAAGTTTCTACTTTTACCCGTTCCTATTGTTTATGTCGTGAACATTATAGACTGGAAAAAATATGAAACTAATGATATGCATGGACTGTCACCGTAAATAGTCATAGAACGTTGAAAGTCCTGAATATACTCAACATTGCACCAAAGAGTGGAGAATATCTATTATTAGACCCATACTTCATACAATCGTAGTTGCAATCTCAAAACCACCTTGCATCTAAAAATTACTTGATGCACGGTTGCTTTACTGTTGGTTTACGGTCGAACAGTTCATTCAGTTCTATATTTGATAACATATGAGCTCCAGGATGACCCTCATTAATCTCTATTGTCAGTTAGCAATCAATTTCATACTTGCGTCTGTTGACACCGTTTTTTTTTTTTTTTTGTGGAAACATAATTATTAATCAGCGAGTTGAGTTCAGGATTTTCAGTTGGCATAAGTTCAACAAGCCATCTCAAGTATAAGAACAACAAACAGAGTCCTATACTGAAAGAAATCTGCATCATCTGTGTTGTAGAATTTAATTCGGGCCCTGCCAACGAACTCTATTAATATTCGTTACCACCATGACAGAGTCTATAGAAACAGTATAGTCTTGGCAGAAGTCCTAAACATCATCACATTCTCATTCATGAATAGGGACTGTAGATACGTGAGTACTGCAGTAGCTGCAAAATTAATACGTTCACCAGATTGTTTACTTTCACCTGGTACTCCTTCGGCAGAACACTCCTGTGAATATAAAATGTTCACAGTTTCCGCTCTTGTGTTTCCCAATCTCCAACATGTTCTTTTCCTTTTCCATAGTTGGTTCTTTTTTAATTGCTTCTGTGAATGCCCTCACTTTTGATCCAGATTACTTCACTACAATATTATATGACATTATATCTTTACGCTACTATACAACCACAATGTCATTCGAAGGAAATACCCTGAAGTATATTATTCGTTCTATGGCATCTGATTTAGAAATTTTGCAAACTGCGAAAGATTTCAGTGACTTTAGTAATGCCTATATCAGTTACAATTCTAAGTACAGAACTTTCATCGAAGCGGCTTACTCTTCCTTTGGCTACTATGACTATGATGCTGTGGAAGACGCCAAATCATTGATCGACCGCTTGGCGCCCTATTCGACTTATTGGAATAATCCTTTTGTGACTTATGACATCCAAAAAGAAGAGTCTTTGGAAACGATATCTTTCTCTAGTCATTTGCAGACAGCTCCCAAAACTACCTCAAGTTTCAGTTCTGATACTGACACTGCTAGCATCTCGAACTTGGGAGGTGTTGGCTTTGCTTCCGGGATCCTTGATTCTTCTTATGTTGCTGAAGCTACAAGTGGTATCAGTTTTTCAGAACTCTCTCATTCTCCATTCGAATCCAATCCCATTAAGCCAGCAGTAACGTCTTTCGACGTAGCATGTGGTCTCAGCAGTCCGTACCTGGCGTTAGCAATGGTTTTTGGTGGTCTCTCATTATTAATGTTCTAGAATTAGAAATTTTTAAATATTCGAAGGTTGTTTTCTTTCACATTTTTTTACTTACTGTTATTTCTAAATAGTTTGAATACAATATCTCATAAAATAAGAAAGCTACTTTGTTATTGTCTAGGTGAATGCAAATCCGAATATAGATTCCATTTCTATCATTGCCCACACTTAGTTGCGACTCTACAACACTGCCATGCGATGGGATAGATCTTTCTACAGCGTAACTTCATAAGGTTCATAAGTTTAATAACAGACATGCATAATTAATATCTGTTGATATGCCGTGTTCCATCATAACAATGAGAATAGGCTCCGATCAATAGCAAGGATGACATAGTCATTAATACATAGAGATATTACATCCGTCAAATAAAGACATCGTCAAGTGGGTTTGCTTTCTAGGAGGATATCTTTCGTCAAATGATTCGATTTTCTTAAACAACTGCAAGAGTCTCACAGTTGTATAAGATGCCTCCGTTAATGCAAACTGCTGACCCAAACAAATTCTAGGGCCACCATTGAAAGGAATAAATGCCCATCCAAATTTCTTCGCCAATGGCTCGCCCCATCTTTCTGGTCTGAATACTTCCGCATCTTCGCCGTAATACTCTGGGTCACGCTGCATAGCGTAGATGGTGTATGCGACAGGGGAACCTCGTGGAATGAAGACAGGGGACATACCGTCTGGACCTCCTCCACGAGGAAGTGTTGTATTTTTCTCTGCCACCCGGAAGTTGAAAGGAACAGATGGATACATGCGGAGCGCCTCATGAAGTACCCACTTAAGGTACTCACATTTCTTGAGTGACTCAAATGTGATAAGAGACAAGTCTTCACCGTTACCAAAATGTTTGTAAATTTCTTCACGTAAAGTCTCTAGAATTTGTGGGTTACGAGCCAACTCGAAGAACGTAAACGATAATAAGCCAGCTGTGGTGTCCCGAGCAGCCAATAAGATGTTCAAGCACTGATCTCTTAACACTTTAGGCTCCTTTGTCTGTTTGGCTAGTTCATACAAAAAGACATATCCGTCCTTGGAATATTTCTCGATCTCTTCTTCTGTGGCTCGTAAGGCTTTTTGCACGTAAAAATCGGTGAAGTTATGAACGACCTTGTTGGATCTTCTGAACTTGAATCCGTCACGTAGGAAATAAAGCGATTGCAAAGTAACACGGCTAAAAAGCACATTTTGCACTTGGTTGAAACAGTCAGGGAAGTCATACTTTAGTTGCATGAATGAGTTTGGTTGTATTTCCGCATTCTTTTCAGCGCTCAAAGAGTCACAGGACTCTCCAAAGAGGAATTCAGTTCCGCTGTCAATGGTTAACTCAAAGAATAATGGCTGAAGATCAAAACTTTTACCTTTTGTGTGTCTTATTCTCGTGGCCAAAGCCTGAATGTGAGGTTCTAAAGAAGTTACATGGCCAACCTGTTCTCTTGCAAATTGTGGTCTCAACATGGCTCTGGAGTGCTTCCATCCGCTTCCATCCAATGTGAAGATCCCTTCACCCAACGTCAACCTAACGGCACTGTAGCGTCCCAAGTTAAAATCATTGAATTTTGTGCCCAAAATGGCCTTGATGTTCTCCGGATCTTTGGTATGAAAGCCTGCCTTCGCAGCAATGTAGCGTCGGTAGGTCTTTACTTCAATTGAAAACTTGGATTGGAAAAACTCTGGCAAGGTACCATCCTTCTGGTGTTTGATAGTTTCTGCAACGTTCCGGAAACCAAGAAGCCGATCTCCTTTTTGGGGAGCATGACTTGCACCAGATCTTTTGAAGATAATGTATTGTCGAATCCAATTCAGTACGGAGTATGCGACAAATAAAATAGTGACAAGGTTGTACCACGAAACTCGGTCCGTATCCTTCACAATCTCACCTCTCAATTCCTCAATTCGGGGCATGTTCTAGTTGGGGCGATTAATTGAAAAAAACCTCGACTTCTTGTGACAGTGGAGTATAGGGTTATCAATAAATATATATACTGGTTGTCCTGTAGGAACTGGTTTCTTGTCATGGAGTCTGCAGCGTGTACATGTGAAAGTCCGACCCTTAATTCTTGTTCCAGGAAGGAAGCTAAAAATGTTACGAAAAGCGGGAATCAGAATAATAAAACCGTTCTGCTTTGCAATTTTGAGAACGTATATTCAGTACAAATGGTCCTTCAATTTCAATAATTATTAGTGATCGCCCTAGTTCTGAATGCACAATCTCCAACTTCTACTCCGCATCCTGCGTCGGACTTGCATACAAAGCCTCCGGAGATTATGGTGAGTCCGTACCTTGAAAGTTCGATCCCCACACTCAAATATACATCTCGAGTTTTACAGTATCATGCAAGTGTTGGCATATTTTCAGCGGGAAATTGTCTTCTGATTCGTCACAGCGCGCAGTGCATTTGCAGTTGAGGGTCGAAAATTTTCAAACTCACCTTAGATGTGTTTCCTACTGACTAGAGACACTGTTTCGTAAGAGCATAAGCACGATAGATACGAACCTGGATATACCCAACGGCTTTGAGCTATCCTGGTTTAAAATACTTTCATGTTAACTTCTTCAGAATGCCATAGTGATGTTCTCATGTTCAAGACAACAATCGGAATGAAACTTCAAGCATATTTCCCCGTTGATATTGCTAGCTGCGAAAAAAAGTTGTCCATGTTTGAAATAACTTCACTTTTTATAGATGCCATGTTTCAAGTCGCTGCATTTTGTGTTGGGTTCCACTCTTGACTCAACCCTGTTCTTTGTAATTCTGAACTTCGAACGCTTTTTTTCAAGCTATGTCAAAAGTTGTCAGGCAGACTTGCCCTATCCTAAAACGGTGATAATGCGAAAAGAAACGAAGTGGTCTGCCCAATACCACAGATTTGATAACTTTGAAATACAACCTTTGAAAAGTCATGTCGCAGGCTCACCTAAGGAAATGTACTGGAGGGTGAAACCACTTCAGTCCTCGTGGTGAAGTTCTGTAAGAATCACAAGTGGTATAAAATTAAGATTCAAGTTGTACTCATCCATATGGTAGAGAAGTCAATCCCAACTCCAGCTGTATTCGGTACCTGTCTCTATTCATTAAGATCTCTCATTAGATTATTATTACAGTGCTGTCGAAATTATTTGCATAGTGACAGAAGGTGTTTAGCACTGTTACTTTTGCTCCCGTAGATTTCACTTTTCACTGCGCACGATGCCCATTTCATGATAAATTTCATCTCTTTTAAACCCAATTTACGAGTGTGCATTAGATGTATCAAAAGTAGGCTGAAAGTATATATTTTTTTGGAATTTATGGCATTTTAATTTTACTTGTGGTTATTTTGTTCTTAAAGTACTTTTTGTCAGTTAAGTCCGATATAGTGTAATGGCTATCACGGTTCGCTCTCACCGAGCAGATCGGGGTTCGATTCCCCGTATCGGAGTTTTTTTTGGGGTATTAAGTTCAAATAAGCTACGTATAATATAGATTGCAAGATCAATACACCAATTGTCCATTACTAGACAGCCCTCTCAATCGTTGCTCTCTGGCCGTCATCAATATGGTAGGCACATGAATTGTTCCACATATGCACCTCCGGATCATCTCTGGACTCGTACATCACCCACGTCCATGAACCTTACTTCCACACATTCCTGTAAATTACTTCCTGGTCAACTTTTAGTTTTGGCAACATTTGTGAAAGAAATTGGGGATAGCAGGTTCGTTACCTATTCTGACTTTCTTTCAGGACCATTTCTCCAGGAGTTGAATAAGCTACTATTCATTTGAACTTGATTCAATTAAGTTACAGTAATAAAATTAAAAACTTAATAATAGAGTGTTTGGTAAGCGAAAAAGTGAAAGCTGCTTCAAGAGAAAAAGAAACATCCCGTTGAACTAGAAAAATCAAATCCGAAATGCAAATAGCAAAACCCAACCGAAAATAAATCTTTTTTGTGGAATAATCATGCGGTAATTAAAGCATGGAAATAAAGAAGAATAAGTAGAATGCGAGATCGGCAACATTCGACAGTGCCATTCCTTTAACTAATATCGAATTAACTGCGATGAGAGAAGAAGTCGATTTACCATCCAGATAGCTTGTGCTCAAGGTGGTAGTACGGTCCTTAGTTGTCGCAGCTGCAATAGTGGGCGATGAATCTATCACCTTCGTTTCCACCGAACCGTCTGCGTGAGTGGTTACATAAAACTCACCTGGCGGACCCGTCTTGGTTTCAACTGTGCCATCATCAAGTGTGATGACATATACTTCTCCAAGTCCTGCCGTCTTGGTCTCTGCTGCATCAGCATTTGTGGTGCCATAAACTCCATCTGTGGTCAATAATGGGAAAGTGGTCGCCACAACTGAGCCATCTGTCTTAGTAAAGGTTTTGGCCACTCCTTTCACCGTTTGTGTCCACCCATAGTGATTGACTACCAGGTACGTGACTATTGAGCCCTCATTTTGTCCAACAAAAGTGCTCCACAAATTGCCTTTATAGTCAATTGTTACCACAACTTCGCCTTGTTCAACGTTTATCTGACCGTTCTCTAAGGTATTGGTCAAAGTTGTCCGGTATTGGGTACATTTCTCACACTTGTGGCTACCTTTAATTATAGTGGTAGTGTAAATGTGTCCTTGAGAATCGGTAGTAATCAAAACCTCGCAAGATTTGGTCTCAATGAAGCCATCATCATGACGAGTTACAACTGAGGAAATGAAATGGGTGCATTGTGCACACCGATTCCTTGTGATAGTCTTGGTAGTGGTAACATCCTTACCAGAAATATCATGTGTAACAAAAACAATACATTCCTCGGTCTTAGTAATACCTTTGACATCTGTAGCTGTCACTGTAGTGGTATAAAGGATTGTTGCATCATTATTATCAATCGGGGAACCTGTAGTGTACAACGAGTCAGCAGAATCAGTGGTGACAATCGCAACACCAGACTCCGTCTCAACTGATCCATCGGAATGAGTCGTTGTCCAAGTTGTAGTGAACGTAGTCAAGCCTCCAAGTGAATTAGGAAATTCAGATGTAGTGGTGTACAACGAGCCAGCAGAATCAGTAGTGACAATCACAACACCAGACTCCGTCTCAACTGATCCATCGGAATGAGTCGTTGTCCAAGTTGTAGTGAACGTAGTCAAGCCTCCAAGTGAATTAGGAAATTCAGATGTAGTGGTGTACAACGAGCCAGCAGAATCAGCAGTGACAATCACAACACCAGACTCCGTCTCAACTGATCCATCGGAATGAGTCGTTGTCCAAGTTGTAGTGAACGTAGTCAAGCCTCCAAGTGAATTAGGAAATTCAGATGTAGTGGTGTACAACGAGCCAGCAGAATCAGCAGTGACAATCACAACACCAGACTCCGTCTCAACTGATCCATCGGAATGAGTCGTTGTCCAAGTTGTAGTGAACGTAGTCAAGCCTCCAAGTGAATTAGGAAATTCAGATGTAGTGGTGTACAACGAGCCAGCAGAATCAGTAGTGACAATCACAACACCAGACTCCGTCTCAACTGATCCATCGGAATGAGTCGTTGTCCAAGTTGTAGTGAACGTAGTCAAGCCTCCAAGTGAATTAGGAAATTCAGATGTAGTGGTGTACAACGAGCCAGCAGAATCAGCAGTGACAATCACAACACCAGACTCCGTCTCAACTGATCCATCGGAATGAGTCGTTGTCCAAGTTGTAGTGAACGTAGTCAACGAAATGCAGTCATCTTCATCTCTTCTACAAATTACAATCCCCAGCGTCGATACATCAAACTCGGAAGTTGTAGTGTACAAAGACCCTGCAGAATCAGTGGTTACAATGACAATTCCTGATTCAGTTTGCTCAGAGCCATCAGAGTTGGAGGTAGTCCATGTAGTAATGTAGGAGGTCAAGCCCGGAGCGAGTTCACTCGAGGAGATTTCAAGGTCAGTAGAGGTTTCGTTTTCCAAGGCTATCTCGGAATCAGAAAATACAGCACTATCGGAAGGCGTACTAGTATCTGTAGAAGATGCTGTATCGGAAGATGTCTTGGTCAAAGAATTCCCTGTATCTGTCTCAGAATGCGTGGAAATTTCGGGAGAAACCTGGGTCTCCGAGGTATTGAAAGTATGAGATGAAGTATCTGTGTCCGAAGAAACCTCAGGGTTTAAGGAAGTCTCAAACTCTGAAAATGTCTCAGTATGGGAAGAAGAATCGAAGTCCGTTGACGTCTCGGTGTCCGACAATGTTTCTGTCTCCGAAGACAAAGTGCTCTCTTGATCTGGAGACGATGTCTTGGTTGCTGAGGAAGGAAGTGTCTCTGTTCCTGACGAGGTCTCTAATGCAGATGTGTGTGTGGAAGTCTCGTTGTCCGAAGTAGTTTCTGCTGATGATACCTCAGTTTCAGCTTGAGTTTCTGTGTCTGAAGAGGCCTCAGCCTCTGAAGTTGACTCAATTCTTGAAGACGACTCATTTGAAGAGTTTTCTGTGTCTGAAGTTGATTTTTTTTCAGTATCTGAAGATGAGCTGTTTTGTGAGAAATTGGTCTCAAAAGATGTGCCGGTTTCTGATGATATCTCGGTGTCTGTGTTCGAATCAGAGTCTGAAGGTGTTTCTGTTTTTATCTCTGAAGAGGTCTGAGACTCTAAAGATGTCTCGCTTTCTGATAATAACTCACTGCTTAAATATACTTCACTATCGGATGAAGTTTCAAAATCCATTGATGCTGATATCTCCGATGATGATGATGATAATGACTCCGACGATTTTTCTGAAGCAAATGATGATGTTGATGTCTCCGATGATGTCTCGAATGATGTTTCGAATGATGTCACGGATGAGGAAGACGTCTCATATACTATTTCAGTATCGGATGATGTAGCAGTTTCAGTTTCTGACGATGATGATGGTGACGCCTCCGATGACGACACTGAAGATGACGGCTCTAAAGATGACGACTCTGAAGATGACGACTCTGAAGATGACGACTCTGAAGATGACGACTCTAAAGATGACGACTCTGAAGATGACGACTCTGAAGATGACGACTCTAAAGATGACGACTCTGAAGATGACGACTCTGAAGATGACGACTCTGAAGATGACGACTCTGAAGATGACGGCTCTAAAGATGACGACTCTGAAGATGACGACTCTGAAGATGACGACTCTGAAGATGACGACTCTGAAGATGACGGCTCTGAAGATGACGACTCTGAAGATGACGACTCTGAAGATGACGACTCTGAAGATGACGACTCTGAAGATGACGACTCTGAAGATGACGACTCTGAAGATGACGACTCTGAAGATGACGACTCTGAAGATGACGACTCTGAAGATGACGACTCTGAAGATGACAACGAAATCTCAATTCTGGAAGAAGTTTCAGAGTCTGAAGAAGTTTCGATATCTGAGGAAGATACTGGAACAACAGGCAGAGCGCAAGCACATTTGGTTGGGACGTCACGAGCGGGTACTGGTCCAACATACGTTACTTGACCACCAGAGACAGTAAATCCTGCTGGGTTATATCCCTGCCCAATATGGAAAAGAACATTTCTAGAGGCCGACTGTCCAACCGTCAAAATGCCATTCAACGCACTATAAGATGTATAAGCCGCCAGGGCTCCACCTCCAGAAATGAAGGTGTGACCACTTCTTACTCCATAGAGCTCGTAAACAAGGCCATTAGTAACTATATTCTTGAGAAATAAGCTGGCTGTGAGGTCATCGAGGTAAAAGATCTGCGTACCTGAAGTCGTGAATCCGAGCTCCAACCTGAAATAGGCAGAGTCGGACATTGTCCAACAGCCGCTTCCAACAACATCTTCAGATTGATCAAACCGCACATGTTTGAGACAAATGCTTCCTTCATTTGTAACGACACCAGCTTGGTCAAATTCTGGACTTCCGGTGGTACCAGCGACCGTCAAATCTCCAGAGTTGAATAATGTACCACCCATGTCCATTGGTAGACCAGCACTAGTTCCAAAATTGTAGGTGAAGTGTCCGGAATTCGTTAATGATCCGAAGTACAAATAATCGTTTGTACTCTGTACATTGACTGTGAAAGTACCACCATTCACAAGATTATCAATTCTGATGTCACCTCTTCCAGCAGCTTGGAACAGAAACGTACCCTGGTTTTCAATATACAGAGGTGCAAAGAAGCTGAGAAAGCCAGTGCTCAGCACTTCCCAGGTGGCACCCGCAGAGTTAGAAGTGTAGTAACCTGCGGACAATTTGGCCAAGTTGATATCAATGATAGCGGCACTGAAATGCACAAGTCCATTATTGATGAAGATGTAAGCGTTGTCATAATCCAAACTTCCTGTTGTGTCGATATAGAACTTTCCTGAGGCATAGTTGGTTGCCCGGCGAACGTTCACGGTGGAAATGCCGTTGAAGTCAATGTCAATCTCACCATGGTTCCACAAATCGTCTCCAAACTGAAATACACGTGCACTAGGAGCTAATATGGTACCTGTGGACTCAACACTAAAAGTATTTGTTGCTGGCTGAATAAAATTCGTTGTAGATATGGTGGTTGTAGTTGAGACCGTCACAACTAATGCCTGAACCCCCACCAATAACACCGATGCCACTCCTAAGAAAAAAATTGATCTCATTGGAGGCAAGTCTTGTATTGGAAGAAATTCCTAGGTCCTCTTTCTTGTTTTATACATCAAGAACATGGGTAAATTTCAGCGCTGAATAATTGTGGATGAAATAATGGACATTTTGCAACCATCAGTGCAGCACGTCAGACTTGTGCAGGCCAGTCGTGATAAAATTCCCCGACAGTATTGTTCGGTAAACTTAATCTTCCATTATATATACATTTTCTCCATGAGGGGAATGCTTTCTGGACGGCAAAACTCAAACTCTGGCAGAAGCATCCCACATCAAAGAACCATTTCTGGAAAGAACAATCGGGGCGTGCAATCCCTCGATCAGATACTCGAGTTTACGCACTTGGTTGTGGTTGAATACTGAACAAGCATCGTCGGGCAGCCTTGTGTAGAGATTCTTGGCAACCTTAATAAGAGAAAGAGGGACAATAGACAACGATATACGCTGGTTGAATCGTAGATCTCGTTTCGAGAAATTGCGATCGTCGCTCCTGACATTGTAGTTGAAGATGTTACGCCTCTGTTTTCCAGCCCTTTTCTAGTCATCGGATCTTCTTCTAAGGCTAATCAATAACATCACGTTGAGCTTGGATTTCAGGTATGTGTCGCTCTGCAGGGGAGTGAATCTCGTTTAGCCATTCCGACAAGGTTTCTCGAATTGATGTCTAGTTGACTTTTGCCACTGCGTTTCTCCAAACCGGCGGTCGCCCTATTTTTCTACTCTAGCACCCAAATTAGCCTATCAATTCAATATAAGCACACAGAAACTTCGTGAACAATAGGTTTGTGAGTCGGCCGCGAATGTAACACAATCCTTATTGGACACTGTCTGCATCAACCAATCCCGCCTTTAGCTCGATTGGACTTTTCCCATATTTCAAACAATAATTCGAGTATTAAGTGGTAAGTGGTCAGGAGAATTTCGTGAGTTCATTATGGAGTTTCGTGCTCGCCAACTTTGTGGGCTGAAGCGATCCGTGAAGAAACTTCAAAATCGCAACATAACAGAAATTAGAGGTCAGATGCCCGCATTCCGGAGTTATCCAATGTAAGTTGCGGATTTAGGAGGTAGAACAACAACAACGATTAATAGATCAATTTCCTAACCGAACAATGTCTCTTTGGAAATCGTGGCTTAGATAATTATTGGTCTACACTGGTGATACTGAGAATCTTAAACTATTAATTGGAAATTCATCTCAATCTCTTACAGTACCACCTATTTCTTCCGGATATTAATTCTGTTCTTCTGCAACATATACTCTTCTTGAATTAATACTTGATTGTGACTGAATTTCAACCTATATAACTTGATACATCAGCAAAACAGGTGATTGTACTTCTTGTTTAGTAATTCTGCTCGAGTCTATTACTATTCTAGTATTGCAATGCCCAGAAATCATTTTCCGGCTTCAGAAAACGGTTCAAAATTGGCCCATCGCATTGTTGAGCCGTACTCAAGTGCTTAGCGTTACTTTCAGAATTTTTAAGGTGGGAATCAGTCTAAAAGTGGACCCTCGCTAAGTTTATATCGCCTTTGAAGTCAAGGAGGAAGTAGGCAGTGTTCACAAAGTTTGAATCTCCAAACTTTAGAGGTTTCAGTCGATCTCGAGCATTTGATCATACAGAGTCTGTTCAGTATCCAGTAAACAAAAGAAAATATCAGAAATTCATGTTGGTGGGCAATAAGGAGCTGGTATGCTATATTACGATGACCCTCCTTGTAATGATGTTCCTTCGTTTAATGATTCCCCTACAAATAAGAGAAGCATGGAACCGTCAACTCATCCCTATTTGCCCTATTACCATGAACGTTCTGGTATCAATTGTTTGCAAATTTGTCAACGCAAGCAATTTAATGTTCAGTTGAACATTGACACTGGTAAGAAGTAGTCGAAAACAAATTCATTATGTCATCTATATTAAAAATAGCAAGTATTCTCGATGGATTTGGACAGAAAAGTCTTGGGCAGTAGATCCAGACGAGTTACTATAGGGAATTATCTTTCACAGGATTTCAGAAGCATTAACATTGTAGCTTACCCATCAATTCCAAGGATTGTACATACTAGCGTTCTTAACCAACCTTTCTTGTTGCGTATCTTAATCGCAATGCCTATTTGAATCTTCTGTATCTTGTAAGGTATCTCCTCAATAGTTCCCCATACATTATATGATGGATAAAATAGTTGATTAGTTTCATTGTTGACATCATTGCTTGTGTTGATGGAAATGCTCCTCTAATGCTTGAAGTTTAATTCTGATTTGAAATCCTATTGTTGGTCATGTTGTACCAAGTGAAAGGATAGTTCATTCGACTACAGATCTCTGCGATTAGTTTGGCTTTTAGATCTAAAGATGCTAATCAAAGACTCATCAAAGCACAAGTTTGGGGATGCTGATCATCACATTCCAGAACCATCACTTCACCATGGCTACAGTTTCTATTGCTTTGTTGTTGATTTTCAAAACGTTTGGGTCAACGTTTTGAAAGCAATCTAGATGTACGAAGCCTGGTTCCGAGACGCTGGTTAGCACTTTGGGCATAGGCCAGTATACAACAAGATATAGTTTCCTCTGCTAAATTAACTTGCCAAATACTTGCCTTTGAATTGCAATCTTTTAAATTTGTTTACATTTGCTAGCCAATTCAGAACATCCATTCATCTGTCCTAACAGGTCTAGATTGGTATGCTGAAAACTCCGGATAACTTAATCTTACAAGTTCCAACGTTCGTTGAATTACTCCAAGACCCTCGATACTATTCTTTGATTTCAGTAATCCCAAAAATTACTAAAAGAATAAATTTGACCTATTATTGGATTTTTGATAGTGCATTTGATGTTTTCGCTTATTGTCCTTTGCAGAATATTCTGCTGTGTAAATGCAAACCTTCTTGAGAGATTTAACCAAAATGACTTTAAACACAAAAAATTAGGATAACACAGATTATTATAGAAATCAGAAAAAAATAAAATGTAAATAAAAGAGTTAAATAGTATTGACTTCAATTTTCAGCTTTTTGACTGATAGCCACGTACTTGTATGAACATGGCGTGTTAGATACTTACATCCATACATCTCATTGATTTGCTCAGATTGACCTAATCTTATCTTCAACTTAATATCTAGGCCATGGTAGTGGGAGGTTTCTTCAGGTCTGTGGTTTCTGCTTTTGCTCCAGACAAGCCAGTGAAATTCACAAAAGGCGAATCTACAAAGACCATTGCGGAGATCATTGATGATGCTGTTCCAGAATTACGCACTGGAGCTCAGTTCTTGGTGAATCCACTCTTATCCAGTGGTCACTCCCAGACAGCTTATACGGCACTTAATAAGTTTGAGAAGGTTGATCTCGTTCACTACAAGAGGAGACTTCTTCACGTTTACTCCGAAAACAAGTTTTACTATGTAGGCGGAGATAAGATGCCTTATGATAGGTGGAAAGGAGAAAGTACCTTTGCTATCGACTATGTCGTCAAGCCTGACCAGGAGGACGCCAAACATATGGATTTCTGTCCTCAATCGCAAACAAGCCCACTTCCTCCTAGAACAGAGTACTTGGACCCACAGAAGGAGCAGGGCTTACTTGACAATGACAAACCTCTTGTCATTGCCTTGCACGGGCTTTCCGGAGGTTCATACGAGTCCTACATTCGTGCATTTTTAAGCAAGATTACTGAGCCCCCTTACAATTTCGATGCTCTAGTTTTAAATGCTCGTGGTTGTGCAAACCACACCATTACTTCTCCACAATTATTCTGTGGATTGTGGACTAATGATTTGCGTTATTTGATCAATGAACATATTAGCAAGAAATGGCCTAACAAGAAGATTTTCTTGATTGGTTTCTCATTGGGTGGCTCAATCACTGCAAACTACTTGGGACAGGAAGGTGCTGATGTCTATAAGAATATTAAGGGTGCAGCCATCATGGGAAGCCCATGGGATTTCGCACAATCTTCTATTAGTTTGATGGATACTTTCTTGGGCAGTCTGGTATACTCGCCCACGATGTGCAAGAGCTTGCTCAAATTGCTTAAGCATCATCATGAGGGCCATTTGCAACTTGAAGATGTTGTGAGTCAATACAGAAAGAACCCAGAGTCTTTCAAGTTGCACACGTTGAAAGACTTTGATGATACTTTCACTTCAAGATTGTTCGGATTTAACTGTGCCCTGGAGTATTACAGGCATGCTTCTCCCGACCAAAGACTTTTGAACGTGAGAGTGCCCACTCTTATTGTGAGTTCAAAGGATGACCCAATTGTGGGCAGTAAGGCTTTGCCTTATAGCGAGGTCAAGTTGAATCCTTACACTTACATGGTCGTCACCAGTATTGGTGGACATTTGGGATGGTTTGATCTTTCTCATAACAGATGGTACCCCGACCCAGTTTCTAAATTGTTCAGTGCATTGTCTGAGTGGGACATGGAACAATTGGATCCGCAAAGCTTGCCAAAGGCCACGGACGGAATCTGGAAACATGATAGAATTATTCAGTAGATATGCATCAAAACACTACATAGTTTACAATCAGTTAAATAAAACATTAAACATTAAACACGATTCATGGCTTCTGCACTTTCAAGTGAGTGAGGCTCATTACTCCGGCGTAAAATGCCGTTGTCTTTATCCAGCGAAGATGTTGACACCAGTCCATTGGCTCGTTCCTTATGACTTGTTTCCATCTTTTCAGTCAATTGAGAGTCAGCAACAAGAGGAACCTCTGGCTGCCACGAACCACTCTTCCATGCTGGAACCTTTTGTGTCCAAATCTGATCAATCTCCTCCAATCTCTTTCCTCTGGTTTCTGGGAAAAAGAAGAAAACTTGAACAAACATAACGGCACAAAAACTCGCGTAGATCGTATAAGTTCTCCATTGAATGTTTTCAAAAGCAGGAGGAGTGAACATAGCAATGGCGAAGTTACAGATCCAGTTGGCAGAAGTAGCCAAGGCAGCACCTCTCTGTCTGGAAACAGAATCCCCCCACATCTCAGAGACATAGACCCAGACAACCACACCCCATGAGACAGCAAAAGAAACAACAAATAAGTAGCATGAGGCAATGACACCATTGGCAGCAGGCTTGTTGGAGTCAGGAATTCTAATGTTAACAGAAGAATTTCCAGAATCGTCCCATGGCTCAGAGTAAGTAGCCAAGAGTCCGGCAACGCAAAATTGCCAGATCATCATAAAGAGAGCACCCCCAAGCAACAATGGTCTTCTACCAATTTTGTCCATCAACAACAACGCAGGAACAGTTGTTGCCGAGTTCAAGATAAACTGAATGGACGAAGCAACTAGGTTGGCATTTCCCGAAATGCCTGCCATTTGAAAAATGTAGACAATGTAGTACATCATAACGTTAATACCAGTGAACTGCTGCCAAACCTGGGCAGAAATAGCAGTGATTGTTCTTGGAAGGTACTTTTTGGAGAACAAATCGGCGTAACTAAAGTTCTTTACATGCTCTTCGACGAGTAATTGCTCTTTGATCTCAGAAATCTCCACCTTCACGTCTGTATCTTCTCTGTTCCCCTTGGCTTGGATGTTGGCGACGATAATTTCAGCCTCTTCCCAGTAATTTTGCTTTGCCAACCATCTGGGAGACTCTGGGATGAAGAACAAACCAAAGAAAAGAAGCAAACCGGGAATAATTTGGAGAGCCCAAGCCAATCTGAAAGAGCCAACACCATTGATGTGCGAACATCCGAAGGAGACGTAGAACATGATCAAGATACCCAAGGTGACACTGAACTGGAACATTCCACCAATGAAGCCTCTGATCTTTCTAGGAGCCATCTCAGAACCATAAACGGGAGCAACAGAAGAACCAAAGCCAACCCCCATACCAGAAATAAATCTTCCAATCACCAATTGGGGAACATTCTGTGCGGAACTCTGGATGGCAGCACCAATGATCCAAAACACGGCACAAATCATCAACGAGGCTCTTCTTCCGAATGGCTCAGAGACAAAAGAAGAAGCCAAGGAACCAAAAAAGGAACCCAAAGACATTGATGAAGTAATGAAACCTTGCAAGGAAGAATTAGGATGGTTGAAGTAGTTCTGATACTGTTCCTTACCAATGAAAGCAGACATAGATGAGATGTCAAAGCCAAACATCATTCCTGCCATACATGAGATGGTTGCAATGAAGTAAATATTGGTTAGGTTTGGAGTTTTGTCCAAAAAGCGACGGAATGAGAGGGCCCAAGCCACTAATTTATCGTCGTAAGCTGTCATAATCAGTAGAGAAGGAAGAGCTGCGATATACGGTCGAGAAAGAATAGAGATTTCTCCCCACAGGGAGAAACCCCACCATTTTATATTCTCCAGATTGATTGTGATGCATAAAAAACTTTTAAGGTCATTATTTATCACCATTGCTCTGCTATTTGTCAGTATGCCCAGAGGCCTTACTCTGGGTCTGCAGGTGCAAGGTAGTTCAGTTTCTTGAAGGTCAGTTTAATACGAAGCAGAGCATATAGAGCGAAGCTAAGATGCTGTTTCTATTCTTGATGGATATAGAGCACAAAGTATTTATCGAAATCCCACAATATGTGATTCGTGAAGAAAGCACCTTTCCCATGATATCACTTCAGCCATCGGCGATGACAATGTCAACTAACTACTTCTCCGCACCTGTGTGAGATTTATCCGGCCAAGAATAGTCAGGATGGTTGCCTGGATAGTGAAGGCAGGTTGTGATTACATAAGAAAAAAAAAAGACAAGAGTTGCCATCCAAGAAAACCCGTTCCGGATTAAAAAATGCAGTATGACAATAGACAACTCCACCACAGAAACTATTTCTTCGGTGATTTTTGATGGGGAAAGCATTGTCACCCCGGAACTCCGGAGTGATTGGTATTTCTTGGTTGAGCCGGAACACGGTGAAGTTAATGTTGCCGGAGAAATAACGGATAAATCAAGTAACAGAAAACGGTTTCCTGTCCCGATTCGCACTCAAAACTGGGGTAATGCCGCAGCAAACAAAATGCCATTTGGTGTTATGCTCTGAAGAATTATTTTTTTGTGTTATGCAAAAATTGAAACTAGTCAAGTGTATATGTCTTCGTGAAGTCTACAATTTGAACCTGATTGATTATTGGATGACAGACATCACGGATAATCCTCATTGAAAATCCGAGGTTGAGAATAGTTTTCAAGATGTATTACTGATTAAAGTCACAATTCCGGAAATTGGCCAATATGGTCGAATGTCCAGAAAAATGTAGGACAAACAAATGAAGTGTTTGAAAATTAATACCAAATCTTAAAAGTTGCTTGAAGTTGTCCAGTTTATGTCTAGTGGAGTCATCACTTGTAGGAGAGAGATGCCAAGGACAGAGAAAAGATCCAGAGCTTCAATGCAGCCGAACCAGACTGAAGTATATCTAATGTATACTCTAATGCTCAAGAATTATTCGTCATATTCATTCGTATATTTTGGAACGCATCCTAGCGTTCTCTCCGTATCCCATTACCTTCCTATATATGTATATTCTATGCCACCAACGATGCCGGAATTACTGTTTGGCAGCAACTTTCCTAGTGCGGTTCTTGCTGACTATGCTGGTTGCAGGCGTTGGCGGCAGTGACTTTAGCTCTGTCGGGGGAGTACATAGCTGCTCGTTATACTCCACCCTATCATGAAAAAAATCAACCTGACGAATCTTTGCCGCCAACTCACGCAACGGTATGCGTGATTTCGGGTTGAGATTAAAGATTTCGTTCAACAAGAGGTTGAATTGGCGCAGAATTGGTAAAATGGTCTGCAAAATGCTCTTATTCTGTAACATGTAATTTGAAAACACCTCGTGACGGTCGTTGATGTTGGCCACGGGCCACGGGTTTCTAGCACACGTGATGTTGATGAAGAGGACTCCCAACAGCCAGATGTCTCCTGCCAATGTGGGGAAGTACTTAGCGTTCAGCTCCAGGGTAGCTTCAGGTGACGTGTCGAACTGGTCCATGTTGATCATGGACCGCACTAATTTGTTTGTGTTGAAGTTAACAATTCTCTCGGGTGCCATGTAGAAACTGGAACCCCGACATGCATTACAGCAGATTAAATTGGAGGTCATGGCAAGACCAAAGTCGATGAGCGACACCCGGAGTTCGTTATAATCGATGATCTCTGTGGATCCTTGTGGTCTATGGTAGGAGGGATCGTAAACCACCATGACATTCTCGGGCTTCAAGTCACAGTGATAGACACTCTGCAGAGCACAGTAGTCAATAGCCTCCACAAGCTGGAGCATGCAATTCTTCATGAGTAGCTGTTTGTCCTGGTGCACCGGAGGACGGAGAAACATCTGATTGTCGATGATGTTACCGAAAAGATCACCCTGTGGGAAGTAATCCATCATGGTGATTACGGCAAACCGGTTGAGATTCAACACCCCATGGATAGTCACTACGTTGGGATGGTGATGCACCCGTAGATGAAGAGCGATTTCACGTAACGAATTGAGATTTATTCCATCACGAGAGATGATATCCAAGTCGAGTTCTTGTGCCTGGACTGGGTCGTGGGCCACAAAGTACTGGTAAAACGTCCTCTGGATGGCTTTCTTGTTTTCAGAAGCGTCACCATGAGAAGTCGGTTGAGGCTCGGTCAACACCATCTTGGCGGCGTTACGCTGGCCAGTAGCCATGTCTTCCACCAAGTATATGAGTCCATAGGTGCCTGCACCGATTTTCTTGAGCAACTTGTATTGGTTGTTGATGATGTATCCATCAAGGGCGCAATCCCTTCTATGAGCGGGGGAGGCACTCGGCTTTGTATCGAGTAACGGTAAAATATGGAGGGTCATTGTTAATTGTGGAGGACCCCTTGAAATCAGAAAGACGGCGATGATTGGGTTATAAGGGGCTCATAGATTTGATGGAGATTTTGGCTGGAAAGTGCACGCCGATCGAACCATATTGGGTGCAAAATGATGGCAGAAATTTGATCACACCACCATTTTTTGGGGTTCGCGGTGTTCTGTGTACAGGAAGAACTTTCGAGTTGAGTGGTGTGAAGAGGTGGAACAATGAGGTAAATTGCTATAAAATGAAAGTTTATTGAAATGTTTTAAAATATTAGATTAGATAAGAATGTGTAAAGTGAGAATTTCAATTGAATAGGGTTTTTCTGATTTTTTTTACTGGCAATTCTGAACCATAATTGACCAGATTGGTCGTGGAGGGAAGCGTGGAGGTAACCGTATCATACACAGGATGGGGTCACGGGTGGAATCGGTTGGAGGAAGTTGCGGATATCGGAGCTCGCCGTAGCATGTGAGGCAAGAGAGGCTGAAAAGGTCAGGAAGGTGCAAGGTGAAAAAAAAGTAACAAGAACCACAAGAAACAAGAAAGAAACTGAAAACCGGTGGTAGGCAAGTATTCAGTCGATTGGATTTATATTTGTTGGTCCAGAGTTGTCAATAACCAGAGAATATCCTTGGTGTTGTATAGAGGTCAAAAATACAACAGGGTCCAACACTCAGTCATTGGAGGTTGGGCTGATGTGATTGATTGATTCATTTGTTGGTCAATTCAAAGTTCAATAATTATAATATTTTGTTTTTCTTATTGAATTTAAGACTGTTTCTCAGTAGTGTTCAATATCATCAACTCACGCATTACCAACTTACAGCAGCGTTCATCAATTTTCATTCATATTGACATTCACTGGTTCCAATCTAAATACTTTGAGCTAGGGAATCCCAAGTTTCACACTGGTATTTGTCTCACATCACTGTTTATGTTTTCTTTAGTCAAATAGTCAGAGTTCGCAACTGTCAAATGGCCAGATCTCTTTTAATTCTCCTCTCTGAAAACTCTATGGCGTTTCCTGGCATCATTTTGATACTCTACATCCTCGGCTCTCAAGTCTTTGCCCCTCTCAAGGCATCACTTGTTTATTCGGAATTATCCACCGTGCATTAGCAACAATGATCGCCCTCTTGCTACTGATCTTTTCGGTAACTGTGCATCTTCTTAATAATCTAATGCACTTTGAGGATTCGATGTGTGTTTAGTGATGCAGAGAAATTCTGCGTGGAACAGATATACAATAAGAATTGAGGTCAAAGAGCTTACAATCACGGAAGGTTCATGCGCGGAGTATAGGTACTTTGGATAAACTGATATCGGAGGTGAATGATGCGATTTCCTACACTCTCAAAAAGTTCCAAGAATTGCGGTAAATTCCTCTGATGTCACGACCATTCTTGATATCTGAATTCCGCTATTGATCATGCATGTTGATCAGACATAAACTTTTAGTAAAATCGCATCAAAAGCAATGGGTGCGTCATCACTTCTTTAAACTTTTCAAAAAAGGCGTCAATGCATGACGCACTGAAGTTAATGTCCTTGGAAACTCGAAGGTAAATAGAGGATTGCTATCCTGGTCCATAGTGGTGGGATCTATCAGGGCCAATTTCTTATTGAAAGAGGTGATGCCAGTGATTTGCACCCTAGTGGAGATAGTTACAATTTATAAGTGCTTTGCTTTCAAAGATAAGCTAAGGAGGATAGTTGATTGTTGGAACTTAGACGATGCGAGCAAACGGACAAGTGCACAGACAAACCGAGAGATGTACATGAAATTCCTTTGCCAATACATCTTCCTGGAGGTCTTCAATTTCTTTTAGTCTTGTTTTATTAGTTGAAGAGTTAAGTTGATCCTAAAATTTCGTTCACATAGAGACCCTCTTCGAGATCACAATTATTAGGAGGATTTTATCTTAATTGTGAATGTTCAAGGGTGCAGTTTCTTGCAACCTGGAAACTCACCTTCGGCATACCTGGCTCTATCGTACAACTGTATCTCATACCATTTTACAATGTGGGGTTATGTCATCAACTCTTCAGCTCGAAATAACACCTCAAGAACTTTATAATTTTCACTTTCAAGATTGTCAGATACTCAAGAGAAATATATTGAGTTGCTGAAATCTAACGACCTTTTGATTAGTTATTTGTGATGGTTGCAATGCTTTCCAATTTTCCTATGGAATTATAGTAGGTGAACACCAACACTTTAGACTGTGTATCTGGCTAAATTCTCGTTACCGGCATTGCTGTCGGTTGACCACTAATTTGACTTTAATTCACGGAGACCACTATATGGAGTCAGAATTTGTCGGATTTTGTGCCAATGTAGATCACATTCCTACTGTTATTTAATTACCGTTGCCAGCAACCTCAGTCAAATACTCCCGTTGACAATCCCAATTAACTAACTCTAGTGACCACCTCCAGTAAATAAATTACCTAACATTAAATCAAACTAATCTTGACTTATCTATTTTCTACCTCTGGTCCCAAAAATGCTCTTTTTCATCATATCACAGCATTCACTTGCAGGCCCATAGACCTTCACCAAATGCGATGCTCGGCACATAATACATCTGTGAACGTCTGGTATAAATGACTGGCCAACCATCCGACCATCCAACCCAGGATGGCATAGAAGCTGGGAAATGCACAAAAAGCCGTAAGGCATACAACAGAAATTTTCAGCATGTCGACCACATCACCAATCATAAAAAAAAAAAATCAGAAAATCTAGGGCATGGTGATGAGTGCATCACGTGATCTCACAATATAAAGTCGAGCAGAAAATTTTTCTCTCAAACCTCAACGAGAAACGCTGCTCATTCACTTTACCGTCCAATTCCATGGGCGAGTGGAGGGGAAAGAGCAGCCAGAAGAACTGCGACATCGTCTCATACTAGGTCGTCTTTACATTGGACGGTTTGGTCTGCGATTTCGACACATAATAACTGTAGGCCCCATTAGTGGTAAAATCCCTGCAATTTTTTGTGACCGGGTAACCCAACCACCGTAAACCCAATATTTTAGGAGCAGATGCCCATTGACTGGGTGCAGCTCAACCTGGATACTCAAAGGACAGAAAGTGACAAGTATTTTTTGGACTGTCGCCTGCATCGGCTTTCATGTACTTTCAGACCCGACAGGAGCCAAGATGAGATGGCAAGATTTGCGACTTGAAAAACCAGAGCTTCGGTATGTCAGATTGATAGAATGTCTTAAAGGCATGAACTTTGACACCAAATGGTATAGAAAAGCCATTTCAAGAAGACGATTGACGCTAAATTTCTTTTGCAAGTGATAAAGACTCGCTGATGGTTTTGTTGGTAGAAGAAATCGTTGATTAAAGATTTTGTCACCTGAGAAACTGTAGACTTCTATGTAGCCAAACAACCTTGTTGAGATGACTTCCAGACATTTTTACTAACTATAGAGGGTTGATAGGAAGAACCATCTCAGTATTGACCGTCCCTTCGATGTCAACGGAACATGTCACATCAACTCTACATTACATTGAATTGACACTCACTGCATTGACCGACATTGACCCATTAATTTTCTTTTTCTTTGCTTTTCTAGGCAAAAAAATAATCATTCGATCATCATGAACCAATTGATGAACTTAGCACCTGCCAACAATAGCTTTGACCGGAAATAACCAATCAAGTAGGTAACCGGCTTCACATGGAACATCCTGGTACTTACCAACTGTATGAAGGTCGCTTGATTCCTGTCTTTGTGAATTTCCAATGATCGCCGATCACTCTGCACCTCCACAATTTGACCATTGACCCCATCTACTTATGGGCTGGTCCCGAGGCTTATGCTGATCCACACGACAAGCCTCAAAAGGGAGCGCAAACCCTTTGCTTCATTGTGGATTGCGTAATGACTGTGATTTTATATAGTATGGCGAAATTTCGCCATACTACCTGTAATTTCTCGATTGTCATGAGCTTTCATGTCAGCTTTTATAAGTCCAAATTTCCCGATCTCAACTCTTCGCCTCCATTACCCATCTTCTAATCTGCTTTAATTTGCCAACATAAATTTGCCGATTCTGGTTTCCTATTCTCAAATAGACTTTGCGCTAAACATACTCTGGTGTCATCTGTCAACCTGCAAGTTACCCGTTGTCTTTTGCTAGACTTTCCCTCTAAGTAGGCTCCGAGCCACTTTTTCTGTATGTGTTTGATGCCCCTCATTCCTTGTGATTTCATGGTTTATTAGCTCTGTCTTGGACTGTCTGCCCCGACCCCCAGTCTTGCCTCTTTTTTCACGATTATTGCTATTTTCAAAGTGTTGGCTTACTTCTACAATTCAGTTCTAAAATGTGTCTAGTGCTCTCTAACGAGGTCTATAAGTGATGATATTCCCGCTTGTAGACGTTCCTAGTCTAACCCATAACAATGAGCAACCTTTGCAGCACACTGCTCTGGCCACGCTCTGTAATATCGTTCTCGTATCGTAGCATTTCATTTGGTTTTCATTCTCGTTTTGGTCTTCCATTTCGTTTTTTTTCATAATAGTTGTATGATGTCATTTCGTGTCGTTTCGTTTCGTTAAATTGGATGTGGTCGTTGCCTGTGCGGTTAGCGCAACTCAACTTCGCTTCCGGTGAAGGCAAAACACCGGCTCTCCAAAACCTTGAGACTAGGACTCAAGGATGCTTCACGCAAATTGCTTGCGTGTTTGCCTCGAGGCATGGCCAGAGTAGGATTATTGAGCATCAGCAACTGGTATTCCAGGTTGAGTTTCTCTTCGATCTGCAAGAGCTTTGTATCGATTTGGCTCAACGAAGAGTCCCGCTGGAGGCTCAAATTCTCCAAGTCATGGTTGGAGCACCACCCGGAACTGATCAAACGTTCACGAGTTGCATCGTAGGCTCCAACCACCAACTTTTTGTGCTCGTTCAAGTACAAGGAATACTCAATGAGCTCATCCGAGGTGGTGAGCTTACCAAGATTGTCCTTGTCACTGGCAGCTCCACCAACAGTTCCAATATTCTCGAAAAAATTCAGTTCAATATCCACCATAGTCTCCTTGGTGGTGTTCAAGTTCTCCGACAAGGTAATAATGGGCAGTGGAAGTGGTGGCGTGGTGGCTGCCAGCGTGCAATGCGACCCAGACAATGTGCGTCTGCGGGCCTTAGCAAGCAGACCCAGACTGGCGGTGTGGATATGAGCTGGGGCCTGAGGCGTAGAGCCTGAAGCTGGAGCCAGCTGGCCAACACCGGCCAGCGAGCTGAAAGTGCTGGAGCGCAAACTGTCGCCTGTGGACGACAGCAGGCTCACATCCTGTGATGGGTCAGTGTACGTGGGAGTCAAGGTGGGCCTTGGAGGTGCCACCGGAGTCTCAGCCACCACTGGAGAGCTGACTGACAGCAGCGAGCTCATCTTCAGCAACGAGAGCTTGCGGATACCGTTTTTCAAGCTCTTCAATCGCTTTAACGGCGATGTATTCGTGGTCAGCCCCGCAGAGCCCGAAGTCAGGCTAGGAGGCTGGTGCAGATGAACAGTGTTGTTCCCGGAGGAAGTCAGGTCTGCCGGAGGGAACGACATGGGTGTGGATTCATTTAATGCCAGGGAATCAAGCTCATACATCAGATGGTCCGAGAACAAGTCGCTGAGCACCTTGTGGGACTGTTGCGTGCGCACCAAGTCATTGTCGTAGGAAATCAGTTGCGAAGGCAGAGACTCGTCGGCAAACTCCATGTTGCTGGCTACAGGGGAGCCTGTCATTTGGAAATGCAACCGGGAGGGAGCCACGAGGGGACTTGCAGTGGAAGTGCGAGCCACCGTGGCTGCCGCATCATCAGGAAGCGGTGGTAGAAGCGCCTCTGAGTCAGTGAAGTTAGGAGGGGCAATGCGAGGCGACTGAGGCGTGGGCGCCGCCAAAATAGCTCGCAGCGGAACAGGCGACTCGGCCTCTTCAAGAACGATACCTAGGCCGCTCATTGGAATAGACGCTGGAGGTTGGAAATTCAAGGAGGAGTCAAGCGGTTCACTATAGGTAGTATTAAGCGCTGATTATGGCACAGCGACAAAAAGTGAGATTTGATATTTGTAGGGGAGGGAACACAGATAGAATGTAGTGGAAGGAGACGCTTGAATAGGCAGAGGCGAATGTTGATTTGGATGAATAAACAGTTGAAGAGAGGGAAAAAAAGGGAGGTTGATGGGAGATTAACCAAAGACGGATTTGTGAAAGCTTACCTGGTATATACCTGCATACAACCCAGAGGAACAGATGTGAAAAATGAAAAAAAAAAAAATATATGCCTGCGTTTGATGGACAAAACATAAGGGAGAAGAAAAAAAATACCGCCAGTGGTGCGCTGGTGGTACAATTATGCAAGTGGGCCCGGAGGTGCGTCGATAGTGCGTCGATAATGCGTCGATAGTGCATCGATAGTGCGTCAAGAATGCCTTCAGACTGCGCAGATGGCGGTCCCAAAACCTCCTATTGTGCGGCAAATGTGAGCCAAAATTTAACCTGGGCCAGAGAATCTGATTATCCACCGGATCCGCATCACCTGGCTGTGGATCCGGCATTTGACCCGCATTTTGCACCTATGTGCAGTGACGACGTATTAACTATCAATCCGTTCATGCGGTAGCTCCCATTTATTTGCAGGAAGCTCCTGAAGCTCCAACGCAGTCATGTGGCCCTCATGCATGAAGCTTGGAGTTCGTGCATTTCTCCGACGCTATTTAACGCTTGAAAGCCTCCTGTTGCCTCACCTTCATTACTTCCAACCAGTCCCCATTGAGCTCGTTGTGGTGTGCAAAAACCGCCAGTTGCGCTAGCGAGACCTTCCTGGTGCCCACAACGTTACTGTTCGGACCTAACCGGCGCTTTGTCCGACAATTTTCCCACCGCAAAGCGACTACGTCAATATTCTCAAGAGCTACTTCCTGACGCTAATATCGTACACTCATTCTCTTTCTCTGCGAAACTTCCATTGCAACTGATTGCGTACAAGCTAGATGCGTGCTGCTATGGCGATCTTGAGTCAGTAGATAGTCAGGGCCGTGCGATACCCTCCGGCATGCGTGTTTCGGCAGAAACTACATATTTATCCGCCAGGTCTAGACCGCACTTGGCGATGAACCATAAGTCAGATCTTCGCGATCGTGCCACCAATACGCTTGACTATACAAATGGGGGCTAGTGAGGTGGAAACTAAAGAGAACAAATTGTCCTGACCTGATCGCCAAATGCGGGGATAGGTGAAGAACATTGTATGCCCAATAAGGTCGTCAAATAGGAGTTAGGTTGCAAAGGATCGGAGTTTGGCCTGCAGGAAAACCTACGGAGGTCCGATCTGCTCAGTGGCGCCTGCATGGCGTAATGTTGCCATCCTTTTCCCAATTGAGATACCTTTCTATTGCCAACGCATGGTCGCAAATTTTGTCACACCGATACTGCATAATAAAAAACTAATCCTCTAGAGAATCCTTAAAAATTCTTCCTTCACAAATGGTCCCTTGGCCCAGTTGGTTAAGGCGTGGTGCTAATAACGCCAAGATCAGCAGTTCGATCCTGCTAGGGACCATTTCTTCAAGGGCGTGTGGCGTAGTTGGTAGCGCGTTCGCTTAGCATGCGAAAGGTCTCCGGTTCGACTCCGGACTCGTCCATTCTTTTTTATTGATATTTCCCTTTTTTATAGTGTGTTCTACGTCATTGTGGTTTCTAACACCTTTTGTTTTTACTTTTAGTCTTCATTCTAGACTCAGTTTCTTTATCCTCCTCAAAAGTATACCAGGGCTCATATCACGCATGTAGGTATTTCATGTTTGGTGGACGCCAACTTTGTCGCTAATTCTTGACGTTTATTAGAAACAATAGAGGTGAATCTCATCATTTGATTCACCCAGAGTCTATAAGCCCTATTGTCACCGCCAAATGTAGAAATTGTCCGCGTTTCATCGCTAACATGGGCCCACTGATCTAACTTCATAATTTAAAGTTTCCTTTAAGTGCATTGCTTTTCTTAGGGTTAGAGTATCCGTGTCCATCCCCAAAATGTGGTAGCAATGTCTCCTTTAGTTGATAAAAAAATATTGCCGAACGGCAGAAGCTAATCCTCATGCACTTAGTTACGAGCGGGCCACGTATACGTGTGTATGCTTCTAGACGACATGGGGTTGGTGCCAATCAGTGGAGAGGCAGGTCCAGGTGACAAGATAAGGGGAAAGATAAGGAAATACGGAAGATAGGATAGAGAGTACAGAGAATATGGAGAGGATGGAGGCTGAAGTGATCCTAGATAATCATAAAGATCGTAAGGGAGAGATAAGAAAGACGGGGAAGATGCATTGAGGATAGGAGTATGTGGAGTCTTAGTGGCTGAATGTATTGGGACTGTAGAGATTTCCCCCCTTTTGATTTCGACATTTCTTGTCAATTTTGTTCATGGATATCAAGTTTAAGTCTATTTTGGCAACTGGAAAATCATGGTATTCTATTCAAAGGGTCAATGATGTCTTACTTCTGGTGATTTTATCCTCAAATGGTCTATTCATTGTTCATTAATAAATGAATAGTATATTCTCTTCTTTCCTCCTTGTGTTAGTTCTTAATCTAGTCTTCAGGTTTAGTCTTAACATGAACTTTGGTCGTAAGACAAGTCTGACACCATCTTGCACAGCCATCAAAGATTCTAGTGTGTCTTATTCTGGTTATCCATTCGGTTGTTTCACTATCGTCTTGATGATGCACTTCTTATGTATATTCATTGAATTATACCGTTGGCCCTATATTTATTACAGTGCATTATCAAGCACCATGAAAGTTGAAATCATTTATATGGTGGTTGTCTGGGTTCTGTAGCAAAGATTCAAACTGATTAGTCTCCTTTTTGGCAACTTTCTGTCACTTATCGTGTCAAGTATACAGATCCACAAGAATACCCCCTAATATCATTTAAGGTACATTGTTTAGTTCCATGCTGGCTCAAAGTCGAGATCATAGTCTCCAGTAGCATGGATCACCAAGCCTCAAAATGCCTAATTGCCTGGTCTATCCATCCATTTGCTCAAAAAAACCAAAAATCCAGCTTATTAATTGAATACCCCCAAGGATATAACAGATGAAACGACTAGTCCTATCAATTGGTATGGTCCAAGACTATCTCCATTTGAGTATCAGATATGATCATTGATAGTAATTGTAGATAATCCCACGCTTTCTCCATTATCTAAACTCTCTCTTTCATATATCTCCAGTAATTGGCCCGAATGGGATCGTATTTTTCAGCCAACATCTCATACAACTGGCGAGCTCGATCACCGTTTTTCTCCTCTACAGCAATTTTCGCCATCGTCTCGACTGCAAATGAACTGGCAATCTTATCCTGGGTCACGTCGCCATACTTCTCACAAAATTCCTTCAACTCACCCAACTTGCGTTCGCTCCGAGCATACATACCAACCAAGTAGTTCCAACTCGATGGATTCTGGGGACAAACGTCGATCCGGGACTGACAAAACTGTACCTCGTCATCAAAGCCAGTGTCAAAGCCCGAACCTTTGGCCCGAAGAAAGAATCGATGAGTCCATGCACTATTGTTTCTTAAATCGGCATCAATTGCTCCAGTGACAAACTCAATTTCCGATGCATTGTCGAAAAGCCCGAACTTTTCCACAAACCACTTGCGGTACGACCAAACGTGATGGTTTTTGGAGTCTTGCTGAAGCATCATGCGCAAAATCGGCAATTCCCGCTTGTAGTCGAATTTGGATGCCGTTTCCTCATCAGCTAAGATGTCGTCGATGATGCGTTGGCGATAATTCCAGATCTGATAGTTCTTCTCGTTTTCGAGCGCCACCAACTCGCACCAGTCCAACTCCTCAAACAAATCCTTCTTAAGGTGCTTAATGATAGTGTAGCGGTATTGCCATGTGGTGTAGTGGGAAGCTAAAAGCTCAAGAGCTTCTTCAGTTAGTTGGAGAGCTTCCTCGGTGTAGATTTTATTCTGGAGGTGATCTCGCAATGCGGACATGGTGTCCTTGTATTCATCGGAGTAGAGGATCTGGCACAACTCCATTTTGGATTGAGTACCTAGAGATGACGAAAGATTGGGAAGATTATATATGGATGGTTATGTGGAGTAGCCTGCACCGATGGGTACCAGGTGGCTACCTAATTGAGCTACAAGACACACCAGCCAGATTTCTCCAAGCTCCTGGGTTTCTCGAGGAGAGTATTTTTGGATGTTGGGACCGCAATGTCTGGATTATCATAGCACCCACCTCTATGGTGTAAAGAGATGAGCTTGTCTAATAATATTTTGCCAAAGTGCAGAAGACCGAAATTGGAGAGTAGACCGCTATAGAAGAGCAGATTGACATAGAAGAGAAGACCGAAAAGGAAGAAAAGGGGGAAGAAAAGGTTAAACCGAGATACAATACACAGCTAGCTCGGTAGATATATATTTTGACAGCTTGTAAGTCTTCACCAAGGTCGCGATGTTGCGCAGATTATTTTCCAATTCTTCATTCACTGTAAGAACATCCTAAGATTCCCCATATCAATGGTTCCAAATTAGATGCTGCGGGGTGAAATGGAATGATCTGAATCAGCTACATGTACATTGGGGAATCCATAGTAGTCGCCACCGGAGAATGTTTTACATCGTTCAGTAGAACTGTAAGCCATACTGCTGTATGATCAGAGAAATCGATCTTTCAATCTATTAGGAACGACACAAAATGCCTTCCAGAGATCAACCAGTAGCTCATCTTCTTGTAGAGAGATTGCATTCAGTGCACATTTTCTCTTCTTCACAAGCATGTATCCCATAGACTTGATTACGTGTGAATGAAATGATACACAACAACAGTATATTGCAACCTCGCAACCATATCATGGTTTTCACCCTGAAATTCTACAAGAATAACTGAGTACATGATACTGTTGAATTTGGATGCATTTTAATGAACATTTCTGGCAACAGGAAACGTCAAGAACACAGACGTTTGATCAGTGTCACCTAACAGGAGAACAGGGCGCAGTACACTAGTTACTACCAATTGGATTATGGTAATAATAAACAATAAGGCACAATTTTATATAGAAAGGGTTAGGCTAGGTTTATGATGCTAATTGATCGAAAGCATCTTTATCTGAGAATCAAAATTGGTCAATTATCCAGCAACTGATGTTCTGTTCTTGCAGTGAAAATAATTCCCGTATTAGAACTTACATCATCGAAAACAAAACCATGGTATTATCAAGTTAAACTCCAGAAACATTATGGACAATCCCAACACTAGGATAGCTGACTTCCTATGAGTATCGATTTTCAATCATACAACCCAGGAGAAAGAAAACGGCAAAAAAAATGTCAAAACTATAAAAGCGCTAACAAGAATAGAAACATAAAAGATGGCAGGTACTTGACCACCACACCAGGATTGCTGGATTTGCTAGAAAAGTCTTCCCGTCGAGGCGCCCCCCAAATAACAGCCGTTGTTAAATAAGTCTCCGTCCCAGTGTATGTCTTCCATTCAGTCTTTGTATAAGTCAAAGATGAATACTCGTAGGTACTTGTCGAAACAACTTCTGACCCCAAATCATCAGTGGTAGTGTGAGTATAAGTTCGTGTTGCTTTAAGCATAGAAGAGAAATACTCAGTAATAGTCCATGTACTTGTGGTCAATTCTGTTTTCTCAGTTTCCCAGGTCTTCTCAATAGCGGTTTGAACATATTTTGTTCCACCTGCGTCTTGTGTTAAAGGACTAGTGTTCATTGAATAGGTTGGTCCAGACCGGGTCTTCTTGTTATCTTGAAAAGTATGAGTGGAATACCGATAATACTTATCTCGAGCCTCAGTGTACGAGTATAATGGTGCCTCTAATGCCAGAGGGACCGTGCTCCCGATTTCCTCTATATTTTCATTGTTGGAAGTGGAATTTACCTGCGCCAACGCAACTTCTCTACCCTCCAAATCAACAACAAGGTATGCACTTTTCAAAATGTCCTGACCAAGTAAGTACGGACCTGAGCTGATATATTCAATTGAAAGCCAGCAATTAAACACGTGTTGAGTAATTAAATCTCTGATAGGCACTTGAAGCTCAATGCCACTAAAATAAAAGCGGATAACATCTGTCAGTTCCAAATTAAAGCAAGGAACACGATACCTGGAATCCAGCCACTCGTAACCGTGGAGTAATTCTGCTATTTTCTTAACTACTGGAAAGGGAAGTACCAGCCCAGGACGTGTGATTTCAAGGATTACAGCACAGTTCGAAAAATTCCAACCATCTGAATACAGAATACCATCGAAGTTGATCAGGATCGCATCAAAATTTCCGTCTGCGCTAGCATTGACCATTTTAATTTTCTGGAGGGTGCCGTCATATTTACTGTGATCCACAGCTCCATACATTAGGACACCTTCAGAGGCATTGTTTGCACCCAATTGAAGAGAATAAGCATTTCGCAATATGTAACCATTCTTAACCAACATTTCTCCAAAGCTGGTAAAATTGGAATGAGCCGACGAGTCATGTTGAAACCCCAAACCAAGTTGGCCAACAGTATCAGTACGATACCCTACACCAAAAGTTATATTGAGTGATTTATCTCCGAACTGGACCACATCTGTTCCAATGTATCCTTCCGCAAGATCGTCATTCCACCAAGATTCGAAGGATGTATTAGACAGCCTGAATGTGGACAGGTGCTTCGGATCGAAAGTTCCATATTCAAAACACTCTACCCACTCTCTGCGTTCTATATGGTCTTCAATGAAAGTAATGCTGTTGCACCTCGGATGGGGAAACCACAATTCATTCAGTTGAGAGAGAAGCGATACTCTAACTTCATCTTTCCTAGAACCAACCTTGAATTGGGCTGTATAAAGGGAGTTTCTTGTCGAAATCGCTCCCCTTACTCCATCTCTTTTTGAGACATGCGAATCTGGTACCTTGGAAAGATCCATTCGCAAGTATGCATAAGTGAATGCAAATAAATAAAGAATCAAAAGCATTTTTTAGGAGAGTTCACTGGAACCATCTCTACATACTTATAGCCCGCTGTGGCAGTATCATAGTCATCCAGCGGGCAAAGAAAAGTCGGCAAACGAAGTACAGCTTGAACAGATCTACAATCGGCGAACATCTACAAAGAAAGGAGGCTGCGAATGATCATCAATCGGCAAACATCGAGTTAGTAAGGAGCTGGATACAGCCTGTTTATTAATGAGCTTCACCTCAAGCTATGCTTGGTTTCATATCACGGTCTAAAGTAATAAAAGATCAAATGTGCTGAGAAGGTTTCGTCTAGAGACAATGCTTCGAATATTGAGCTAAAAATGTTTCAGGAGCTTCAAATTGTTAATAAATTATATGAAAAGTTACTCCAGGGCCAAAAGCAAACGCCAATATAGAGAGAATCCGAAAAGATCTAGATTTTGTAAGCATTGGAAATGGGTGCAACTGGGTCAGAAAGTGCACCGCATACAGAATGCAGAGGAGAACCTGCCCGAGAGAGTAGGAAGTTTGGAATTCAACCGAGTACTCTGTCACTATAGTGTTAATTCCGCCAATGTAATGTCAATTCCTCTACTACTGTGTAGCTTCTGCTATTTAAGTATAAATTTGCTTCCTGGAGTATGAATTTTGCTGCGTTAATGTAGAACTTGCTCTTAATCTCATATCTCCATATTTTTCTGATAAATTCGAACTGTTCACATCCTCTGTCTGCGTATTCAATAGACTTGTGTTCTCACATAGTGAAGCATGTTGTAGAGGTTTTTCAGTTCTATATTTATTGATTTCTGAAATGCCCTCTTTACCATATCACCTTTCCTAAACTTTTAAGTTGATTTTCCTCCACTGCACTATAGTCAATCTCTCATAACCTCGAAGGTTCCTCCATCACCAGATCCAAGTGAAAATCCAGAACTCCTCCACGTAAGTATTCCTCGTGCAACCAACTTTTCCCAACCATCCACTTCATTTATTTCCTCACTTCGTCCTCTTTTTTTCCGTCTCTTCCATCCCTCATCCCTCCTTTCTCCGGGACTTATCTTCTCTCAGATCATTTCCTGTACACCTATGGACCAACTTGTTTCTGATCGTCAGGTAGTATTCCTCTCGGTTGCTTCGTTTGCCGGCGTCTACTGTGTTCTATCGTTGCTCACCCCTGCAAACTCCCAAGTTCCCCTATTGGCGGCGGTGTTTGTGGCCTCCAACATGTTTTCCCGCTCTCAAGCTTTTCGTCGCTCGGTGATGGCCCTCCAACAGTGGTACCAGCGGATACCACGCCGTGGCTTCCATTTTGTGGGTTCTGGCGATCCGGGCCGCTTCTTCAGTGGCGAAGCTTCGCCCACAGCTGATTCCGCCTTGCTGGACTCGTCCAAATCTGAGCTTGTCAGTGCTCTCAGGTCCTTAGACGCTTACCAAGTCAATTCCAAAAATTACAACGAACGGAGACGTAAGCTCTTCAAAATGATGCTGTGGAGACAGCAGAAGCTCTGTGAGGAAGTGGGATACTCGAAAAAACTCAAGAAAATTGATGCCCACATTACAAAAAACCAGGCGGTGTTCAATCAAATCATCGAAGTCACAAAGGCTCGCTACGGCTTCTCCTACAGGGACTTTGGCGTTCAGAGGGCACCAACACAGAATACCTCATCATCGAATTACCGTGTCGTGGAGGCATTGGGCCATTTTGTTCGTGACTGGTCGGCTGTTGGTGCCACGGAGATCAATCCCATGCTTGACTACATAAGAGACCATTTGGACAAGATAGTGCCGGCTGAAGAGGCACAAGACACATGCGTGGTGCTTCCGGGATCTGGGTTGGGCCGTGTGGCGCACGAGGTAGCGCTTCATCGTGACTATGGCGCCGTATATGCCGTTGAATTCTCTGGACTTATGCATGCATGCCATCGGTTTCTCTACGAGAAGCTGAAAGGTCCCGACGACACTGTCTACAGCGAAACACACACGTTGTCGCCATATATTCACACATGCTCCAACTTTACCAAGACCGAGTCGCAGTTCAGACTGGTGGAAATACCGAATGGGGTACAGAAGCCAGAAAACCTCCATGTTATTCTTGACGACTTTCGCTATTTCTCTATCCCAGAAGATCGCAAATTTAAAAACGTGGTGGTGGTCTCCGTATTTTTCATGGACACAGCAGAGAATCTTATCGACTACATAGACGTGATCAACCAGCTCACCACTCCACTGACCAGGTCATCAGTCAAAAATGGCTACTGGATCAATGTGGGCCCGCTCAAGTATGGCACGGCAGCACAGGTGGAGCTCAACGCTTCAGAGTTTGCTCAGGTCCGCAAGAAGATTGGCTGGAACGATCTTAACACTTTGAATACTTTGGAGGAGCCATCTTCCAAGTATTGTCACGACGGAGTTCTAGGCTACATCACCGACAAAGAGAGTTTATGGCAGGGCTACTACGGACTTTCCATGTGGACAAGTGCTCAGAAAGAGAACCAAAGAACATGTAAATAGTGTATCTAAAGTGATTAGTACTAAGATAATTCGTATTGAGGTATCTACAGTCTTATTCTCTAGTCATCTTCATTCCCTATGTTACATGCTAGTTGGCGATGTTGTCGCCCTTGTTGATCTGCACTTTCTTGTCCTCTCCACCACTGACAATTCCAATTTCCTTGTCCCAAGAAACGCCAAACACCTTGTCCTTTCCACCACTTTCACGAGAAATAGTGTACAAGGGTTTTTCCGATCTCACGTCCCAGACCTTCACAGTTCCGTCGTGAGAGGCAGATGCAAACATTTTTCCGTTGGTTGGACACACAGAAAGGTCCACCACGAAGTTGGAGTGGCCAGAAAGCTTGGTGATGTGCTTCTCGGTGGCTCCAGCTTGTATTCTTGGATCATGCAAGTTGATGTGTCTAGCAGAAGATCCAGAGGCAATAAGGTTAACATCTGGCAATTGGAGAACAGAGAGAAGCGAATATCCTGTCGATCTTGTGTCCACACAGCGAGAAGTCACCAAATCCCAAGTTTTGATGGTGTGATCCTGAGATACCGAGTAGGCCACGGAGGAGTCGAACTTATCGAAAATCACACCCTCTACCGGCTGCGTATGGCTCTCCAACAATGCCAATGGTGCTCTGTGCTTAATTCCAGAGTCTTGCAATGCCATCTTTCTTCTCTTTTTCGATGCTGAAGATGCTCCGGCTGTTTCTCCTCCGTATGGTTCAACCACCGTCATGTCCTTTGGAACAGTGGACCACAAACCAACCACATTATCACCTCCCGCCGACAAAATTCTGTGGGAAGTTTGGTTGACGTCAAGATCCACTACTGGAGCCTTGTGATACTCAAGAATTGCCAAAGTCTTTGCCAATTCAGGTTCATCATCATCGTCTTCCACTTCGGTTTCGGCATTGCTTGTCTTCCACAAACGGATTTGTCTGTCGTTACCGGCAGAAACTATACGGTGGGTATAAACCCATTTCACACTTCTCACAGGACCCAGATGGCCCACATACTGCTTCTCAACCTGGCCAGACATGTTGTAAGTTCTGACAATTCCGTCGTAGGAGCCCGCAAGGATCTGTGGAGCAACATTGACGGCACCACGGACAGCCAGAACAGCTTCAGATGTGGCACTGATAGTGTCGAGAGAAGACACCCAATCTTCATCATTAAATGAGGCCAAAAACGATGGAGGAAGCACTGCACGAGCATACTCGATGTTCAAGAAAGTTTCAGAAGATAAACCGTTCTTAAGCAAGTACTCGTCGACGGATGAACGTAACAAAACACCGTCAATAAGAAAGTCAAATGGCACTGGAGTTTCTGTCTTTAAGAGATGGTTGACCACCTCGGAGAGACCGTATCTTTTCAAGGATACGGGCACAAACAACGGAGCGTCTGATGTATGGAGTGACTCATCGTCTTCCTTGGTGAAGAAGCTGACCTTGACCTGGGACTCAGACATTTTGACAGTGAAGAGATGAGATGAGAAAAATGAGATGAGAAGAGTGTGTAGGAAGATGGTGAGAATTGGAGAGCGATGAGATTTGGAGGGACGAAATGGGGAAATCGTGGGAATGGAGAGATTTAAAAAGTGAGAAACGAGAAATAGATAATAGCATATGAATGGTTAAATGTGGATCAGGTGGAGCTTTTTGCTGGAAGTTCTGATGGTGTTTTGCACTTAGAGATGTTGGTTGATATTGGCTGCGAATGGGGACAGAAAGAGGCGAGGGGGAAGGTAAAAGAATGAAGAAGAAAAGAAAAAAAAAATGACGAAGTAATCATAAAAAGACAAATACATGGGACTAAAAGAGAGGAAAAGAGAAGAAAAGAGAAAATAGTTAAGTAAAAGAGAATGACAATTCAAGTGGATGAGGATAAAATTGGCTGCCGAACATTACAGGAAAAATAGACAATGAAACAAAAGGCATAACCAAGGAACCCGTGAGAAGAGAGGGCGCCGAGAAGGAATAAGCAGTGTAAAATAGGAAGGTAAATGACTAAAGGCGATCCTGATGAAAGTTGGAACAATCCAGATGATATATTCCAGATGAGAAGAAACCCTTCACCAAAGCCCAAAAGACTTTCGATTTCCCCCTACCAGATCCAATCAGAAGTCAATAGGGTACACTCAATCAATTGAAGACAAAGAAAATACCATTTCAAGGACTTACCATATCGAAATAGCCATTACAACACAAAATTCACTGCCTCTTTCTGTTAACTTCACATATCCCAGTTCAAACCAGCCCAAATATAACCGTGCTTCGCGTACGTGCCATGCTTCCCATCATGCGAGCTCCCTGCCAAGTAGTGGAAATAAATCCTGGCCGATTCATGCTCGTCACTCTATTGCTTTTCTGTAACTCTGGCCTCCAGTATGTCTTGGTGAAGAACAGTCTCACAAATCTCTTAAATCTACGCCAATTGCGTTTTCGTGTTCTTCGAGGTGGAGGTAGCGACCTCATATTCACGTAGTAATGACAGTCAATCTATTCTTTAGTTTGTTTTTTTCCCGGATTGGAATGAATGGCCAGTGGAGATCCCGATGTTGATTAGATAGGGTTTGTGCGTCTGACTCGGTTTGGGTGCAAAATTGACACTGATATTAGATCCCCGCGGCATTCCGCGGTGCAGAGTAAAACATTCCACTCTTTCCTCCACTAAATCAGAAGCTTCCACAACGTTTTTTATCCGAATTCAAATATACAAGGGGGCTATAAGTCTCCATAACACCCGATGTCTTTTTTGACATTAAACATTCCAAAAACCCCTCCTACTCGTAATCATTTCCCGATTCTATGACTCGATCCTCATCCTGCAGGACAGACCGATGCCCCAGTGAGAAGAAAAAAAAAAGTATATATATCGCATCTCGCACCTACTTCCAGTCTGGTTTTTGGGCAATTCGCTACCTGTAACCGCAAAATGTCTACTGCTGCTGAAGACGTCCCTATCGAGGTTTCCAAAGTTTTCGACACAATTCTTGTGTTGGACTTTGGCTCGCAATACTCCCACTTGATCACCAGAAGATTGAGAGAATTCAATGTCTACGCTGAGATGCTCCCATGCACCCAGAAAATTGCCGACTTGTCTTGGACCCCTAAGGGTATCATCTTGTCCGGTGGACCTTACTCCGTGTACGCCGAGGATGCCCCTCACGTGGACCACGACATCTTCAAGTTGAATGTTCCTATCTTGGGTATCTGTTATGGTATGCAAGAGTTGGCTTGGATCAACGGTAAGGGTGTCGGTCGTGGTGACAAGAGAGAGTACGGTCCTGCTACTTTGAACGTCGAGGACAAGTTATGTCCTCTTTTCAACGGCGTGGACCACTCGCAGGTGTGGATGTCTCACGGAGACAAGTTGCACGCCTTGCCAACTGGATTCAAGACCGTGGCCACCTCAGAGAACTCTCCATTCTGTGCCATTGCTCACGAGAAGGACCCAATTTACGGTATCCAGTTCCACCCAGAGGTGACCCACTCCGTTAACGGTAAGACCTTGTTGAAGAACTTCGCCGTGGACATCTGTAAGGCTAACACCAACTGGTCCATGGAGAACTTCGTCGACACTGAGATTGCCAGAATCAAGAAGTTGGTTGGTCCAACTGCTGAGGTCATTGGTGCCGTTTCCGGTGGTGTTGACTCCACCGTCGGTGCCAAGATCATGCAAGAGGCTATTGGTGACCGTTTCCACGCTATCTACGTTGACAACGGTGTTATGAGAAAGAACGAGACCGAGACTGTCTACAAGACCTTGACTGAGGGTTTGGGTATCAACTTGACCGTTGTGGACGCCTCCGAGTTGTTCTTGGGCAGATTGAAGGGTATCACTGACCCAGAGAAGAAGAGAAAGATCATTGGTAACACTTTCATCCACGTCTTCGAGGATGAGGCTGCCAAGATCAAGCCTGCTTCTGGTCAAGAGATCGAGTACTTGTTGCAGGGTACTTTGTACCCAGATGTGATCGAGTCCATCTCTTTCAAGGGTCCATCTCAGACCATCAAGACCCACCACAACGTTGGTGGTTTGTTGGACAACATGAAGTTGAAGTTGATTGAGCCTTTGAGAGAGTTGTTCAAGGACGAGGTTCGTCACTTGGGTGAGCTTTTGGGCGTTCCAACTGACTTGGTGTGGAGACACCCATTCCCAGGACCAGGTTTGGCCATTAGAGTTTTGGGTGAGGTCACCAAGGAGCAGGTTAAGATTGCCAGAGAGGCTGATGCCATCTTTATTGAGGAAATCAAGAAGGCTGGTTTGTACAGACAGATTTCCCAGGCTTTCGCTGCTTTGTTGCCTGTTAAGTCTGTGGGTGTTATGGGAGACCAGAGAACCTACGAGCAGGTGATTGCTTTGAGAGCCATTGAGACTGTGGACTTCATGACTGCTGACTGGTTTGTTTTTGAGGCTGCTTTCTTGAAGAAGGTTGCTTCGAGAATTGTCAACGAGGTGGACGGTGTTGCCCGTGTCACCTACGACATTACCTCCAAGCCTCCAGCCACTGTTGAGTGGGAATAAGGGGATAATATAGAATACAGACGTTAAGGACTGAATGTAGGAGTATGTAACAATAGCAATGTGTATCATGTCAATAGAGGTATATCTTTTAAGGAGCGTTCGATCATTCAGACTCATGTATCATTGCATTTCTATGACTCTACCTTCTTCTACTAGTCTCTGAACAACTTTCTAACTTATTCTATCCATTACCTATTTGCTTAGCCTCTGTCTCAATACCGTCGCTATTAACATATCTCCATCATGAGATATGCTTAGATGGAACTCTTCGCTCTTATCCCAACCATCAACGCCAATAAAAGGCCTTTTTTCTTGAGAAAACCTATACCAATTTCTAAACTGAAAGCTTCTCTGTGCTGATTGGTCGAGTGTCTTGAAGACTGCCTCCTTAGCAGCCCAACTACCAGCTACGTATTGTGCCTTTCTATTTCCGTGAAGTTTCGAGTAAACCTCAATTTCGGAGGGATGTAGCACCCGTTGTAGGAATCGCAGTTTGCTTTTATCTAAAAGACGCGAGATTCGCGAGATCCTCACGATATCCACACCTATAGCCAATACTACCATGGAGAAGTGATGAAGAAGTTGGTTTGGTGTGCAGGAGATGAAGATATCTAAGGCTGGATATCAGGTCAAGAAAGAAATTGGTTCAACATGAGGAGTTACTCCAAATTACAGTTACATATATACATAAACATGACCTGAAGTCTTGATGAATATTAAAATCTCTCTATTAGCATATGATGACGATTTTCTCATTCCGATCGTTAACTATCTTCGATAATCAATTATTAGTCACCGCACCACCAACAACATCACTACCCATTCTTTTCTTTCAAAGAAAAGAAATAGTAGAATTCAATCATTTCGTCCCGAAAAGTACTGAATTTTCCCCATGAAATTATTCGTTCCAGAATACCTCTTGGAATCCCATCTTCACTTCCAAAACCTTCACCTTCCCAAGCAAGACTGCACCTATAGATCCAATAGATAGACTAAGTGGCATCAACCCCACCCAAAAGTACAAATACTGACGTTTCCTCACGGGTTTCTCTTCCTATTTTTTTTGCCTTCAGGGTCTCTCCTCCAGTCACTCTTTCGCCACTCTTCTCTATTGCTCAGGTTGCTCTTCCCCACCATTCTCCTCATATCCTGCGAATAAAAAAAATCTCAACCTACTCTCAACCAAATCTTACCAGTTAGTCACCACCATGGCCTCAGCTATCCCCGGACCCGTTCCCCTTCCGGCCTCTAAGTATGATTTGAACACCTATTTCGGTCGAGTTCGTCACTGCGCAGACATCTCGGACCCCACGATGTTGTTGAACTCAAGCAAAGATATTGAGAACGCCAAACGTCTTATCTGGGACTACAAGAACGGCACCATTCCCGCCATGACGCCGCAGTTGTGGAAGTCCAAGAAGATACTTGACTCCACCTTGCATCCAGACACCGGTGAGACCGTCTTCTTGCCATTCCGCATGAGTTCATGCGTCTTGTCTAACTTGGTAGTCACCGCCGGTATGCTTACCCCGGGCTTGGGAACGGCAGGTACATTGTTCTGGCAGATTGCCAACCAGCTGTTGAATGTGGCCATCAACATTTCTAATGCCAACAAGTCGCACCCGTTGACCACCAAGCAGATCGCTACCAACTATGCATTGGCAGTTTCTGCGTCATGTTCGGTAGCTTTGGGACTCAACTCAATTGTTCCTCGGTTGAAATCATTACAACCAAACACTAGAATGATCTTGGGCCGTTTGGTGCCATTTGCAGCTGTTGTTTCTGCGGGAGTTGCCAACGTCTTCTTGATGCGCAGTGAAGAGCTCAAACACGGAATCACTGTATTCGACAAGAACGGCGATGAATTGGGTTCGTCGAAAAAGGCGGCTTTGTATGCTGTGGGAGAAACAGCCGCTAGCAGAGTCATTAACGCCACCCCTATCATGGTGTTGCCTCCCTTAATGCTTGTCAAGTTGCAGAAAACAAGACTTCTCAAGGGAAAGTCAAAATTTGTAGAGACTTTAGTCAACATCGGCTTGATCTTCGGCACTTCTTTGGTTGCCTTGCCGTTTGCATTGGCAGTGTTTCCACAGCGTAGAGTTTTGCCTGCTGCATCTATGGAAGAAAAGTTTCATGGCTTGAAGGACAAGAACGGGGAGGAGATTGTCAATGTGGAGTTTAACAGAGGAATCTAGACATGTATATAACTAATGAAGATTCGTATTGCAAGATGCATTTGTAAGTATTATTCTATTAAGCTTGATGCTCTACTTTTAAGATGTAGATATTTGCTGGATTATCCTCTTACAAAGGATTCTCCCCAGACTTTTCTAATTTAACTCTGGTTTTCAGACCGTAGATTTTCAGTTCTGGACCCGTTCCAAGTGCCATAGTTTTATTCGATTTTGGCTTGCATCTTCTTTAAATCTACCAGAATCTCCACCCGTCCAACGTGGAAGCTCCCACTGCAGCTTCAATTTCGTCTCTATCTTGAAACCCGGCAAGTTTCTCAGTAGAAAACATGTCTCCTTCTCCCTCCAACAATCCCACACCCTTTCCTCCTAACATAGTGGTAAATGTTTCGAAACCATTCTGTTCAAATTCCTTCTCAACAGCAGCTAACTCATCTTCGCCAACGTTTTCATTCAATAACGTGATAGCACAGCCTCCACCGCCTGCTCCTGTCAACTTTGTTGCGCCGATTTTGTGTAAATCAGCAATAATCTTGATTTTCTCCAAGCTAGGGTGAGACACGCCAAGGGCCACCAAAAGACCATGGTTAATATTCACCAAGGCTGAAAGCTCAGATTTGTCAAAAAATGGCTGTACCATGAGCTGGTATGCATCGTTGGACACATGTTCCATGGCATCTAAAATTGACTCTGAGATCTTGGGAAATAGGGTATTTATTTGAGCGACTCCCCCCACTAATTCAGCCGTGCTTCTTGGAACCTTAGTGTTGGTCAACAACAACTTCAAGGCAGAAAAGTTACGTACACTGGTACGAACAGATGGGTTTCCAGGACCCTTCATGCGCTGATACAACACAGCTCCTCCATGAGTAGCCACTGCATTGTCGATTCCAGAAGGATTTCCATGGAAACATTTTTCACCCATGAGCGACCAAGAATCAATGAAGTTGGCATCTGGTGTATCCTTGCGAAGGTGTTTATCATTAAGTTTGAGTTCAGGAGACGTCAAGTGGCCCCCGAGCTTGGCTAATGCTGTTGAAAGACAAACAGCTGTGGATGCAGAAGATCCGAGGCCAGCACCAATTGGAAGCGTCAGACGAATACAGAAATGACAACCTGGGGTCTCGGGTCCACATAAGTTCACATAGAGGTAGAGAAAACACCGACAAGCAATGTAATGGAGGTTGTTTTCCGTGTCAGCGAGTAAATCCGCCAACTGATCCAAAATTTCTGGCACAAGTTCTTCTGTAACGTCGGGTTTTCCATCCCTTTTGGTAAGATGTTCATTTATGAGCTCCCATGGAATGTCACTAAGGTTCCATTTGTGTTTTAACTGGATATCTGGGAATTCTAACACGATTTCGTCACTTTTCTCGCTGGGTACGACCAAAAGGTATGCTCGAAGACTCAATGCGGCTGCGATGGCAGGTTTCCCATAAACAGCGGAATGCTCACCGAAGAGAATCACCTTTCCAGGAGCAGAGACGTAGAACGACATAGAAGATGAGTGAAGAAGGTGACAGTAAATAGTGGAAACTGACTTTCGTTGGGCTCGTCGCGAAACACGAAGCAGGAAGTATGTAGTTAAACGAGACGTATAAGTGACAGAAATTTGCGAGAAGAAAGTCACACGAAGAAAAGGAAGAAAACAGCTCGCAGGATGTAGAACGGAGAATAGGCTTGAAAATTGGTAGAAGAATCATAGGAAGTTAACAAATGATAAATTTGATGCAGATGAATGTAGTAGACAACAGAGAACGAATGAAGTTGACAAATAAAGTAATTGTGTTGACATGATCTTTTATTAGGCTCAGTTGAGAAATTCTTTGAGCTCCCCTATATCCTCAATGATGCTCTTCACCAAAGTTTGCGCTCCACTGTCTCCAGCATCAAGAAGAGCAGCCTCTTCCGGAGTACTTGCGACAATACGTGACGAGAGAAACTTGGGATGTTTGAGCAAGTTGTTGATGTAATCAACGAAATCATCGCGTTTCTGCTGCGTGTCAAAACCCGGCAAAAGTGGAATGTCCACCTCTGTTGGTCCTGGTGTAGCCAATCCGTCTGCTTTCAACATCGAGTCCAAGAAACGGTAGATAAACAAAAGTTGGGTGGTTTCCCAAGTTGCAGATGACGAGATTCGTAATGACGACGAATCTCTGGACCAATTATCAATACAAGACTCAATCTGCTTTGCGAATGCATGAAGTGTCAAAAACACTTCCTTGTGGTTACCTGCTCTGGCCAAAGTTCCGACCAAAATAGGCAAAATTCCATTAGCCCAATTTCTGTGAATCTGAGGAGCGTTCTCCACTGTGATTCCACCCTTGCGGAGAGGAATTGATATGACACTTTCACGGATCACAATGAACAAATTCGAGTCGAAAAGTTTACTGGCGAAAACTTCCACAGACAAAAGCTGCTGAATGAACATCAAACTCAATTGGGCGAAAATGGGCTCTTCGTTGACCAATATCAAATGAGAGAATGAATAAAGGCTAAGCATGATTTCCACAGTTCCATTATCAGCGAGACAATGTGCAAGTTCCTCCTGAAGCGAAGGTGATATTTTGAAAGCAATGTAGGATTTCAAAATTGTGAAAATTAACTTCAAGTCGTCCAATCGGTCACCGAAATTAGTGGAAACGTGCTTCTTGTCAGTTCGTGAGAGATAAACATCATTTTGAAGCTCTATGATGATATTCTTGCAACCCTTAGCAATCACACAATCGAAAAGATTGCGAAGAACACTAAATTTGGAAAGTATGAGTTGAGAATCTTCCTTCAAAATTGAAAGTGTGACGTAAATGAGGCGAAGCAAAGATTTGCTGTTGAATTGCTTCTGTGTTTTCTGTAAGGATAAGGTCTTAAACGAGAGGAGGTCTCCACATGCCTCTATGATGTTCAATGCAATGGCGGGGTCTTTCTTGCACGAATCAAGGCCATTGATAGTATATGCAATCAAAAATGAGAGTTCTATTCTCTCAGAATACTGTTGAGCGATGAAATTCCTAGTGAATTCATCCTCTGGCTCCTGGATGGTCAACAATTGTGCAGCAAACTCAAAGAATCCCGAACCAATTTTCTCCAGTGCCTTACGACAGTAAGTGGTGACAAGAGCACCAAGAGACTTGGATAGGGCCACTTGAGAAGCATAGTATTGAATGTTGGCACTAGACTGTATCACACGGTCCTTGATTTCCACCCATTTCGGGTTAGCTCTAAAGAGAGGATCCATCAAGAGGAGATCGTAGACTGCACCAATTCCAAATCTGTTTCTCTTCTGAAGTGCAACGGAAAACTGTGAAAGCTTGTTTCTTGGGAATGCAGCTTCAAATTCCGAACCAACCTGCTCATAAAGTGACGTTTCGTAGTTCTTGATTGTAAAGAACAGAGGCAACTTGTTCAAAAATTCACTCTTGGTGAACAACGCAGTGATCGCATCCTTGCACTGGTCATTCTTGGTGGAAAATAAAATCAAGGAAAGAATCTCAGCCACTTTAGCATACAATTTGCATTGGTAGGCAGAAAAGATTAAGTCAGAGCTTTCACTTTTAGTGTCCTGCTTCTGGAATTTTTCTAACATTGAGACCAACTCCTTGACAAATGCAACATCACTCTCATCATCCCTAGCAGTAGTCCATGAGTTGAATGCCAACGCAATTGCATCGAGAAGGTGGACCGTAACGATATCCGGGTAATATTTGATTTCGTTCACGTTCTTCTTCAAGATTGAGAGTAAAGACACTACCTTCGAGTCTTGATCTTTCTTGTCTTTCGAGAATTCACCAAACACATCTCTGCCGCTGATGAAAAGCACTGCGAGACCCTGCTGGTTAGCCTCCATGATGGCACAAAGAAGGTCGTAAATGGAGATCTTGATTGCATAGTCGTCGAATGCGTTGGCCAAATCGACAGCCAATGAGTGCAAAAATACACGAGAATTATCTCTACCAAGATGTGATAGCATTGAAGGCATGGGCTCTTTGTCCCAGGTTCCACTAGTTAATGCCGAAATCAAGTCAAGCACAGGCTTTCTGATTGAACCACCACGAGAGTAAATTTGAATAAGTTGTGGCAACTTCGCGAATAACTCTTTTTCATAAAGACTTGGAGGAGCCTTGATAGACAGTCTGATGGTGACGAGGAGCTTCGAGAACGATAATGCAGATGTGATCCATAAGCCAGAAAAGTATCCAGAAACATCTCTGATCTCGTAGTAATTTGAGGAAGAAGCCAATGAGTCGACCATAGCGAGAATAGACGACGCAGATCTCGTGGTTGTGGCATCTGTGAACAAGAAAGCCTCAAGAATTCTTTCTGAAGCACGAGCAAACACTTTGGTTGGTTTCTCATTAGCAGGTATGTTAGAGTCTATGCAGTGGATTGTCTCCAAAGTTTGTCTGAAAACATCTAAAACCAATACACCCATTTCGAACTTTTGGAAACCCTCGTTGAACTTGCAAGTGTTGTAGCTCTCAAAAACAATCAAAAGGTGGTCGATGAACCGAGTGAGCGTCTCCCCCTTGGAGTCTATTGGGTAATCATTATGAACAGACAAACAGTTCTCGGATAGTGCGAAGACAAACTTGATCAAGTTAGTAGTGAAGCTGTACTCTCCTCTGATCATCTCAATGGAGCCAAACAAGATCGACAGGAAGCCTTCCTTTCCTTTATTGGAAAGGAGAGATGACGTGGTCAAATATGGCCAAACTCTACTGGAGATCACAGGCATCAAGAATGAAAACACTTTGAGAAGCTTTCCCAGTAATTCCACACTTCTGTTGTGCAAACCTTGCTCGAAGAGACGGAATAGCACATCAACAATATCCGAATCATCTGTGTATGCGGACATATACTCCAAAACTGCTGATAGCTCATCGGGCGAGCCACGCTCACTCACACTTGCAAGCAAGTCAATCATATCAATGAGCAAGCTGAGCTTTTCGTCGTCGGAAATGTCAAACACCTTGGAAATGTTCTGCAAAACTCTCCCTAGGAATGCCCATCCGTTATAGTTGTGGAGGAAGGTCACAAGAACCTTCGAATCATCTCCAGTAGCAATCAACTTAGCCTTGGTTCCCACGTTGATAAGGAACGATAACTTGTGGTTGATTTCATATGGAGGATAAAGATCAATCATTTCGGTAACCTTGACGAGATCAGTGTTTTCCAGGTCGATATCGTATTTCCTTCCAAATTCCTCAGTGTCAAAAAGCGAAATGTATGACTTCAACTCCGCCAATTCATGCAAGGCAAAGTTTCCGTTGACGGATGCAAGATTAAGGAACGGAGAAATCATCATGGGAAATTTTGCTCTAGCAAGCACAATAGCACTCTGCGCAAACAGGTCCGAAAAAAACTTCTCTATGGAACTATTCGGGGCTGCTATTAGCACCTTTGAGATGTTTGAGGCGATTTCGGGAGTCATATTAACCAAAGGCAAGGCCACGGTGATTAAATCGCAAAGCGTGACAGAGAAAACATCATCGAACTTGAGAAAAGAGGCAAGAGCACGCATTTCCAGGAAGACAGGAGCAGCCTCGACGTTTTTCTGAAGAAAAGACAAGGTCGTTTCCGTCTGCTTGACGCTAACCACCGCAAGGAAAGATTCTTGCGATTGAGGAACATCTTCTAGTATGATTGACTTCTTGTACAGAAGAATGAGCCATGCGTAGCGGATGATAGAGTTAGAGTTTGACCCGGTGATGGCGTCGTTTACAACGGAAAACACCTTACCGTCTTCCAAGTACAGCGATTCCACAGGATGACCAAAATCGTATGTCAAGTGCATGAGCTGCAAGGATAATATGGTGACGAGAGCCTGAACTAACGTGAAAGACTCTGACTGACCGATGTAGGGGGCAATTGAAAAGGCAAAGTTGCTCTTTTGCATAACCTGGAACCATTTCTCCACCACCGCCTTATCTCGAGTATTAATCAATACGTATACGTCACACAAGAGCTTGAGCAAGTCCACGGCAAGGAGCAATTTTTCTGAAATGATGAGCTCTTCCAAGTCACTGTCAGAATCATAGGGCTTACCCAATTCTGAAATAAGTGCATCCAAGGTCTCAATGGTGGAAATCACATATTTTGACGACACAACTAAAGACTGACCTAAACTGCGCACTGTTGACGAGTATTTAATGTTGAAGCGGTTATTAAAGCACTCGGATGCAAGTGCAACCACCGTTCTTCTCTCTTTAAGAAGTGCAGCAGTATACTGGTACATCCTTGCCTTTTCGGCAGTAATGGCCGCATCATCCGGCAATCTCGAGCTAAGCTCCGTGTTTTGACTCAAAGGTTCAAATTCAGGAATTCTAACCTTGGTCTGGACGATGATTCGAAGCGTTTCCAACACGTTTGTCTTGCATTGGCCAGCGATTTTAGTGGCCATCTGGATATTGGAATGAGTAACATCCGTGTACAAAACACCACGCAAAGTAAATTCCTTCGTAGACCCAGCGATGGTCTTGTCGTTTTCCGTACTAGAAAACGGTTCTGGCGACGTCAAAACGTCGGTACTGTGAATCAAAAACTCATCCAAGGCATCTGAGATATAGTCTTCAGGTTCTGTTTGCAAAAGCGTCAATGCCGACGCATAAGTCCATTGACTGGTCTGCTCCATTGGCCTGAGTGGCTTTCTGAGCTCCGTGGACGGCGTTTCCATGGTCTTTCTGGATGTTGAAATGTTTAGGTAGGTCAAGTTAAGTTTTCGATGTTTTGGTATGCACACTATGGGAAGAGGTGAAGGTTGTGATAGTATAGCCATAACTTTATGCATATTATATTTGATATTAATTATTCAGGTTTATTCGAAAATTCTTGTTTGTTGATTGTAGCTTTTTCTTATAAACTTTGTTCTGCCTCGTTCCTGATGTGGTTTTGTTGTTCGTTGACCATGCAAAACGTGAAACTATGTATAAGACGAGACTTGGAACAATACATCGTTGAGCATCCACCAGTTTCGAACTGACACCCCCAGTGTTAATTAATGCATCTGGAACAGGTGATTAATCTGATCCGGTACTCTGTCCTCCACATTTCCCTCTCCATATACTCATGTATCCTGGCGCTCTTCAATTCTAAATTCCGGCCTTAGAGTTTTGGAACCGAGCAATATAACACTTTAGTCAGTAGTCAAATAATGTACTACTTCTTCAATGCCCTACTTTGAACAGTAATGACTACCTGAAATATCTGCTGGAATGGGCGCATCAGGCTCCACCACTGCTCCCAACACAGCATCGTTGAAATGAAACGACTGCGTGTATCCTGGAGTATCTGCTAGCGTCACGTTGTCAATAGCGAAGCCCTCGGCACTCGACTTGCCCTCCACCAACGTGCGCCACGCCTCATGGCACTCTAAGATTGTCTCCATGGTCTCTTTCAGGTTTCTGTATGCCCCGCTCAAAGCAAACTTATTCTGCGGCTTGCCATCAGGAAGTTTATAGTCACGGAACCACTGACGGGTTGACTCCAAGAGGCCTGGACATTTGACAAACACATCGTGAATATCAAATACCTCGTTGGCCAATTCGTCCTCCACATTCACTACAATCACCTTCCAGTCCAACTCGCCATCATCCACAAGTGCCAAGGAACCCAAAATACGCACTGTTTTGACGGTTCCCGTGGCAAGAACCTCGGAACCGATTTCACACACATCTAGTGGATCACCATCTCCATACAAGTCATCTACATCGTGTTTCACTGTTGGATCTTCCCATGTCTGTGGGAAAGCGCCATAATTGTGAATGTAGCCATGATAAGGAAACAAGTTACGAACGAACCGCACTTTGCCCTTCTTGACATCCTGAACGATAGGGTTTCCTGGAAGTTTAGTGTTGATCTCAAACTTGGCATTCAGCCACCGTGGAACCTCCACTACCATGGATGCGGTTCTATTTTCTGGGTCCAATGCGAGCGGCACATCGTGGAAGTAAGAAATGACTTTTTTTTCTGAACTATCAACGCCGTAGTTCTGATATTCTTGAGTGTATTTTGGACCGACCTGGGCCGAGGAGAAGTTTTTCCCATGAGGCTTTAAACCACCAAAAGCCGCCAGGAGATGTGAAGTGGTCAATTGGAGCCTTCCACGGGCCGTTTGACACGAACGAGAAGACATTGGTTGCAAAAGACGCCAGTACATTTAGACAGGAGATGTGGGGGAAGCAAAGTATTTATAGTGGGGAAGATATCTTCATGTGCGCGAGGTTGCAAAATGGAGGAGTGGAGGATGATGGAAGAAATGGGAAGCGAAGATGAAAAGAGAGGGGAATGAAGAGGAAAAAGGGAAAAGAAAATAGAATGATGAAATGGGTATATAACCATTATTTGAGAAGAAACCTAAATGAGAATTTTGGGGATTTGGGAGAGTTAAAGTCTTCAAGAATAATGATTTGGCTATAAGTGCTAGAATTAGATCTCGGATGCAGATTGTGAGCAGGATGGACCAGGTGGAAGGCGAATAGAGAGAAGGGAAATAAGAAATAAAGAATTTGGGGGGAATTAGAGAATTTATAGTTCAAGATAGTCGGTTGATCTCATGGGGTTAGATTTCATTGGTAGCTTCAATCGGTGATATTCATAGTATATTTCTGATTGGAAATTTCCAATGGTAGTATTCAATAGCGTTGCTTAATGATAGGTTCAATAGAAAGGTTATAGTGATGACCTGAAAAGGATTTCGACGGTAATTAATGGGTAAATTTTCTTACCTTCTCCACTCTAGCAATGATTTAGGTCTCATTTTCCCAAGAAGAGTTTTGGCGAAGTTCCCCATTAGTAGACTCATCAATCAGAAGATTCAATTAGTACATTGAAAATTAACTCCTTCCATGGAGAAAAGGAGACGAGATAGAAGATCAGTGTGACTTTTCATGAAACAGATGAATATATAAAGCGATAAACATGAAAGTACATATTCGAATCATGATGATTCTGATTTGATATATGAAAATGCCTGATTGTTCCACAGGAAATTCCGTAGCATGAGGTTCTGTTGAATAGAGAAGTTTATCAAACCTTGTCTGTATGGTGTTATATCAACTACTTTGAGTACCCCTTGTAGCTCTTAGGAACGATTAGTTTTCAGTGTGAGTTTTAACATTTGATTTCAATTATCCATTTACCTAGCCAATTTGATATCATTGATATTTTTATTCTGATTTCATTTCTAGAAGACATCTTAAGCCATCTCTTCTATTGTTGATCAATCACTTCCTCTCTTTCTTTCCTCATTTTCTCCTACTACTTGTCACAATGTTTCCACACTAACTAAACCTCTATTTTCTGTCACTTAAAGAGAAATTATTGAAATGATTAATATATGGAATACCGAAAAGTAAATTTTTGTCTTTTTTTTTTCACTTTTTCTCTCTTCACCCTATTTCTATTTGAAACACCCAATTCCGTCAAAATCTCTTCAACACTCCAGGCTGAAACTTCAACTACTAAGATCCATACAAACATCCTGAAGACGCCCAAAAAAAAAGACGAAATCTGGAAAATTCTCTATTACGTCAAAACCCCCATGATCTCCTGAAAACTTCCTAAAAAATCAAAATCATACTACTTCATTTAGTCAATTCAAATCAAATCCACACCAAATAAAACCTCCTCCATATTGACCACCTCCTCCATTTCCTTCGTCACTCGCCCAACGACTTCCTGCAGGACAGTGGAGGTTATCCATTCAATTCATCCATGTATTTGCATCAACATCTAACACACTAAAAACCCAAACTATATAAATACGGTACTTTCCACCTCCACGGACCTTGCTGGACTTGCTCTTTTTGCCACCCACCCAACCCCAACGTTTTCGGGTCCCTCCCCACCTGATCAAATGATTCCATGGCATCCTGCAGGACTTCCAAGTTTCGATTACTTACTCTTGCTAACCTCCACCTTTTGTATCTACTCCACAGCACCGCCCTGCTATCGATCCACCCAATTTTCATGGTCTAGTCCTCTTGCTGCTTGTCGCCCCAACTCATTCTACTCCCGCGTTATTTGAGAATCAAAGCTATAGAACCCACTTCTCCATGTCCTTTAACTACCCGTACAACCGCCACGACGCTTCTTCCAATTCGTGGGGGCTGAAGTCTCAGGCGCTGGACCACACGCTGCCCGATGGTAATGAAAACATGGCACTGCTGCTGCTGCTGCTGCTGCTGCAAAGCCCGGGCCTGATGCCTGGGTTCCGAAACCCCTGGTATGCTGGACTGCTGGGCATGAAACCGAATCACCAGCTTTCCACGCAACAAATGGCGCTTCTCGGCTCCCGGAAACAGTCTTTTGCCAACCAGCTCCCCACAACCTACGAGAATGCCAATCAGCAGTCTTCCTCACAGGCCTATATCCATCCTCCAACGAGATCGGACAACCCTTTCAATCACTACTATACCAACCAGGAAGTGCTGCTCAACCAGTTTCCTGACCGCAGAATGTCAGCCGCTGTGGACGGCTCTATGTTTAACCCGTACAATAACCCTTTTCAGGGCGATGCGGTGGCTGCTGCTGCCGCTCCAGGTCAGGTTCTCCCGCCCCATTTGGCTCCGGGCCAGTTTCCTAATGCTAGTGCTACGGCCCCCAGGCCGCCTGTGGGTCGACGCTCGTCAGTTGCAATTGGTGCATCTGCTTACCAGCAATCGTCCCTAGCATCTCAATATCTTAATGCTCGTGTTGGCCAGAGTCCAAGTGCAACTCCGTACTATTCTGCTCCTGTGCCCCAGCTGCCAATTAGAAGAGTGCCGAGGGCCATCCGAGTGAACAGTAAGAGTGACTTGAACCCGCGTACTCATCATCAACCGAAGTATAGACGTCGCTCTGTTAACCTGATGCATATCCTGCCGGTCAATGCCCTCTCCGTGTACTTGACCGAGCTGTACGCCATGTGTCAGCCGCAGAAGTTCAGATACCTGAAAACTACCAATCCCAAGCGTGTCTTGACGAAGCCGTCTGAACCTAAGTTCAACAATGGTTGTGACAATGAAGACAGCGATTACATTCTTTATGTCAACGATATCTTGGGTCAAGAGGAGGGTAGAAAATACGTCGTTCTCGATCTCTTGGGCTCAGGCACTTTCGGTCAGGTTGTCAAGTGCCAGAATTTAGCCAACCAACTGATGGTTGCCGTCAAGGTGGTTAAATCTAAGCCTGCCTACTTGAATCAGTCCATCTCTGAAGTGAAATTGTTGGAGTTCTTAAACCAGAACAGCCGCAGTAACAGCTTCATTCGTCTTTTAGACACATTTATGCATCGTGAGCATCTATGTCTTGTGTTCGAGATCTTGGCTCTGAATTTGTACGAACTTATCAAGCAGAATCAGTTCCATGGACTCTCAATGAAGTTAGTCAAGTCACTCACGCGGCAGCTTTTAGATGCTTGTGCTCAGCTTAAGAACTTTCAGGTGATCCATTGTGATCTAAAACCGGAAAATATCTTGCTCTGCCAGCCAGACAAACCCGAAATCAAGGTGATAGACTTTGGAAGCGCTTGCTTCACGAGGCGAACTATCTATTCATACATTCAATCTCGATTCTACCGTTCTCCTGAAGTAATTTTGGGCTTGCCTTATACGGAACTGATCGACATGTGGTCACTTGGATGTATTGTGGGAGAGTTGTTCTTGGGATTACCAATGTTTCCAGGATCCCTGGAATACAATCAAATCTTCAAGATTGTGGACATGTTAGGTAACCCGCCTAGACATATGATCGAAGTTGGCCGTAACTCCCTTAACTATTTCAACAAAATTCCAGCTGCTGATCCTAGCGCAAAAGCCACTTACAAATTGAAAAGCCACGAGGAGTATTTGGAATTCGTGCGTTCTTCGAACGGAAGGGAAGACCTTTCAAAGGCAGAACAGCCCAACAAGAACTACTTCAACCACAAACTTCTAAAGGAAATTATCATGAACTACAAAATGCCATCGCGCAAGATGACTCAGATTATGATCGACAAGGAGTATAAGGATCGAGGCCATCTAGTTGACTTTCTTACGAAAGTGCTTAACCTTAATCCGCTTGAGAGACTTACGCCTCTGGAAGCTCTTAAGCATCCGTTCGTGTGCGATTCTCCTCCACCACTGAAGGAATCATCAACATCTCTTCTGCTGTCAAACTCTGCTGCTAATGATCCACTCAAAATGGAGGTTGTATGAAAATGCAAATTGCTGAATTTCTATCAAATCCCACTGTGAACTGGTTGAATTGTTGTGTATTTACGTGTGGAGAAACATCCATGCATCCGTGAAGTTGATAGTCGTGCGCCTGAAAAAAAGTTGCGCCCACCTCACTGAAAATCGTACTGAATACTCAACGCCAACCAGCTTCTGAACTCAGTTGCGTATTTGCTAATCAAATTACAAAGAGATCTTTTTCAACATGAATGTGAGTACAAGTGCGCTTGGAGTGAGAAGAAGAAAGCCAAAGTCTCAGAACATTGATGACGACGAGAATGCCGCAACATTGAAACTAGGGCCAGAGTTTCAGCTCATGCAAATCACCAATTCTGGTGAGACCGAGCAGCTCATTGCATTGAACTTGTCAGAGGCTAGACTTTTGATCAGAGCTGCCTTGAAGGAAAGAAAGAGTAAAGGTGATACCAGCCAGAGCTACGGGGATGATGAAGACGAGGAGAACGAGAGGGAAGACGAGATTGCAAACATCGAGCTTGCTGGCCCAAACCTGAATGAAATCGTACACAAGACGTTGAACTACTTGTCGACATTCAGCAGATTCAAGAACTCCTCATCTACAGAAACTGTGGAGAAGCTTTTGAACGACTTTAGCAACCAAGCCTCTGAACCATTACACCCATTTGAGTTGGCACAGTTGGGTAACTTGGAGTGCGAGGATGCAGAGGAAGCCAAGTCGTTAATTCCTAGCATAGCACATAAGGTTTCGGAAGTGCAGTTGAAGACATTGTTGACCGAGTTGAGAAAGTACCAGACGTTGTCTTAAGCTTGTGGTGCCTTTGAACATCTCTCTAATACCGCTTTACGGTGAAAATCTGTCTTGCCAAGTTCTGCCTTTGGCATTCCATCCGGAACTTACCCTGAACCACCAGTTCTGAGAGCGTTGGGGTTCCTGTAATATAGCGGCGGATGACAATATCGAATCCGTCAATATCAATAAATCAATACAGCATTATATTGCAATAACACTGACACAACCATGATACGGTGTAGAATTACAGTCCGTTTTTTTTCTTATTATCGACGTTGGAGAAGAAACACATAACATTGTCTGCAGTACGTCATCTTCATTATACATCTCACTATATACTTCAAAATATCCCGCCATTATGGATAGTGACGACGAGTACGATGAGTTTGGAAACTACTTAGGGCAAGATTTTGGATCAAACTCCGATGAAGGAGAAAACAGCGAAGTGGAAGACCATATTGATGAAGGAGAAGACAAAAATGTCGAAAATGACATTGAAATGGAAGCTACAGAGGAAACTGAGGAAATGGGCATCGTAAAAGGTAGTTCGCTAGCTCAGACATTCGGAGATGCGGAAACTATATTAGTGGATCCATTACTGCAAGGAAAAGATGAGCCTATTATCAAGAATGTGGAGGAGAAGAAGTTACATGCTGAGTATGATGTGGACCAGGACAATTTGCCAGAAGTCACGTATTCAAGAGAATACATGGCACAGATTTCCAAGGAGCTTCCAGAGAGAATTAGAAATGTAGCTTTTGTGGGAAATTTGCACACGGGAAAGACCAGTCTTATAGATCTCATAGTGCAACAAACCCATATTGGAGTATCGGCTGCCAAAAAAGAATTACAAGAATTTAAGCCATTGAGATATTTGGACACCCACAAGCTTGAGACTGAACGTGGCTTGACGATAGGTTCCAAGTTCGTTTCGCTTTTGGTGCTGGACTCTCGAGACAGATCACATATCTTCAATCTTGCAGACTGTCCGGGCCATCCAGATTTCAATGACGAAGTGGACACCACCTTGGCTGTGGTCGAAGGTGCAGTGTTGGTTATCGACGTTTTGGAAGGATTGACCAAGAGAGACAAGCGACTTCTCACGGCATTGATCAAGAAGAATCTTCCGTTCTTGCTTGTTCTAAACAAGTTTGACAGACTTATTCTCGAGCTTAGATTGCCACCAAGTGACTTCTACCACAAGGTGAAATATATCTTGGACGATATCAATGCATTCGTGTACCACAATGAGTACATTGCCACATACACCCACGAAAAGCTCGTGAGTCCGTTGAAGAATAATGTTGTTTTCTCGTCTACAAATCTCCAGACATGCTTCACCCTACTGACATTTGCTGAAATATACATCCGAAAGTATGGCGCCATACCAAGTTTGGCTAGCCATCAGTTGGAAAAACTCTTGTGGGGAGATTTCTACATGGATAAGAAAGCTCGTCGTTTTGCCAAATTCGTTCCTGGCGATACTAACACGAGAACATTTGAGCAGTTTGTTTTGGAACCCTTATACAAATTAGTGACGTACTCGTTGACTTCTGACCCTGATGGGTTGCAACTTGCTTCTATTCTCTGGGATAATTTTGGATTGACTCTTTCCAAGTCTAGTCGCAATCGAGACCCACAAACACTATTACGAGACGTGTTCAACCTTGTATTTGAAAGCACTAGCGACTTTGCTACTCTGATTGTGGCCACAATTCCAGATCCCTCTAAAACTTTGGACTCAATGATGCTTGCCAAAGGTATCCACATAGAAGCATATGGTAAAAACGGTGTAATTGGAGAGGTCCTGAAACTAATCTTAGCAGCAGATAAGAAGTCACAGTATGCTGTTGTTCGTGTCTATAAAGGAACATTGACTATTGGGACCAAATTGCGAGTTGTACAAGGAGATACTGAGAGCGAAGAGGACCATGTGGTGGAGGTCAAGGAACTTTACATTCCTGGCGGAAGATACAAGGTTGCCGTTGGGGAAGTGCCTGCTGGAAATATTGCAATTTTGGGAGGCATTTCTGCTCCAATCAACAAGACAGCCAGTATTTTTGGTTCAAACATCGACAGGAAGCTATGCAAACCATTTCATTTTGCCAGATGTGGTGAAAAGTCCATTTACAAGGTTGCCGTGGAACCTGAACTGCCACTGCAGCTTCCAATACTTTTAGATGGACTTACCATTTTGAGTAAATGCTATCTTTCTGCTGTGGTTCACACCGAAGAAAACGGAGAGCATGTCCTTTTGGCTCCTGGCGAGCTCTACCTAGACTGTTTCCTTCATGACCTTAGGTATATATTTGCCGACTACTTGTCGATCAAGGTAAGTGACCCAATGGCTAAATTTAGCGAAACATGCAGCGAGAGATCAGTTACTAAGATCACTACCTATGGTTTCAACAAAAAAAATCTGCTCTCCATAACTGCAGAACCACTCAAAGATAGAAACCTTAGTCGAGCCATCGAATCAGGTCAAATCAATCTCTCACAACCACAGAAGATCACCGCTAAGATCTTACGAAATGACTACGGCTGGGATGCGTTGGCTGCTCGTTCTCTCTGGTGTTTTGGTCCGGATGACATGCAAGCACCTTCGATGCTTCTAGATGATACGCTTGAAGAGGAAACAAACAAGCAAGATCTTTTGGAGTGTAAAGATTTGATCTGTGCTGGATTCAAGTTGGCAGTCAACGAGGGACCACTTTGTGATGAGCCCATCCGTAACTCTAAGTTTAAGATCTTAGATGCTGTGCTTAATGGATCAAATCTCAGTTCCAGCAGCAGCCACTTTATCCCCATCACACGGAATGCTGTCCACACGGGATTTCTCACGGCCAGTCCCAAGTTAATGGAGCCAACATACAGAGTTAACATCATGTGTACATACAAGAGTGTTGAGGCGGTACAAACTATCTTAGGCAAACGCAGAGGATGGACTGTTTCAGAGACTCCTGTGCCAGCAACTCCACTCTATGAAATTGAGGGCTACGTTCCAATGATAGAGTCCATTGGTTTGGATACAGATTTGCGGCTCTACACCCAAGGCCAGGCAATGGGAATATTGGAATTTGCACGGTGGGACATTGTTCCTGGCGACCCCTTGGACCAGGACTGCGTTCTACCCGCATTGAAACCGGTTCCTAGAAACTCGTTGGCTCGAGACTTTGTCATGAAAACAAGAAGAAGGAAGGGACTCAGTGGAGAGCCCAACTTGCAGAGATATCTCGACGCTGATCTCTACGCTCGTCTTCGTGATAGTGGTGTCATTAATTAAGGTTTGGTCGTTATATGCTTAACTTCCGTTTTTTATTTGGAAGCTCCGAGTTTGAATGCTCAGGTCCGAAGACCTGTGCGAATGTGGCGTTTTCGTTGGCTAATCTTTGTAATTTATGGTACCGAGAAGCGAATCGCTGTTGCATAGATATCAAAAGGGTGAGCTTATCAGGAATCCTGGCTGTCTTCAGAAAAGCAATGCTGTTTTCTCTCAAAGCGTAGAAGCAGCTGATGATATCGTCAAGCTTCAATTCACGAGCGAAAACATTATCTTCTGTGACAGAAATGGACAACTCCGGAATATCGATACGGAGTTCATCTTCCACATCGAAGTTGTATGCATCAATCAAATCTCCGTTGCCTCGAAGAAGCTGAAAGAATTGATCGAGCGACTTACCAGTAACTTCATCCATGCTGAAGAGGGAAATCATATCCTCAAGCATGTAGTTTGACTTCTCAAAGAATGGTGCTAGTAGGTACTCATCTCCGCATATACATAGAAATAGAGGCACGCTAGAGACATTGTGTAGATCTTGAGGTTCAGATTCTTCTGTCTCAAGGTTTGTAGTCTCTGTCTCCGTTACTCCGGGGGAATTGTCATCATCTGCATGGGAAAAATCCTCTGTATGTATCTTGCCGTTTGTTTCAAGACTGGACTCTGAATTCTCGTAGTTTTCTTTTGAATAAGTTTCATTGACGATTTCAGATACTTCAATCTCCTCAATGCTTTCTGAATCTTCAAGGTCATCATCCTCTTGGTTTTTGAGATCGTCTAGAACCTCGATCTCTGCTCCTCCATTAAGATTATCGACTTCCGATTGCTCCTCTTTGTCTTCTTGATCGTCTTTATCTTGAACCAATTCTACTCTTATCTCTTCAACTCTCGAAATCTCTTCAACTCTCGAAGTCTCCTCAAGGCTCTCAATTTCCTCAAGATTCTCAATCTCCTCCTCACTATCTAAATTCACCCCAGATTCTGGCGCGATAATTGTTTCGAGGTTGCCTTGCTCTTGATTAAAATCTTGAAGCTCAACAACTTCTATGGAATCTTCCAAATCTTGATCTTCTTTCTCATCGTCGAAGTTGTCACCCACCCCATTGGAATCCATTTCATCGTTAGATAGTTCAGTGGCAGTATTTTCCATGATATTATCATCTTCCTCCATTAAATTGATGTCTTCGTCATCATCCATGTTCTCGTCACTACTTAATTCGTCGGTAAACGTCCGCTTCGGACCCTCCAAGTTCGAAACTTCCATAGCCACATCATTATTACTACTCTCTTCTTCTAGAAGCTCGTTATCGGTATCTAGTCCTTCAAGATACTCTTCGGTGGACATGATGTTGGTTATTAGATTTATATTGGTTTCGCATTATACTTGTGCCTGGATATAACCTACTCTAAACGTAACAGAAATTGTCTATGCGTAGATATATTATACAACTGTGCCATTGCTGGCGGCATTATTTAGTTATGCCAATCTCCAAGATTTGTACTCAAACATTCTTGCCTGTGAATTAGCTTATGGCACCCACACCTTAAATGACTGTGGTGTACCAACGGACAAAGGCTTGACAACAGCTTCGGTTTTTGTGACAGCTGACACTCCTGCAGTAGTCGAGGTGCTCTCTTCTGTGGTTGATGGCTCTTCATCCACAATAGACAGCTTAGCAGGCTTGAATAACAACGATTGTGCGTCGGATATAAGGCTAACAATACTTTCAAGTTCCTTCGACGACAGAGAGTCACTCGTGGACTTGAGGATCGAGACAGCCTCGCTCAACTTCTTCGTAATGTTAACTGTAGATCTAGTCAATGCTAATCTATCGATGAAGATCTCACTTTGCTGTTGTGCAAGGTTCTGTCTCTCACGCTGATAAATTTTCTCAAGCTCATTGATCTTTTTGATTTTCACTCCAATCTTGTTCAACTCTTGGTTGAGAATGGTATTTGTCATTCTCTGCATCTCCCTTTCTTCATAGTTTGCAAATAAGTGACTCCGTGCAGCTACAGATCCAAGAACGGACGTGGCTGCTTCTCCAAGTAAGTCTGTAGAGCTTTCCACTTCGAACTCCTTCTTAATCTCCTCATCAAGTTTCTCATCATGAGGACTTTCTCCATTACCATTACTGTCGGTCGTATCTTCCTTCCTGTCAGAACCCTCTTCGCTTTTCAGCTCATCAGTCTTTTTCTTGCCATAAACTTCTTCAACACGCTTGAACAACTCCCCCTCAATCACTTTTGAGGCATTGGCACTGGCAGCTTTCACTACGTCAGCATCCACCAAATTGGTCATGAAAATCAAGTTGCTGATGACTGGATTATCAGCCGAAAGAACAGGGAAGTTGGAAGCAAACTTTAAGATTCCCAAATCCTTCTCACTCAATTTGTTGAAGTTATCCTCAATTGGCATCTTCAAGAATTTGAGAATGCATTCTTGTGGTGTTCTGTTCCCCACAACTTTAGCAATCTTATACCAATCGTTTTTATGGTTTTTGATTCCTAAAAGCAAACTTGCAAGTTCCGTGGGCGACCAGTCGTCCTCGGCAAGCTTTTGCTTCTTGGCTGGTGGTTCAGATGACGCATGTTGATCCTCGTAATGTGGATCGGCAAGGCCGTTAATAGATGGCTTAGAGTCTATCAATCTTTTCAACTTTTCTGCGTTGATGTTGTCGGCACTAGGCTTGTATGTTTCGAACGGGAAAAGACCTCTTGGGGTGTCATATTGCACATGAAATTCACCCGTGTAAGGCAAGCCAACCAGCGATCCGTTTGGCATCTTCTCGAGTGCGTAGGCGGGCTTGAACTGAGGGTTGACCTGATAATTGATAAGGCCCCATTTGTTCAAGAATCTGTGAACCCTCATCAAGGTTCCGACGTCACCAACCAAGTTTCTGCGGCAAGATGTGAGGGTAAGGTATTCATTAGGATTGAGCCTGTATGCATTGACCATGAAGTTTCTGTAGTTGGCGTAAATTTTTGGAGACTTCGATGGGTGGGTCAAGTTGAAGAACTCGGGAAGGGAGTCTTTCTCAATCTGGTGAATCAGCTTCATGTTGAACCAGCTGGCGTACGATGGCACCACAATGGCGTGAGTTTGACGGATTCTAGTTTTGTCGTCAGCATGAACGTCAGCGAGACCCATTCCCGTGTCCTCTGTGTCCGACAAGTGATCTTCCACCAACAGTTCCTTCTTTACTTCAACATCCTCCTCCTCGTCCTCGTCACCCAGGATCTTTGGAGGTGTGGATCTTCGGCTCTTGCCAAGGTCTTCTTTGGCAGAATCCTTGACAGTGGCTTTAGACGAAGGATCGCTTGGTGATTCCTTGGAAGTAGGTTTGGTTGCCAGATCTTCCTTAGAAGACTTTTTGTCGTCCTGTGGCAGTTTCTTTGACTCTGAAGCGTTCTCCAGCACATCTGTGTCGCCCTCCTCCTTGATTACAGAAGTGGGCTCAGGGTTGGAGTCAGATTCTGCATCTTCATCGACCTCTGCATTAACATCCAAGGGTTTGTTGGAGTCATTCTGCGAGTCCTTGGACACGTCATCTGCCGGTTCCAGCAGGCCGTTATGGGTTGCCTGCGGGGTCTGAAGTGCGGTGTCAGCAGCCAGATCGCTGATATCGTCGCCCTCGTTGTTGGCAGGCGCGTTTTCGTCGGTATTGTCGTCCAATTGGAGTCCTACGTCAAACTCCAGCTGGTCTGCATTGAGGTCCAACAAGTCGTCAGCGCCATCGCCAGTGGACATTTCCAAGTCCATGTCGTAAAGTTCTTGGTCTTGGTTCAAGTTTTCATCCAACTTCACGTCCATTTGGTCGTCCATGTTGTCATCCAAGTTATCATCCAAGTTTTCATCCATGGCGTCGTCCAAGGCACTGTCCATGTTGTCATTCAAGCTGTCAACATCCAAGTTGGCGTCCACGTCCAAATTGGTGTCTAGTTGAGGCAGTAGACTGAGTTTCTCGTCTGACATTATGAGGTAGTCTTAGTGGTAAGGAACGTGACTAGGAAATAGTTATCGATGGCAGGCAAGGAAGGCCGCCCTGCGAGCAAACAATGGGAGGATCGAAAGAAAAAAAATAAAAATACAAATGAGGAAAAGATCAAGGTGAACACTATTTGATACCGGCGGGGTCCAGACAGTGACTTGATGGCAGGTTTGGTAGGTGGGTGTACCGGCGCAATTGTTTTTAAAAAAGTGGGCCCCCGAGCGGTCGTGCGAAGGCCATGCCTACGAGGAGATGGTGTGCCGGACCGAGAGACTGAAGGATGATACTTAAGAGAAGAAGAGAGTTGAAAGATGAGAAGAAGAATAAATAGAGTGGATAATGTGAGTAGATGGCCGGAAGGGAAAAAAAAATGCTAAACATGACATGGAAGGAATATACGACCAGGATGCACAGGAAACTAAAAATGCACACCTGTGGTGGGCAGGATGAAAGCACAAGCCGCAACTGGTTATGTGACGGCCGATTGTCCGTGGCAACAATGTGGGGAGACGACGGAGATGGGAGCTGAAAAGAAGAAATGGAGAAGATATGAGGAGTGGATAAGAGGAAAAGAAATTTGTGGTTGAGTAGAAAAGTTTAAAATGTGGGAGAAACTGGAGTAGTTGTAGGTGGGGAGGGAGAGCGTGAAATGTTAGTGAGAAAGGTGAGATCGCAGGGAAGAATTCGGACCAAGACCATGCAAGATTTGCACATCGGACAAGGCGGCGACTTTCTTGGTGGCAGATGCTTGGTATTGAAGATGGTGAAGGTTTCGGAATGGCTGAGTAAAGATTTATAGATGTTACAAGGAATTGGTGGGTGAAACAAGAACTGGTGGAGGTTACGTAAGTAGAGGTGCTGGATATCAACAGAGTTGTTGGTCGTGCAATGATGACGGGATGCTGAGGATGTGCTAGGGTTGACTTGTCCAGTAACCCTACGTGCATTCACCTAGAATGTTTCAATTTTTATCCCCCGTGAGTATGTACAGTTGACCATGTACGATTATGTATGTTGTATGTAAGGATTCTCTCGTTTGTATCTTTTGCGTCATGAGATGATCGGTTCGTTTCTGATTTGCTACTGCATTCGTTGATTATGTTATCCAAATTGGTATATCATCCGCTTCTAAGTTCTCCATTTTTCCCTGCCATTTTGCATATTCGTCTTTGCAAATCACAATATTTTTTATGTTTGTCACGCATGTTACTTCTCTATCCATACTCTCTCTCCATTATCAATCTTTTCTTCCATTCTGGTTGTCCTTTGAGCTTCTCGTCGCCAGCAGTGTTCCCAACCTTTCATTTCCCCAAAATGGTCGTCTGTCCATGACCATCATTTGTCACCCTCTCTTGCAGAATTTATTTGCTATTTTGTATGGTGATGGGGGGAAATACTTGTGTATTCCAACATTCGTATATTGAAGTGCGATATTGTGCATTTAACGGAAACAGCGGATTACCGTGAAATCAGCAACTCTTTTTTTTTTGGTTTAGTGAGATTATCGTGGTCCCACACTCTTTTGTAGTAGTAGTAGTTCAATATTGTCTGACAACTGTCGAGTGTTGAGTTCGTCACATATCTTTTCGTCTGCTATCTCCTTAGTCAGTTCCACATTTTGAGCATACTTGGGTCTATCTCATTCATACATACTTAAGCCTATCTCACCTTGGTCATTTCTTATAACTACGGTAACATTCTCTTTCGAGTCTCTCCTTCCATAGGATTGCTTGCCCACTGAGAAGGATTTTCATTATTTCCTACAAAATAGTATCCACATTTTCAGTCCGTATCTTGCCCTAGTGTCACCACAGTCATTCATGCATGAATTCACCCTAATGAAACTGATAAAGGTGACCATTGATAATCCTACATTAATCTTGGGACTGTTTATCCTACATAGACCCACAATTCGTCATGTAGTTGCGTTGACGTATTTCACTCGCTGCAATTACTTCATTTTGTTTCTACACCCGTTTCTTATCTCGAAAAACCATGCTTTCTCTAGATCTCTAATACAACATCTGATACAGACAGTCCTCCAAGCCTCAATCCCACATATCCTTCAGTTCTCATTACCCGGCCATATATTTATAATACTTAATACTTTAAATCATCTAGAACATCTAGAATAAAATCAAATCCTTGTGAAACATACGAACATTTTCACCTTAAAACATCTCCTTTACCGTCCATAACAACCCATATCTTATCTACTTCCTCCCGTTATCCTGCCTAATGATCATCGCACCAAAAAAACTCCCACAGTAATTTTTACCATGCACGTGCCGAATCCTAGGGCTCAACCCTAGCATACCTGCACTCTCATCCACCCTCACCACACCGAAAATTTTAAATTTTTTCATCTCAAGACTTCTTCTCCTAACATCAAAAATGGTTCGTTACGCTGCAACCCCAGTTAACCCAGCTAAGTCTGCTTCTGCTCGCGGTGCCTACTTGAGAGTCTCTTTCAAAAACACCAGAGAGACTGCCCAGGCCGTCTCCGGTTGGAACTTGGAGACTGCCCAGAAGTACTTGGAAGATGTCTTGGACCACAAGAGAGCCATCCCATTCAGAAGATTCAACTCCTCCATCGGTAGAACTGCCCAGGGTAAGGAGTGGGGTGTCCAGAAGGCCAGATGGCCAACCAAGTCCATCAACTACGTCCAGGACTTGTTGAAGAACGCTCAGTCTAACGCTGAGGCTAAGGGCTTGGATGTTTCCAAGTTGAAGATCACCCACATCCAGGTGAACCAGGCTCCAAAGCAGAGAAGAAGAACTTACAGAGCCCACGGTAGAGTCAACGCTTACCAGTCGTCTCCATCGCACATTGAGCTTATTGTCACTGAGGAGGACGAGGAGGTTGCTAAGGCTGACGACTCCAAGAAGGTTAGATTGAACACCAGACAGAAGGGTAGATTGGCTTTCCAGAAGCGTATTTCTGCTTAGGTACATAATTAATCGAGCACCGAGGTAACGAGATCCATGTAGTGAGTAGAATTTTGAAGAATTTGATGAGAGTGAGAGAATTGAGTGGAGCAAGAAGCTTTGACGAGAGTGTAAGACGATTCGGCGGAAGTTATGCTGGACATTGAATATGTAGATAAATGTGGAGACGACTTTGAATTTGATGAGATGTCTGTTTATGTTTGGTTTCTTTTTGACTGCGAACGTAGGATTCTGTCAAGTGAGGTTGCCATGCTGATGTAAACCCCGAAGTGGTTTAGTTTGGACATCATTGTTAAAAATGATTCAGGTACTAAGAAAAGGAAAGCTTTTCATCTCTACCCTTTGCTTCTTCATAGATGGTCTTTCATTAATCTTAAAACACTTTGTAGGTCGGTGGAATCCTGGACAATTTCAATTTAAGATGACTATACTTGCATCCACCTTGGAATCGCTGGGTACTCTTCTATGGTCTTAAGAAAAGCTGCCAATTTAACTTAGAGGCTGTATGTTAGTGTCTTAGAGAATAGGGCCTGGAGATGCGGGTCAATCATTTCTTATGATCTTGTGATCATGACAGTTGATCAAATGAGTGAGTCAACCACCTCTCTAATTCATGGCCCCTTATCAAGTTTTCAAGATTTGAATTGAGATTTAAAGCCTTTTTATTTTATCCGAACTCTTATTGAATTCTTTCTCGTTTTATCCTTGTTTCCCTTGTCGTTACTCCTACATGATTTTCTTCAAGTCAGAGACACTGGACGAGTAGCCGACATAAAAAGAACACAGAAGAGTACGTCACACTCTAAAAATCTGAAATTGCCTCTCTTCTAATTCTTTTTAATTTCATAATCTTCGGACGTCACTTTGTTGTCTCGTCGTCTCATGTTTCCAGTGCATTTGTCGTTGATTAACCCACAAATGTAAAAAGTCAGATATTCATCCACCCTTTTCACCGAATTAGGCAATTTTATAATGACAATAGCATTCAAATTTTGAATAGTTGATGTAGAAAAAAAATAGTTACACGTCGCCTAGCTAAAACGATATCAAATGATGGGTGACCTCTGTCCAACCAAGAATATTCTTTGGCAAGAGCTACAGATTCCACACCCAAAATCACATTCTTTCTGAAAAAATAGCAAGGATTGTTTGATTTTCGTCACCACTCTGCAGCCACAGATAACTACAGACAAGCTTGTGATGTATTCCATTCAAACTGTACAAACTCCAGCAACTTTAGTTATTCCAGATTTTCCAGATTTCCGGCTACTCCATTTAAAATATTCCATTTAAGATACTTCAGACAATTGAAAAAAAATACAATGTTAACTCCAACAACTACTTATACTAAGAATCTCTCAAAATAAATAATTGTTCTGAACATTCCTAATCACCGATGGCTATCAACATACCAATCTTTTTCACATGCCAGTTCACGGAAAATCTTAGCAATCCCTACACAATCCCTAGCTGCAGACTTAACGAATGGTCCAGCCCTAATATTGCATGGCAATATCCGAGTCCGATGCACACCAACGGATAATTGCGTCCATTCGTAGGTGGGTTCCCATTTACCAATGATCCAATAGTCGCGTGGGGGAGCACAAGAGTTGCATCCATCTACGTTATCGTCAATTCCCACCAAACAATTTCCGATACAAAAATTCCATACCCATACGAAGATTTCTTTCTTAAATTCCTTTCAAAGTTATTCTCTCTATTCCCTATTAATTCAAATTCACGTTGCGCATTTCCCAAATCGCTATCTCACATTCACAATGGTAGACCTAATTTATATTCTTGTTCACAGCAAAATGAGCAATCACTTGCGCATCATTCAATGCCCGCTCGGACGTGTCGACCACCTCGTCAAAGACTGAGAGCACCAACATGGCAAAATTGAAGGAGAAATAAACTCCACTATCAAATGCCTTCACACAACGGTGCACTAGCAGATGCACCTTATTAGATGATCTTTCCAAAATCTCAACAATTGGGCGAAACAGGAAAGATAGAGGCTGGCTGGTGGCAATCATGATGAATATGGGGGTGGAAGTGGCAGAATTATATTGTAGCCGGTATTATTGTTGCAAATCGTGCTCATCTTATATAGTTTATCAGAACAATGGGGGCCAGGTCCCAACCATTTGTCTGCAGCACGGTCTTTGGGATACGCCACCACAAACACCGAGAATAGCATATGCTACAGGGTGTTGGGCCTAATTGGGTGATAAACCTTTTACTGTATATGTGAAGGGCTGTAACGTGTATGTGAGACATTGAGTGAGAGTTGGAGCGAGGGAGAGATTTGAGGACGTGGCTCACGGAGCGAGTTTCAAAGACAAAGCTATGATTGTCATAATTTTCCTATCTATCCCTTTTATTCATCTTCAACGTTTTTTTCAATTTCTTCAATTTTTTTTTTTTTTTGTAATTTGAGCATTTTACTCATTCCTGAATTTTTATAATCTTTATTTCAGATGCTCAATTACTACACTCTTCATTACCTGAGCAATCGTCCCATAATCCGCGTCCTGCATCCATACCCAGGGCCTCATTACTAGCTCGTCCAGACCCTGATAGAACAACCCTAATCACATGGATTCAAATTGCCCAGACATTAGTCAATCTCAAATCACAGTCAATTCATGCTCTCAATTTGTCTCAATTTGCTTCAAATCAAGTATTGTCGTCTCAGGCACTGTATATTTCAGACCAGCACCCTCGCAAATTTCTCTTCTTCAAGCGTAAACTTCAGCATGCGCGCCAGCCAATTACACCGAGCTCTTTTCGCATAGATATCAAGCAAAAAATACACCTTACAACTCTTCATCCAATTCACACAATATGGGAGGAATTTCTGCAAAGACTTACATGGGATGGTGGGGACACATCGGTTCCCAGCCTCAGAAGAACGTGGCCATCTACACTGTTTCTCCATACGCCACCAAGCCTTTGAAAGGTGCTTTGTACAACTCTATCTTCAACACTTTCAGAAGAACCAAGAACCAGGCTTTGTTTGTGATCATTCCAGGTGTGATTGTGTGGAACGTCTGGACCACTGCCAGAGACTACAACGAGTACTTGTACACCAAGGCTGGTAGAGAGGATTTGGAGATTGCCAACGCCTAGACTTGCATTATAATAAATGTCATCATGAAGTTTTGTAGACCGCAGGAGGTTTTAATCTTGTTGCTTGGTGGAAATCAACTCACATGAAATGTCCACTTTGATTTGAAAGTGATGGGTTCCCTTTTAATTTTGTTTTGTCAACTCAACTCATCATTCAAGTCTAGAAGACGAATAATAAAGCTACCTGAATACCAGATGGTCAGCTGTTCTATGCATTTCCAACTCGTTTCACCTCCGCCTTATCACTCAACTTACATAGTTGTTGATCAGTTATCGATTCTTAAACTTCTCTTTCAGCTTCCTCATCCTCTTATTCGTCTCCTTTCTCATATCGCTTATCCAACTCTACATCTCCTCTACATGTTCTCCGCGATCCTCACTATACTCTCATTAGTCTACTTGGAACGTTTGTACACTTTGGCCAAGAAAGCAGTCAAAACCTCCTTCTTCAAGCCTCTGGATTCATCCACTTTGTCAATCTGCTCCTTCAACTTGGCACCAATCGCCTCTTCGTACTCATTATAAATGTCTGCAATCTTCATCTCGTTGAACAAGTCCTTTACTCTCTGCTCAGATTCGTCGTCCTTCTTTCCGTAGTTCTCGTCCAAAACCTTACGTTGTTCAGGTGTGGCCTTCAATAATGCCTGGTTAACCACCCAAGAGCACTTGTTGTCCTTGATGTCGGTACCGATCTTACCAATCTGCTCGGGGGTACCGAAACAATCCAAGAAGTCATCCTGGATCTGGAAGTACTCACCCAATGGGATCAAAACATCTCTAACCTGCTTCAAGTCGGCGTCGCTGTTGATACCGCACATGAACATGGCCAAGGCCACTGGCAAGTAGAAAGAGTAGTATGCGGTCTTGAAAATGACAATGAACGAGTGCTTGGCCAAGGAAAATTTGTCCAAGTCCACGTGCTCCTCGTCAGCGGTGACCAAGTCTAACAACTGACCCAATTCGGTTTGGAATGTCACCTCATGGAAAAGATCCAACAAGTCCACGTAGTAGGAGTCCTGACGGAAGTGCTTCTTCAACAACATGTAGATGGCACCTTCCAACATGAAGGAGTCGTTAATGGCGATGTTTCCTACACCCTCCACCAAGTACCAACAAGGCTGGCCTCTTCTGGTTTTGGATTGGTCCATCATGTCGTCGGCCACCAAAAAGTATGCTTGCAACAACTCAATACACCAGCCCAAAATGGCCACCTTCTTGTACTCAGCAGCAGACAAATCCTCAAGCTTCTTGCCCTTCAAGATACAGTAGGTGTCAATGACAGACAATCCTCTGTTCAACTTTCCACCTGGAGTGTTGTAGTCCAAATTTTTTTGGAACCACTCAATGGCCTCTGCTGGCATGTTGTACAGCACCAACATTTCCTTCAACTCATCGACCAAGCCATCGAACTCGTCGGTGAACTTTTTTCTGATAGCGGCTTTGTCCATTTTTTGTTGCAGAAGAGATAGTAGAAACTGGCGCGTTTTATACGATTTGGTCAGGTGTGCAAGTTGGAGTTATACGAATAGGCGAGCAGGATTCAATGGACAAGAAGTGAATACTTGGTTATGGGATTTTTAAGAGAAACCTAAAGTAGAAAGCTTGTTATTGGATGGAGTGGTGAATTAATATCGAAATTTTGTGGATCCAATGGGTTTTTGAATTTTTTGAGTTGATTCAATTATTATATAATAGTAAGGCAAAGGAATTTTGAGAGAAAAGCATAAATATTAACTCAGTAGAACAAGAAAAAAACAGTTGAGAGAAATGCTAGAAAAGAATACATTTCGAAAAATATTCAATAAAGATATAAGAAAATTGTAGAAGAATCAAAAATCAGGTTGGAAAATTGCAAGCTTAATTAGCTAACATATTACCCAAATCAATCAACATGAATCATCGATATTGATAAAATGAGACCATATGATTAGATCAAAGAATAATACATTGAAATGAACATGACGAAAAACTTCAATTAGATTTCCTTTTCATTATCCGTATGTTTAATATTAGACCAGCTACCAATCTACTCACCCCTCTACTCGTTAACTCACTCATGCCTGTCTCATCTACCAATCTACTCGTTTTCTCTTTCCTCAAATCTGTATTATGCAATCCTCTAGTTTCTTCTTCTCTTGCTCTTACCTGGTCTGGCAGTTTTACCCTTCTTGCCTCTGTTGTTATAAATGTCAGCAGACGAATCAGCATCGTTCTTTCTCAAGAATCTCTTCTTTCCTCCATGGCCGTACTTGGCGTCCTTGGCCAAACGCTTTCCGTTAGGCTTCTGTCTCTTTGGATTCTCAGCGGTGGCCTCCTCCAATGCAATCTGGAACTCGTCATCGTTGGCGATCTCGTTGGCACTTCTCTTTTTCTTCAACGACTTGATCTTGTCCAATGTCTCTCTCTTTTGCTTGGCTCTGTCTTGCAATGTGGCGTGCATCACCTGCTTACCGAACTTCTTCAACTGTCTCTGCTTCTTGGCATCCTCCGAAGCTCTCTTGTCAGCAGCCTCCTTCAACAACTTGGTCTTCAACTTGTCCATGTGTTCGTCACTCTTGACCATCTCGGCAAAATAATCTAGAGGTCTGGAGAAAGGCACCTTCAATTTTAATAGCGTGCTTCTGGCCTGCTTCACGGCGTCCAAGCCCTGCTTATAGAATGCCAACTCTCTCTCGGTGTCATCATAGATGTCCTTGATTCCAAGCTCGGTCTTCTCGGCACTCATCACGGATTGGTGCTCCACGAACGAGTGCTTGGCCCAAGGAAGCTGGATACGTGCCAACGAGTCCTTCAAAGCGGCTGTGTTGTTGATAGTAAGTTTGCTGTGGGGGACAACATCGGTGTCTGAGTCGAGCTCCACATCTGAGATAGGAACATCTTCCTCTTCTTCCTCTTCTTCTTCCTCCTCCTCATCCTTCTCTTCATCGCCATCTTCCTCATCGTCATCTTCGTGATCGTCATCTTGATCATCAATATCACTCTCGCTCTCGCTGGCTGCCAAAACGTCATAGTCCACCTCCTCCTCGTCTTCTTCATCCTCCTCGTCATCTTCCTCAGCCTCAGCAGCAGCATTCTCAGCAGCCTGTTGAGCAAGCAATTTTCTCAACTTTCTCTGTTGCTTCTTGGACAATGGAGTCTCGGTCTGCTCAACCTCCTCATCGGATTGTTCATTGACCTCATCTTGGGCATCTACCTCCTGTTCTGAATCGCTCTCGACCTGCTTGGTCTCCTTCTTTTTATTTTTGGAGGTCTGAACCTTATTGGAAGCCTCGAAAGACTTCTGATTCTTCAATGCTGTCCTCAACTTCCCTTTACTCATGGTCGTCTATTAGGCTAGTATTAGAAAAAAATGCGGTGATGAGATGCGATGGAGAACTGCCAGTCGTGCGTGACTCATAATGCCACTCTACGTGAAGGTATAGGCAACTTCGTTCAAGAACCGCTTCCCTGAACCATACCGCCACCATCTTGCCAAACAACTGGGGACTCTCACATCCATTCCTTTGTTCACTTCTTCATCGTCCTCGCTAATTTTTTTGCATATGCATCTTTTCACACTCAAGATATCGCGAGATCTCGGACACGACATGTATGGTGCGTGATAGTAGCCAATATCTTCGAAATGATGGATGGCGTTTCTATCCAAAAAAAGTGCTAGGGCAATCGAATGCACGGGCGCATCACCCCATCTTTCGTAGTAGAATCCTCCTGCCTGGTCCAAGTAGTTGAAGTAGGTCTCATATGCCTCGCTTCTATAGAAGTTCAAGTTCGCAATCTCGAAGTTGGTCCAGAAATGGCACATGTTGTACTCAGAGTTGGACTCCGTGAACGTGTGATGGAAAATATCTGTTTCATTGGTGACGAGGAAATCTAATGCGTTGTTTGGATGGAGGAACTGTGGATACTCGGCCATGAACAGCTTCACTGTGCTCCAGAGAGTCGGAATGGTGTTGTAATACTCCGGAATGGTGATAGTGAAGCCGTAGGTTTTGTTATTGGTACGAAGCAACGTGAATGGATCATAGAGAAAGTCACACATGTACTCCACATCGGGTTCTACTCGGAAATACCAGTCATAGTTCAAGAGTCGTTTCTGCTTGTAGAAGAATCCAGAATTAAAGTGGCACATGTTCCTGTACGACCTAGAAAATCCGTAGATCACATCCATGGAGTTGGCAATGTTGTCTGAGAGCTTTTTTTCGTCAATGTGATCTGGTGGATTCCAGTCTTGTGGAGGTATCAATTCGTAGAATACCTGTCCACTGGCCATGAGTGCGGTCTGCTCCATGAACTCATCAGTGAACGGAACGTCATTCATAAAAACCCACGGATACTTATATGCGTGATTGAACCTGTCCTCAAGGGATCGCATCGACAGCAATGCTCCTTCTAATTCAGAGTTTCGGACCAACATCACCAAAGTTGCATTCTCAGCACCGATCTGGGTTCTGTCCTTGATAGCGGCACGCTCCACAAAATAGGAGTTTTGACTTAGCTTATTCTGACCCGCTAATATCGGGTTGTAACCATATCTTTTGACCTTGGAGTCAACTTTGGGTGCTTTCCATTGCCTGTACCAGTCTTTCACTCTCCATAATGTCGGATTTTGAAGTCGATTGATGTCTTCCGAGACAAACTGTGAGTTTTGGGATTGCAAAAATAATACCACGACTAGCCCTATTAGAGCCACTAAGCTGTACAATTTCAGACCCATATAGTCTTTTGACGATTTTGTGACGGAGTTGGTTATATGGGCTCCTTGCACCCGTACACCAGCTTACATAGGAACAAGAATACCCCTCTACGTAAAGAGTGATTATAAAGATTTCAAGGAGGAACATAATGAAATTTGAACTACTTAACTTAATTCAAGAAGGAGAAAACTTATTATCAGTGAGTTTCATGCGGTGAAGAAGAAATCCGTTAGCGATGGAATTTATCACGTGATTTATCACGTGTATGAATGGAAAATACATAAATAGTCTTTTTTTATGACATTTCAAGGGTCTAATTTGTTTTAGATTCCCTCCTTTATTTCATTTCTTAACTTTTGCCTTGCTCCAGCTTTTCTGACCTCTCCAGCATTCACCTTCCCTGTCCAGCCAATGAACGAGCAAGAAATCCAATTACACAGGTGCGAGCCCAGTTAAAAAAAACCAACCAATACTGACATATACATCTTCACCAAAAGTCCACGATGCTTCGTAACTTGAAAAACAACTTCAGAAGCGTCAGACGGTTGGCCACCAACGCCGACCCTGCAGCCACCCCTAACCGTGTTCACGGCGGGTTGAAGGACCAGGACAGAATCTTTCAGAATGTCTACGGAACCTATGGTCATGACCTCAAGTCTGCCATGAAAATGGGAGACTGGTACAAGACGAAGGAGATCATTCTCAAAGGAGACAAGTGGATCATTGACGAGATGAAGAAATCCGGTTTGAGAGGCAGAGGAGGCGCCGGTTTTCCCTCTGGTCTTAAATGGTCGTTCATGAACCCTCCAGGATGGGAAAAGAACCCGGGCCCAAGATACTTGGTGGTTAACGCCGATGAAGGTGAGCCTGGTACCTGTAAGGATAGAGAAATTATCAGAAAAGACCCTCACAAGTTGGTGGAGGGATGTTTGTTGGCTGGTAGAGGTATGAACGCTACCGCAGCATACATTTACATTAGAGGTGAGTTTTACAACGAAACGGTGATTTTGCAGGAGGCAATCAACGAGGCCTACAAGAGCGGGCTCATTGGTAAGAACGCTTGCGGATCCGGTTACGATTTCGACATCTACATCCACCGTGGTATGGGTGCTTATATCTGTGGAGAGGAAACCGCATTGATTGAGTCCATCGAGGGTAAGGCCGGTAAGCCAAGATTGAAGCCTCCTTTCCCTGCTGGTGTCGGTTTGTTCGGTAGACCCACCACCGTTGCCAATGTGGAAACCGTTTCGGTTGCACCAACCATTTTGAGAAGAGGAGGAGACTGGTTCGCTTCGTTTGGTCGTGAGAGAAACTCCGGAACCAAGTTGTTCTGCATTTCTGGTCATGTCAATGAGCCATGTACTGTGGAGGAAGAGATGTCCATTCCTTTGAAGGAGTTGTTGGAGAAGCACTGTGGAGGTATCAAGGGTGGCTGGGACAACTTGTTGGGAGTCATTCCTGGCGGATGTTCGGTTCCTGTGATGACCAAAGAACAGTGTGACCATGCCTTGATGGACTACGACTACTTGAGAGATGAGGGTTCTGGTTTGGGAACTGCTGCTGTCATTGTCATGAACAAGCAGACCGACATGATCAGAGCCATTCAGAGATTCTCTGCCTTCTACAAGCACGAGTCTTGTGGTCAGTGTACACCATGTAGAGAGGGAACCACTTGGTTGGCTAAGATGATGGAGAGATTTGTCAAGGGTCAGGCCACCGAGAAAGAGATTGACATGATCTTCGAGTTGACTAAAGAGGTTGAGGGCCACACCATCTGTGCTTTGGGAGATGCTGCCGCTTGGCCAATTCAGGGTTTGATCAAGTCGTTCAGACCCCTCATGGTGGAGAGAATCAACGAGTACACCGCCGCTCACGAGCCTATTTCTCCTGGTGGATGGGTCAAGGGAGGTAAGGTGTTGGAGGGAGTTGTTGTGGACAACCCACTCCCAGCCGCTCACCACTGAGCATCCAAACAAAAGGCCAAGGCGGGATAGCGTGTTTGCTGTTCTACTGCGCTATTTATTCATCTCCACTCTGCATTCTCCGTCGACGTTATTATAGTATCTAGATATATAGCATTGAATCTGGATTAGTTTCTGAGGATTCGTAGAAGCCTAAAAAACTTTTTTTCTTGAGTTATTTGGTATTTCGTTCGCCTGTTCTCTATCGTATGCAATCCTCTCCACACATTCATGTCTTCACCAGTTACTGCACATCAATATCATCTGATACCACCAACTCTTCTCTATGTCAGTCACCAAACCAGCACAGACAAAAACAGAAGACATAAATAGAACCAAAACGAAAAGCGGAAAACTTCTAGAAACGATCGACGACGATGTTTTGCTTGTCAATAAGCTAAAACAGGATATTAAGGTCAAGAGCAAAGTTTCCACAGGAGGTACAGGCGAGAAACCGGAAGCTTGGGAAGAAAACGACGTGAATCTTGAATCAGAGGAGAGCAAGTGGGACAAGGATTCCGATTTTTACAAGAATATTGACGAGAAGGCCTTCAGACAGTACGATTTAGCATGTTCTAGAGTCAGAGAGTTCTACGAAGAGCAACACGAAAAACAGACGGTTGCCTACAACATTCAGGCCCGCATCAACTTCAAAACGAAAGTCAGGGCGAAAATGACCGTGTGGGAGGGCTTGGAAAGACTCAACAAGCTCCTAGACGAGAGTGATCCAGACACAGAACTTTCCCAGATAGACCATGCTCTTCAGACCGCTGAGGCCATTCGAAGGGACAAGAAACCTCGGTGGATGCAGCTTGTCGGTCTCATTCATGACCTAGGCAAGTTGCTCTATTTTTTTGACTCCAAGGGCCAGTGGGATGTGGTGGGGGATACGTTTCCAGTGGGATGCAAGTTTCTGAAGAAGGTGATCTTTCCTGAAAGCTTCCGAAAGAACCCAGACTTCTCCAATCCCTTATACAGCACCAAGTTTGGTATTTATTCGAAGAATTGTGGTTTGGACTCGGTGATGTTAAGTTGGGGTCACGACGAGTACATGTACCATATTGCCAAAATCAACTCGACTCTCCCTCCAGAAGGACTAGCAATGATTCGGTACCATTCTTTTTATCCATGGCACCAAGAGAATGCCTACACGTATTTAATGGATGCACATGACCAGGAGATGTTGAAGGCGGTCCGGGCATTCAATAAGTATGACTTGTATTCGAAAACGGATGAACAACATGATGTGGATTCACTCAAGGAGTATTATTTGGACTTGATAGACGAGTATTTTCCAAGCAAGGTGATTGAGTTTTAATGGGTACTTGTATTATATAGAGGGACAGGCGGGTTAAGATTATTTATTGTACGATTAGGCATTTAAATTGACGTTAAACTATACGGAATGGTAGTAAAATCAAATATTATTGTACAAGTATATGCTAAGAGGAAATGCAGGGTGTGTAAGTGTAAGACTCGTTGAAGTCAAAACTGGTGGAAAGGGGAATGGCGAGCTTAGAAAAGGTCAATCGTTCCAAAGTACTGCTCGACGTTATACTGTCCTGGGTCCTTCCAGAAATCATCGAACGTGGTCAAAATGGTCACATCTCCTCCAGTGCTTTCAATGATGGCCTTGATTGCAATGTGCTGGTTTTCTGGAGATGGAACGTTGACTCCAAGAGTGTCTCCCTGGTGTGGGTAGCCTGATTCTGTGATGAAAGCACTCTTGGAGCAAAGCTGAGCGATCTGTGCTTGCTGGCCAACGGCGTACTCTCCAGCCTGGGATGGGTACAAGTTAGCGTTGAAGTAGGAGTAGGAGTTGATACCCACAAAGTCAATTTCCGATTCCGTGCACAATTCCGGACTGGCAATAAAGGTAGCTGGAGGCTCCGACGTAGTGACTTGTCCAGTATAGCCACCTTCTCTCAACAATGCCTTGACACTTGCGATCTTGGAGATCAAGTCGGACACGGAACAGTAGCCAGCAAGAATGGCCTCGTTTCCGATGGTGATGAACTCAAACAAGTCCCAGCCGTTGTCACCTGCCCAGTCGATCAAGTCCGAAACGTTGGAGTCGATGGAGTCCACACCGGCAGATGAGATCCAGAAGCCCTGGTTGACCTTCATGCCCATAGTCAGAGCAAGAGGAAGAATGGCAGTGAGAGTAGCACAGTCGGTGGAGTAAATTCTGAGCTTGTTGATTCCCTTTGATTGGATCAACTCCAAGTCACTCTTGATAGTGTTGTAGTCCTTGCACGATCTGTCGTTTGCGTATGGACTGTAAACAATGTAACTTGGAGGACTAATGGTTCCGCCAGAAGGAGAAGACGAAGATGTGGAAGATGTGGAAGAAGTGGAAGAAGTGGAAGTGGTTGAAGTTGTTGGTGTAGTTGAAGTTGTTGGTGTAGTTGAAGATGCTGGTGTAGTTGATGTTGTTGGTGTGGTTGATGTTGTTGGTGTGTCAACGACAATGTTGGAGATGGTTGGAGTCTGAGTAATGACAGAAGTCTGAGTAGTTGCAGACGAGGTCTGAGCTGCTGCCTGAGTGGTTGGAGTAGTAGCAGCTTGAACAGGAGTAGTTTCAGCAGCAGGTGGAGTGTTTTTGCCTTGAGCGTTCTCACCAGCATTAGTCTCAGCAGCAGGAGTATTCTGATCAACAGGAGTAGTTTCAGCAGCAGGAGTGGTCTCAGCAGTAGTAGCAACATCTACTGCCTTGTTGTAAATTGAAGTTGTGGTCACTGGAGTGGTGGCCCATTGACCCTCAGTCATTGTAAATGTGTATGTGACTCCATTGGAAATGAAGATCTCAACAGGTGGCAACCACACAGTGGTGGTGCCTGTAGTTGTAGTGAAGGTAGAAGTGATGGCCTGAGCCGTGTGCATTCGGGTGATCACTCTGGGAAGAGGAGCAGCCGAGATGACTTGAAGGAAAAGAAAGAACACTAGCGAGTACATGGTAGCCAGTTTTGATTGAGCGAAAGTTGGGGGGTGGGATGCAAGAACGAAAGAAAAATTGGGGTTGGACGATCCAGATTTTTTTTGCCCTCTTATATGATTTTTTTCGAACCAGCATCATGGGTAATTGGTCACCACCAATATCTTAGAGGTAACCAGTTTGGGCTCTTTGTTGGCTGCGAAAATTGGCTGTCTGTTTGTCCGAATTAGGAAGGAGCCCAGCGTCTGTACAGGAAACCAGCTTCAATTCATCCAGGTACCAGCCTATTCAATCCCCGTTGCAAGCGTAATTATGCAAATCCACGCCTAAGAACTTCAAAGACAAGCATAATACGGGCGAATCTGGTACAATTGCCCGATTCTTCTGGTTTTGACCAGCGCGATCACCGGGGCCATACCCAGTGTATGTAGTTGTGCGTATCTGAAGGGTTGGGATCCAGCGTCCACGATGCTGGTTGCATGCAATTCCACTCTCACGGGTTCTGACCAGTGATTTTCAGGCACCAGGGGCTACTCTAGGTAAGATATGAATTTGTGGTGGGAAAAAGTAGCTATCAGGCAAGATTCGGATCTGACCATGTACAGGACGCAAATCTCATGGATTTTCACCAGCATACATTGAAAGATGGTTGACGACAGGAAACACAGAAGGGGAAAAAGTAAAGATATTGAAGAAACCAGAGATCCATGAAAAGATATTGTGATGGGCAAGGAACTAGTAGACATGAAGAAACAAAAACACTTGAGAAATATAAAAATTGTCAATGATTTGAAAATAGTCGACATGGGCATAGCATAAATGACAAAATAACAGCAAGGTGGAGGGCATCAGAAAGGAGAGACTAGAACAGAGGAGAGTAAAACAATAAAAAGGTAAAGAGAAAAGGTGACAATCTATATTCATCACCATCACAGGTTAAATAACTCGCTTCTCGATGTCTTAGTAATTAGAATGTTTATTCGATGTTGAGATCAAAATTATGCTACCTTTAGTTCATCAAGTTGAAAATTTGCTCTAACTTGGCTTGATCTAACGCACCTGAAGCGTTCAAGTATTTCAATAGCGACATCACCAATTGCTCAATCTCGTCGGTCGACAAGTGGAACACAGCCATCTGCAACACTTTACCCAAGCTAATGTTGCTGGATGCAATGAACGTCTGATAGTAAAGGTACGAGAAAGAACCCATCAAGAACTGACAGTCGAATCTGTCCGTGATACCTCCATGTCCTGGAATGGTGTCTCCAAAGTCTTTGATTCCGAAGGCTCTCTTCAAGCCACTAGCAAAGAAACCTCCAAATGGAGCAATCAACGACGCAAACGTAGCAATGGCTGCGGCGTGGAAATACATAGGCATCATGGTGATCACACTGATTCCGGTCCATGCGGCAATGTTGGATGGAATCTGGTAAATCTGCGGAATGAACACTGGGTTGGGGTCGCAGTGTGGGTAGTTGTAGACGTTGGTTTGCAAGTTGACCGCAGGACAGATCAAGTAGTCGGACATGGACAAAAAGTGGGCAAAAACGACACCAGCAGCACCGGTACAGAACCATGCACCTACAAAACCCTCCACAGTCTTCTTGGGGGAGATCTCAATCAATTGGGTCTTTCCAAATGTAATACCGCAGAGGTAGGCGAAAATGTCGTTCACAATGACCAACGAAACTGGGAGCAAAAACCAGATGATACCGTTGAAGATGTTTTCGATGATGAGGTGAGCCTGGAACACGACAAGAATCAAGGTGGTGTGGGTGATGCACAACGACATAAACTGGAACTTGTAGAAGCCCTTTTTCAAGGTCCACACGAAAAGAACAAAGCCCAAAATGTAAAGTCCATACGAAACGAACTTGTGGTTTTTGTATAAGAACGTTAACACCTTCAGTGAGTACACTGTTTCACCGAGAAACAGGAAAAACGATTCACCATCCAAGTAGTACATGGTACATACCAAAAGGTACCAGTTGAGCGACTTGTTCCAAGGGATATTTTTATCTCTAGCTGGTTCTGACGTCAAGGCGATGATCTCCTTGAAGGTTAATGTCTCAAACAAGAGAACGATGCCAATAAGTGGGACATGGCCCAGCAAAATCGTCACAACAAACCCAAGAATCATCACCAATGACCATATGGTTCTTGTGATAAAGGTCTGTTTCTTTTTTTCTCTCTCATTGACCACCGGCAGCTTCTCCTTAGGAGTCTCCACTGGTTTCTCACTAGTCTTCTTTTCCACAACGGTGGAGGGCGATTTTTCGGCAGCCATATTGCTAAAAAACTAGACACTGATGATTTTTGGCAGTTGAGTGAGTAGATCCGACGTAATTTGATGGGATTGTCCTGCTAACAAAGAAATGGCGGCCTACCTTAACGTAATCACTAATGTGAGAGTTGGGATATGTTGATTTGCCCATAAAGGTTGGGCACAGGCAGACTGTATACAAGACAAATAGTTAGGATGCTACAAGGGATTGAGGAAATTAATGTCATCTAAATTGGCAACTGGAGGGTGAACGTGACTGGAATATAAATACATGAGTCGAGACAAGTATGTTTGGAGCCCTATTGAAAAATTCAACAAAACTCAATTTAATATTGCTCTGATGAATTATCTCCAAGTTGCTACTCTTTGGAAGGTCAGTGTAGCATGTGCAATTTGTTACTATATACAGTACTTAGATAACCTTGGTGCGGAGCAGACGGAACTAGGATAGAGGAAAAAAAACCTTTACAGGGGAAACCGTTGGAAACATTCCAGGAATTAAAGAATTCGCGACTTCCTGTTTCTAGTCCAACAACAAGGAAAAAAAGGAAAAGAATTGACTCCATACTATAAAAGACATCCAGACATCCAGACATCCCACCAGAAGGCAACTGCACGACATCGTCAGGTCGCACTCACCTAAAAAATCCTTCAACAAGACACTCTTTATCCATCGAGAAAACTTATATGTCTACTATCCAAAACTTAAACTCGTTTGGTATGTTGAAAGTCGTTCCAGCGTACAATGGCCGCTAGCCGTTTGCATGTGAAGGCCACTATCACCAGAATCGTATTACTAACCGCCAGATCCTTTCGCCGACACTGGTGATTCCGAAGCTCAGCCAACAAACTACATCCACATCCGTATCCAGCAGCGTAACGGTCGTAAGACTCTTACCACGGTGCAGGGAGTTCCTAGCGAGTACGACTTGAAGAAGATCTTGAAGGTCTTGAAGAAGGATTTTGCTTGTAACGGTAACATTGTCAAGGATGAGGAGTTTGGAGAGTTGATCCAGTTGCAAGGAGATCAAAGAGTGAAGGTTTCGGAATTTTTGACTGGCCAGTTGCAGTTGCCTAAGAAGAACATCAAGATCCATGGTTTCTAGGTCTGTTATAGTCAAGTGATGACATTATTCGTGCGTGTAGAAGATAAGCCAGTATGATTGCGATGAGTTATGAGTTCTGATTAGAGGTTGTGACTACGAGCTGAGACCATGATTTGTAACCATCACTTGTTACCAAGGCTATGTCTATCGTATATGATTATCGTCTAGCAATAATTAATTTTATTAATCTTATCTGTCAATTAGTAGTGTTTATCTCGTAGTACGTTTCTGTCTATTGTAAATGAGCATATCGCATATCCAGTAGAATTTCAAAGACATAACCGTATGATTGCTGAGTATCACGTATCAGTCAATTCACTTTTAATTAATTATCTTCAACTTGTCTTCATACTGTTTTTTTTTTTTTTGGAATCCCACAGTCTTCTCCTCTGACGTTATCTACCAACTCATCTCACCATCTCTCATACACTACCTACTACATCTCATCTCATGCCTGGCGACTTGAACCTTAAAAAGTCGTGGAACCCTGCATTGGTTAAAAACCAGAAAAAGGTCTGGGAACGTGAACAGGATGCATTGAAGGAATACCAACAAATCAAGCAGCGCAGAAAGGAAATCGAGCAAGAACGCGAGAAGGAAGAGTTGATCAGACTTCAGTATGGTAATGATCCAGACAACTTACCCACAAAGCAGAAATTGGAGCTAAATAAGCTTGGATGGATGTATACGGATGTTCCAAAGAAGGATGACGAGGTCAACGAGTCGGGATTCAGAGAGGTTGAGGAAGACTTTCTACTGAACAAGGACGACGTAGAGCAGCTTTTGAAAGGAGGAAAAGTCGTCAAGAAGAACACTACGTCGAGATTCGACCAGGTTTCCACCGTTGGATCCAAGCGGCCTGCTTCCAGTTTGATAGATGACCCGTTGTTGATGATTAAGAGAGAACAGGTCAAGAGAAGAACTGAAAGTAGTAGAGACGACAAGGAACGAGCCAGGGATGATAGACATAGAAACGACAGAGGACTGACAAACAGAGAAAGATCACCTTCTAGAAGGTCCAGTGACGATGGAGATCGTCATAGGCTGTCTAAGTCTACACATGGCCATTCCAGCCGTTCTGGCCATTCCAGCCGTTCTGGTCATTCCAACCGTTCTAGTTATTCCAGTAATTCCAGTCGTTCACATTCAGGCTCACATTCAAGTTCGCATTCTAGATCGAAGGATCACGATCGGAACAGATCCAGCCATCGATCATCCAGTTCCAGAAACAAGTCTAAAGACTCGGAGTCTTCTAAACCTGAAACAATGACGACTTGATGACGTAATGACTATAGATCGACAGAGTATGTCCCTCCAGCATTGAAATGAATATCCCCTACTTTCCATTCATACCACATCCTTCTTTCATCGCTGCAGCGGCTCATGGTTATCCTCTCACCAATGCTTGCCTTTATTGGAAATATCATAGGGTACCAGGACAGACATTTTACATGGGGGCTGGCATGGGGAAGAATACTGATGTGATATGGGCCATACAATTGTGCGTCAAAGAATCCATGAAGAGCATTTGCATAGTCGATGGTGGGATCTCCAATTCCCTCCATTGACATTCCAATTAGTTCCGGTGGATCTCCACCTGGTTTAATCGGGCTCTCAACATAGAAACTAGTCTTCTGATTCAACTTTGTTGCTCGCGTGTGGTGAAATATCTCCACAAGGTCCCCAACAGGGAAATAACTGTTCAACTGTGCTAGATAGGGCCTGGAAATGAGCTCCGTCTTCAAGTTGGTATAAATGGGCTGTACGTAACTCGAATACTCCTGCGGAATAAATATCAGCGTCGAATTGGCCAAATGCTGTAAAATCTCCGGACATGCTTCGTTGCATCCAAATGAGCCTAGAAGTTCCGAAACCACCAAATCATAGCCTTCGCCTTCACCAATTTCAAGTGTTCTCACGTCACCATGGATTAGCTGCACATTTGTTCCTTTCACGATTGAAGATAACACCTCCATACACTTTAAATTCTTCTCAACCGCAACTATGCTATCCTCATGTCCAGAACATCTCAATACTGATTGTAGTAAAGGTCCTCTTCCGGGACCTACCACCAATATACGCAAATTGGTTGATTTCTGCCTGAGATCATCAATGGCCATCTCTATTGCTGCTTCGTATTGAGAATACTTGACCTTATCCTTTTCGAAAGTCTCATACACCTCTAACCCCATTTGGGTGGTGAGTGGCTGGAGTGGGTCGATCAACATATCTGAATGAGGCGAAAGTGGTGCAGAAGCAACAGCATACTTTAACTCTTTTAGTACTTCAGATACTTCCGAATCGACCAGAATCAAAATATCTGGCGAATCACTTCTTGCTACCAATTGCACAACATTCAGAGTAAAGGCTCCATTTCTTACCACCACAGCATCATATGCTAGAGTTTTGTATCTGGCCACAAAATTCGGCGGAAGCCATCCATCAAGACCAACAGCAAGACGGAAACTGCCCCTGTAGTCTCTGAGTTTAGCCCAATACTTCACATCTGCTACGGCTGGAACTACCACTACTAACGAGAGCAGGAGATCCAGCAAAGTGTCGAGATAAGGCAACATTGACAAAGAGATTTCGACCCAAAATGTGATTTCCAGATACCTCAACATCAAATCTAGAAAAAATGTCCTCAATTTCAAAGTCGATAAGTCCTGGATTTCTGTGTCTATACATTCTATATGAGAGCCCATGTTCCCTAGGTATACACTGTTGGCACCCACAGGTAATCCGTTAGTTAGACGAGCATTAGCTAGCTTTTCATGTGGAACAAAGAAGTTTGCAGCAACATTAATGGGTTCATCTATAACAACACCAATCATGAAATGAAAATATTATATAAATGCTTATTAACCGTTATCGAGTTTGCCAAATCAAATTCACTGTTGATAGAGGTCTGAACCGTCACGTGCACCCAAATTCCGGACGAAATCAAAAAAAACCGAACCCGCGTAAATTCATCCAACCAAACCTACTTATTCACAATTCAACCATGAGTAGGCCACGCTACTTAACAGACACAGAACGTGCAAAAGTTCTCGAATTCTCCGACCAAATTCATTACAGCCCCCACTACAAAGATGACACCAACGAGTACAGGCACGTGATGCTCCCCAAAGCCATGCTCAAGGCCATTCCACAAGACTATTTCAATCCAGAGACTGGCACATTACGGATCTTGTTGGAAGAGGAGTGGCGAGGCCTCGGAATCATCCAGTCATTGGGTTGGGCTCACTATGAGACACACGCGCCGGAGCCCCACATTTTGCTATTCAAACGTGCCATTAACTTTGGCCAGTGATTGAGTACCATGAAAGTATGTCAAACATGGATAGTGGACGTGAGTGGAGGAGGAGTGAGAGAGGTGTGTAGATATTTAGAAGAACAAATCAAGGTAACATTCGGATTTCTATTTGTAGAGTTCATCCCATTTTCAATTCTGGTAGACAATTCTCATCTCTCAAATGCTTGTATACTCAACTGTTGATGTTGATCTACCTACATACACGCGTAAGTACATAGGCCATGGCGCCTTACCACAATATAACCACAGCCGAATTGTCACAATTTCTCGATGACGTGGCCAAAAATGTCTCACATGACGAGGATACAGACTTCAAAAAGTTACTCTTGTACCTTTTCGGCTTCACAAATGTTAAACTACTAGAGCTTACGACAAACCCACTACCTGAGAATGTGGCTCTAACAGCGAGGCTCTTCGACTGTATTGATATGGTACTTACTAGCAAGAAACACTTGCTCAATACTCTGGTAACATCAGACGAGTTGAAGGCAGTTCTTGACGGTTCTACCGTGGTGGCTATTCTACCAACATCCACGTCATCTCCATCGACGATGATTTACGAGTGGAGCGTCCATTTTGCGTGTTCATGGCTTCCAAAGTTCCCGGAGAGCTTGGAAATCACCAACCTCGTGAAAAGCTTCTTGATGGCGCTTGTAAATAACATCACCGTTCATCTCCATGCATTTCGTTATAAGAAGCATCTTCGAACCATTCTCGTGGACTTGGTGGAGGCCAACGTGGCCAAATTGTTCGAGTACATGCCTCTCATAAGTCTGAAGGACGATTTTGCTACAGTATATGCTCCGCTACTAGCGAGTGGCGTACATCTTTTCACGGTGGTGAACGATTATGACATCACTCATAAACTTGCCCTTCATGACGTGGGGACGGCACTTCGTTTTGATGCAATCGCTAGAAAATTGGAGTTCATCTTCTCCTCTACACATTTGGATACCTTGCTCACCGATGCAGCCGATCCAAAGCTGAAATTGGTCGATAACTTGAGAAGTGTGCTTTTGCTCAACATGACTTACAATTTACTACTAGATTCCAACACGAAATGGTCACAGATCGACTTGTTGTTGCGTTGGATACATGCCCACTTCGAATCTTTCAAAGCATCCCCAAGACGGTCGTTGATGAAGAGCTACAATAGGGCCACTTGCTCATGCATTATGAAGATATATACTATGTGTCGAGATAAGAGCCTTTTGGCCAACTTCTACAATTCCTTTCAAATGCATGGGTTCCTGGTGGGCCAACCGCTGGACGCCAATGACCCGCCTGGGTCTGTGTATCCTCCGTCCATCCTTAAAGTTTTGAATGTGCTTCATTTTCAGTTGTCTATACTTATCAACCCAGATGAAGCGCAAGCAGCTGCAGAGAAATACTCGTTGGCATCAGCAGCATTTGCCGATAAGGAGCACAATTGGTTACGTGAGCTGATCTTGAACCAACTGCCAGGGACAGTTACAAACACTTTGAAGTTTATTGTTCTGTCAAAATTCCTGTTTCAACAATATCGCTCCCAAAAGAGGCTGGAAAAGAAAGATATCTCCGAAATATCCCAATGGCTTGACTATGTCATGGACGTGATTTACCGAGACGGGAAATCTCCGGGTACAAGAGTATTTGAAAGTCGCATGACGTTCTACACTTTCATCACAGCATTGCAATACGTACCTTGCATTATCAACGAAGACTTTGATTTTGAATCAGGTACTTGTACAAAGTGTGATAAGCATGCGGCCAAAAACATATATTTGGAGGTTTCCGCCAAACGTAAGCAAATCAATGAGCAGTTTGAGGCCAACGTTCTTTATACGGAAATTGTTTGTGGATTCATCTTACGTCAGAAGATGAAAGAATTGAACGAAGATCCATTGCTTGCCTCCAATTTCCTTCTCATGTTATGCAATTTGTTCCTGACTTTTCGTCCAAGCAAAACCGAGAATGACCCATGTCTACAATTTGTTCTCCAGTGCTTGAGTGGAAGCAAAAATCGAGATGTCCGCATATTGGCCAGTCGGGTGTTACCATTGTTTATCATCCGTGATTTTGATGAGACACTGGAAGTTATTTTCAGACACATTTTCCAGTCTGTCTCAATAATCAACTATAGAGGTGAAAATGGTCGCATTTACTTGGCCGAGTCTTCTCTTTTGGCGCTCAGTGAGTTGGCAGTGGTAAGTGAGGGAGAGTGGCTTTGCGTTATCTTCTTTAAATTGATCGATGCATTTGGTGAATCCAACGAGCAACATGTTAATCTCGCTCATAATTGCGTTCTTTATGTTGCCGCTGCCAAGTCAGTTACTCCGTACAAACTTTTATCTCCTTTTCTTCCCAGTATGGCTGAAAGAATCATCAGAAATCCTAGAATGTTTTCTAGGTTGACCGAGCTTTTGCGTATATCTAAGAAGTACTTTTTGAACAACACAAGAGATTACACAACTCCTAGGTTGTTGGAATACTATCAACATGATTTCATTCAGGAAATTGCTGATGCTTCCAACATGGACAAAGCGAAGTTAATGGCCAAGACATTACCTCGTATCATGGCGACATACCTTTGCAAGGATGAAAGAATCGATATGGGCTATATAATGAACGTGCTAAGGAATGCTAGTCCTAGCTACCAAAATGTCACCATCACTGAATTGATAGATGTTGGTGAAGTTCTATGGTACATTCTTCTTCAAATGCAATTTGATGAGAAAGGAAGGCTTTTGAACGAGAAGAGAATATTTGCTGCCATCATCTACGTGGCTAAAGTTCACTGGGCTAATAGAGCGAAGTATCAAGGCACTGTTGAGGGTCGTCCAGACAAAGATTCTTTTGATTATGTCAAATATGTCTTGGGAGATCATGTTTTAGAGTTGGTTCGAAGATTCTCTGAAAACGTGCACCACGTTAAAGGCATCAAACCCTACTTAGAGAAAGTGGGATCCTTAAAAGCCATGCAGTTCTTGATCAGCAGAGATATCGATGCAGCATCTTCAGCCTTGGGTCAGATTTCCACATGTTTGCAAGCATCTTTGGAGAATAAATCATTAGAGATTCCAGCCATTGAATGCTGGAATGTGCTTGTTCAGAATCTCAAGACTCGTCATTTGGTTTCATTGTTTGATATTTCGATATCTTTGATCTTTCAAAAGTTTGCAAGCTTTCAACACAAGTCCAAATTGATAGCAACGGAAATCCTCAACAAGCTCTTTCTAGAATTGAGAGATTACAACAAATACGCACTCTACTACTTTTCGGTTCCCTTTATTAAGGACCTCGATAAGTACTTCTTTTTGGAACCTTCTGTTATCAACTCTATGAGACCGAAGTCCAAATTGAGCTACTTTCCTGAATTTGCAAGAAGACTCCAGACTAATAACAAATATGTCGTTCATCAAGCACTTGATGACCTTCTCAATTTCACAAACAAGTACCAGGAAAGTTGTCAACGCGAAGAGTTTCGGGATACAGCAAATGAGGAGTGCTTATCTGTTCTCATGAGGAATTTACTTGATATTTCGGTTCAATTTAAGACAAAAACTCCTGCAATTTCAACAAAATGTGCCAAAGCAATTGCAAGTATTGGGGCTTTGGACTCTAATCGTTTCAATTTCAAGACGATCAAGTCCCAAATAATCATTCTCCACGATTTCCACGATTACAACGAGAATTCAGAATTCTTGTGCAATTTCATTAAAGAGAAAGTTATCAAGAATTTTTGGGCTTCCAATGATCCGTTTAAGCAATTGTTCTCCGCCTACTCCATGCAAGAGTTTCTAAAGGTAATGGGTTTGAAAGAATCTATTTTGGGTCCCGAGAGCCAGGGTTATCTAAGCAAAGTGTGGAACTCCTTCTCTGACATTGATAAATCTACTTTAACACCACTTCTCACTTCCAAGTACATGGCACCTAATCCTCGATATGAGCCTATTGAGTATCCAATTTACAGACTAGGAATGAGATACGATAAGTGGTTGGTTGATTTTACAGTGAATTTGGTGAGACGGCCATTCCCTCATCCTCCCCGAAAAAGTGACCCCGGATACAAGCGTACCGTGATCTTTGAGACATGTTCTATGTTAATCAGAGATGAGGAGATCTCAATTTCACAACATATACTCAAGTATGTTGCGTTGAGTCACATAGTTAACGGAGATGAGAAGGCGAAAGCAGATATTCTCAATGAATTCTTATCCATTCTCAATACTAGTGGGTCACTTGCTTCGTCATCAGAAAGAATCGAGAATCTCAAATTGTGCTTCCAGGCCGTTTTCGAGGTGATCGACTACTTTAACGAGTGGGTCTCAGCAGCCACCCAAAAGCTCAGTGACACACATCTATCAAAGACCGATTTGAGCTACCTCAAAAGAAACAAATCATACGTCCAAGCTTTCCTTAAGGAGATCCCAATGGAGTTGATTGCCGTGACATCTTCAGAATGTGACAGCTATGAGAGAACCATTCTTTATTTGGAGAAGTGTTATCGGGATGGAAAAGTTGAAAAGAATAATAAATTGGATAACCTAAGTATTGTGTCCACTTTGCAATCAGTTTATTCGAATATTGATGACTTCGATGCCTTGGACGGAGTTCTAAAGAAGTTTTCGACCTCCAACTTGGCAGAGAAGCTTGACACATTCCAATACAATGAGAACTGGTCAATCGCCCAAGAATCTTTCCAAGTATTGAGCAAAATCGGAGGAGATAGCGAAAGAGTCGAATACAATACTAAACTTCTCAAGTCCTTGGCAGATCACGCCCTCTATGACAAAGTGCTTTCAACTTTAGAATCAAAGTACAACAATGGAACCATCTCTCAGATGCCAATAGCATGGGCTACTGTTGGTTTACGGGCCGCAATAGCATCCGGGGAGAGCGAACAAATCAGAAAGTGGCAAATGATTTCTGGATCTGTGGGACGTGCTCAAGATGTAGAAAGTGTGGTGAATTCCAAGTTCTCAGAAGCATTACTTTCAATAGATGGCAACCAACATAACTTTGATGATTATGTGGAGCAAATCTATGAGCTCATCGGTCAATCTTTATCGCTGTCGATGTCATCATCATTTTCTCGAAATTCCAACTTAATGACTCTGTTGCATGTGGTTTTCGATACCTCATTAATTGCATCTGCACTCGGAGAAGTTGACCCAAATCTGCAGACCGAATTGGAGCTGGTACTCAAGGAAAGATTGGCTAATACAGATCTCTCTTTTGATAACCAATGGAGGATTCTATCCGTTCATAGAGTGGCCAATACCCTCACAAAGAATAATGCAAAGATTTCTGAAATCTTATTGAAGGGTTCCGAAATTGCTAGAAGAAGCGACAGATTTGATATCGCTACCAAGAGTATCATGAACGCAATGGTTCTCAACGATCAACTGGCAAATGTGGAATACGCTCATTTGCTTTGGGATGAAGGAAAGCAAACTGAGGCCATTAAAACATTGTCGGAGAATTTGCCCAAGAGGGCATCTTCTAATGTTCGAAAAGGAGCCACAACACAGCTTCAGTATGCTTTATGGTTAGACGAATCCAGTCATAGTTCCTCGGCAACTATTATTGCAGAGTACACTAAGGCCTTCAAATTTGACCCTACCTGGGAGAAACCATACTTTGAATTGGGAAAGTACTACAGCAAGGTGATGGAGTCACGAAACGACACTAGTGGAACTTATGAACAGGAGATCGTGAGATTCTACTTGAAAGCTTTGGGACTCGGGCCAACCTATATTTTTGAAGCACTTCCGAAGTTTATTACAGTCTGGCTCGACTTTGCACAAAGGCCAAACAAAAGTAGGGATGCAGAGCGAAGACTTAACCAAATTGTTCAGGATATCCAGTCTTACAGACTGTCCATTCCAGTCTACGTGTGGTACACCTCCATCACCCAATTGTTGTCGAGAATTACACACAAGCACCCACCTAGCGCTGAAATGATGCTGCAGATCATAGAGTTGTTGGTACGGACATACCCTAAGCACAGTTTGTGGTATGTCTTGTCTCACTTGAAGTCGAAGGATCTTAATCGCAGAGAGAAAGTAACAAAAATATTGCACAATGTGCAATCAGACCGTGCTCTTTCAGCAAGCATAATCAATGCGAAAGAGTTATTTGAGATTCTTGAGAAGCTTGCTTCTCACAAGATCAAGAAATTGGTCAACAAACGATGGTTCTTAAATACAGATTTTGGAATCGAGGATTTGACCAAAAGATACGATTCATTGGTGATTCCAGTAAAATCCAACCTTGAGATTCGCTTGCCTGCTGGACGTCACACCAATAAAGCGAATTTGGCATTTCCAAAGTCGGCCTCTATAACCTTTGACGGGTTCAACGCTGAAGTGAATGTTTTTCATTCCTTGCAAAAGCCTAAGCAGATAACAATCAGGGGCACGGACATTAGACCCTATAGATTAATGGTCAAGAGAGACGACACACGGAAAGATGCAAAGGTGTTCGAATTCACAAACATGATCAATAGACTCTTATCAGCCAATGCCGATGCCAGAAAGAGAAATCTTGTTATCGAGAATTATTCTGTCATTCCCTTGGCTGAAGATATGGGAGTCATAGAATTTGTACAAGATGTTGCAACTATGAAATCAGTGATTCATCATCAGCAAGTGAAGACAGGACACGTTATTAACGAGAGGAAGCTCTTCGAAAAATTGGCTGACTGCCAAAAGGGAGTCAAAGCGCTGAAAGACCCGGAGTCCCTCAATACCCTTGTGGATTTCTTTGAGAAATTATGTGAGCAAACTCCACCAGTCCTCCATCAATGGTTTATAGATCAATTTTCCGATCCAGCCGTGTGGTACTTGGCCAGAAAAGGATACACCACAACCGCTGCTGTTATGTCTATCGTTGGATATGTTGTTGGATTAGGAGATCGTCATTGTGAGAATATTTTGTTTTTCAAGAAGAATGGAAAAGCCTTACACATTGACTTCGATTGTTTGTTCGACAAAGGTGCCACTTTGCCCACCCCTGAGATTGTTCCCTTCCGGCTTACGCAAAACATGGTTGATGCAATGGGTATCACAGGCATAGAAGGTACATTCCGTATAACATGTGAGGTGACAGCGCAACTTGTGCGAGAGAACGAAGCATCGTTGATGAATATTTTGGAGACCTTGATTTACGATCCTTTGCTTGATTGGAAAACTCAGGATAATCCACAAGACCACTTGAGAAAAGTGAGGAGGAAGATCCGTGGTCTACTTGACGAAAAGGAAGGGTTGCCTATGAATGTTCATGGGCAAGTGGATGTGTTGATCCAGGAGGCTATTTCCACTGAAAATTTAAGCCAGATGTACGGAGGATGGGCTCCGTACGTGTAATTGAATTTAATGATAGATTATAGAGATACGTAAAGAGCATGTAATCATTATAACTTTTAGAAGATTCCCAAGAGTTTCGGTGATTCCGTCAACCAGAATACCAAACTAGCTTTCATCGGGGAAATCAGGAGCCGGCCCTGGAGGGGGTGGCCTTCTATGGAGAACTGTTTCAGATCTCAGAATTGATTGTGGTGGATCCAATTTCTGGCTTTGAGTTGACATATCCTGAGGTGTTGAAGTGACGTTTGTGATTGAAGGCTCTGGCAGTGCTGGAACAGGCGCAGGAGCTGAAACTACGGAAGCGAGAAGCTCTGCATTGGAATCGATACTTCTGGCCATTAAATTCTGCTCTGCCACAGATGCTCCAAAGTCGTACGAAGTGCCATCCGATGTGGCTTGTGGATCTGACGAAAGGGTGGCAGACGACTGTTTCCGGCTGCGACGACGGTTGGTAATCATCTCTGGAGGGTTGTAAGCTGGTGCAGATGTTGTTGTCGGCTCAGCAGCTTGTGATTTCTCGTAGTACCACGTTCCAAACTTGCGCAAGGTGTTTCCCTTGACGTCTGCAGATGTAGAAGCAGCATCGGTGTCTTCGTTTAAGGGTGGTTTGCTGATGCTGGATTCCATCATGGAGCCATCAGAAAGACAATTTGTTTCATCCACACCTAAGGTATGAGTGGACTTTGCCTTTCTCAAGCGTTTGGAGAGATCGCCGATTGTAGTCGAAAATTTTGTTTTCTGAGATTTCTGAGGAAGGGCATCAGTCAACGACACTGCTTCTGACCTTACCGTATTGGAGTCACCATCATCGAACGTCAAAATGCTCAGATTTTCATCGTTTGTGGAGAGGGCAATAGAATTGGTGTCGTAAGATTGAGCCTCTTGAGTGGAACTTGCGTCTTGGGTAGATCCACTGTCAGAGTTTTCTTCGGCACCTGCTTGTTCTCTGACTGTTTTATCCCAGACTCCACCTCTGTATAATTCGTCCATAGTCATATAAAATATGAAATCGTCCCAATGAGGAAGGACCAATGATTCCTTAACAGCCTCTTTCAACTTCTTCTCGATAGTGTTGGTGATGATGTTGTATGACAACTGTCTGGAGCTGATAACCGGCTCGATCTTCACTGACATGATAGGCTCGTTTTCGAAAGTGTACCACATCCTTGTTGAAGGTGGAGGCTTGATTTTGATGAGCATCGGACCCTCAAGCTTCTCGAGCGTCATAGAGAGCAAGACATCCATTTCTCGGGACTTGAAGCGAGTACCCAAGTTCAAGTTAAACTTTGTGGCTATTTGGATGGACATACACCCCGAATATTGCATATATAGGGAAACGAGAAGGTCGCCATCTGGATTAATCTCCTTTAAAACTGGAAAAGTGATGAAAGGAGCAGCGTGGCCGGCATCAACCTTGGTGATCTGAAACTTGTCAAGGAAACCTGGAGTTTTCAACTTGTTGAGCTTCTTCTCAATGCGGGAAATAAGGTAGTTTCTCATGAAGTCTGTCTTTTGGAGCGAAAGAAATAATCTCCCCATCAAGGCATTAAACCACTTGGTCTGGAGCTGGCCCTCGGAGCTGTAAAGTGTCTGGATGAGACTTACCATGTTCTGAGTTTCAAAATGGAGCGTTTTGGCATGAATTTGTGGGTCAAGTTTAGCATAGCTGTCGTTGTCCGACTTAGTGGCTCTAATGAGCGCAAAGTACCAGTCTTCTTTATCAATATTCACATCTGTGTAGATGAAAAACGTTCCTGGTGGGGCAGGCAAGTTCTTCTCGGGATTCAACACATCCTCGATGGTGATCTTTTTGTCATCGGACCAGTCCGCCTCTGATGGTTTGCCGATATTATCCGAAAGTCTGCGATTTCTCTTCCAATCCTTTTTCAAGATTGCTATTGAAGAGTTTGTCGTGAACAATGAGCCTTCCGACAATGATCGTGGCCAGAGTGCCACAACGTGGTTCGAAAGAACAACCACATGCTTGACATCCCGCAATCGCTCATCCTTATAGAGAAAGAGATTGCTATGCTTCAACACACCATAATAGCGATGCTTTTTGTTGGTAGGTTTGGGTCCATTCCCTGTGCTTCCAGCCATGGGTGATTCGATGGAATCGGAAGAGTCCACGGATGTGCTGCTACCATTGGAAGATTTGTTCGCTTTGGAATTAGAGTTCTTCACCAACTTGTAAAGGGAAGCGTAAGCAGACTTTCCCTCATTGGACTCCGAAACAGACTGTGTGGATGAAGATAGTTGGTCTCGTGATTCGATATGCTCATGAGTAACGGTGATCCAGCCCTGTTTGAAGGCATCTAAGCCAGTATTGCTCAACTCTTCGATTTCCCCAGCTTTCAATTGCTCTGGCTGTGGCGTGGGCTTCTTCTTGGGATGGAGCACCAAGAAAGCCACAAGGAGCAACGGGAGAAACGTGACTCCACCTAATAGGTAAGCAGAAACCAACAGAAGGAGTGACATAAGGAAAGAATGGAGAGGTGAATCAAGTTGATGAAGATGTGAGATCCGGTGAGGTGGCCATTACCGGGGCTGCATGGAAGGTTGAAACCGGGGGTAGGGATGATACCCGAGGGATAGATAAAGCCAGATCCGAGGGTAATGAGGGTCATTTTGAAGCAGGGTGCAGAGCGGGGCAAGAGCTGTTGCATACATTCCGAGGATGTCACTTAGCAATCCGAGGGTAGATCAATCGTCTAAGAGAGCATATTCTTAACTCATATAATTAGACAGAACACGTTTATCCTACAACATCACAGTATCACCTTTCCACCACAAGTCACAATTCAATATCACTTCACAATTCTAAAACATTTATTATACACAGTAAACACAGAGGTAAACACTAGAAGAAAAAGTCTTTAATCATAAAAGTAGATGTTCCAATCATCTCACTGGCACGGCCAGAGAGAACCGAGCGATGGGTCAAAAACTTGAAGATGTCTTGAGGATCCTGCTCAGTCTGCACATCGCTCAACGACAAATTCATGTTAGAGTTCTGGCGGTAATGGAAAGACATCTTTCCCGACTCCTCCACTGGCAAGCGGTGGCTAGCAGTGCTGGAGGGCAAATCCTCATGCTCAGAGTCGGTGGAGAGCGGCTCATCGTCCTCGTCATCACTACAGAAGATGTAGTCGTCGAGCTTTTGGAACGAAGGAGTGGAGCTAAAGTTGACGTTCTTGAAGAATGGAACAGATGAAGCTTGCGATGCAGAAGAGCACACCTTTGGCTCCTCAACGGGAGGCTTGCTATTCAACACCGAAAACGACGAGTGATCGTTGTGGATCTCCATAGGAGATTTTCGGAGCCGCAGGTAATATAAACGCAAGTCGTCGTTGATGGCCTTGGTGAAGTTCAAGCTAAGGCTTGGATATGCAGAAGAGGTGGCTGGCTCGTCGAGCGACGTGAGTGGCGACTCCGCGGAGGAATCCGAGTCCATGTAGAGAATATCATTTGTAGAGCTCATGCTCAAAAGTTTCTCTACCGGGTCGATTTTGTCGTCCTCCGGAGAATCAACGGCCCTGATTGGCAATTGGGGTGCAGACGAACGCTTCTCCGCGTCACAAAGGCCCAGTGGCGGTAGCACAGCAGTAAGCTGTGCCTTAGAGTCTGAGCACAGGCGCTTGTAAGAGTTTGCCACCTTCTTCAGGCATTCCGGGGCCAGGGGTTGATGAGACAGACCCGTTGACAATTTCCGCTTTCGAACTGCAATGTTAGTGTCTTCTTTGTGGGCCAATCCTTTGGCGGAAAGGGTACGATGACGGCAAGACTTACGTGGCAACATGGCAATCAAGTGTAAAAAAAACCTTTAGAAAATGAACCCGAAAGAAATGAAAAATGCAAAGATAGTTTGGGCAATTGAAACGGTAACTTTTTCACTAGTGAAAAGTTGAAGATATTCGAGCAGCAGCAGGTAGTAATTGGCAGACGACGGTGCGATTTGATTTGCTCTGAAGATGTGCAAGGAACGCTTGAAGTCGACTACACTACAAATGACGAAATTCTTGGGGAAGGCGGACCACTAGTGGGCAATCAGGGAATATATAGTGAAACCAGTGTTGCACAAAAAAAAAATTTTTGAGCCGCACAGACTATGCAGAACAAAGCCGAATGGTTGAAGGTTCGGAAGGCAAATAAAGAAGGTATTTGGAGAATATCAATCAAGGTTTGATTTTTTTCCAATGGGGTGATTAGTTGGGATGTGATTAATATGATAACTCGTAGAATTAGATAATGGGAATTGATATGGAGCAAAATTCGAAATGGAAATCTTTGAACATATTTCCGAAAAAAAAAAAATGCCTTTAGAACACCGGGATCTGGCATAGAGAGACACAAAAAAAAAAAAAAATCACCAACTCCTTTCTCCTCTTCGTCATTACGAATCATACCTACATGGGGAATGTAGCAAGTAGCCCTGGAAAATTAATCGGAAGGATTGAGGAGAGCCGTAATTGGTGGATAGATTAAACATTTACAGGTTTCATTATGGACATGGTTGAAGAATTTGACGTTGTTTCGTTCGCAGATTCTTCTTTTTTCACCTTATTTTTTTTTTTTGAGTTTTTATTTTTTGAATTTTTTTTTTTTATTTTCTCTTTGTTTTTTATTTCTCCTCGTTAAAAAGGCAACGATCTGTGTGGCTAAACCTCTCTGCAGAATGTTCTCCGCGAGCGAATGAGCAGTCGTCAAAAGTAATTCTCGTGCAGAATGCCACATTGTCTTGCAGTTTCCATACAGGTGGTAGATACTCCCCAACGTCCATGCACACTAACAGTCGTTTACGGTGTTCCTCAAAATGATTAGAAAGGAAGGGGGATATTCCAAAAGAACCAAGTATCGCACAGAAGGTGAAAAACTTCTACATGGAAAGATAAGTGAATTTCGATAGTAATACCAGGCGAAATATATCATGATTGCAAATCTGACGTAGGGGTATTGGCTCATTCTGATCAAGGATCGGGGGGAATTGCGCATGGCTGACATTGGCCAAGTGACATTGGCCAAGTGACATTACACAAGTGACATTGCTTATGCTTTTCCGCGATAACAATTTTGAAATGAGCTGCAATACGAAACGTGGGAGAACTCAGCGTTATCGATAAATTTTGCATGGTTATCACGGTTTCTTGTTCTTTACATGGTCGCTGGTTCCATCGATGGTTCCATCGCTAGTTAGCTGGAAGGTTTGATATCTTCTGTTGCGTCCAGACATTCCTTGAAGGTACTAAATCAGGGAATGTGAAATGTTCTCTGAAGGACACAGCCCCCCACTGCGCGACTCCTCACCAGCAATCTCACACTTGATGGAAGGTTTTTTGGAATATTTAAACGGTTATCTGGTCACGAGGCTGTAGGTCACGGAAAAAGGGTTATGGTTTTGAAATTTGGTCACATGCTGTAGAACGTGACTCAATATTCATCACGTGCTACGACGCACGTGTCAACAATCACGTTCTCATCACCATCACCAAATCGAACATACACGTATACATCCCATCCTATCCATGAAATTATCCCACATCATAACCCTACTAATACCAGTGGTCATCGCTTCAGTGGGTGATAACCTTCCTGCATTCAAGCAATGTCTCCCTGATTGCCAGGCAGCTTGTGTCGACCCTTCATCCTCCAAATATGCTCAGGACTCGACTAATTGGATATCAGCCGCTCTCTTCCAATGGGATTGTAGTCTGGACTGCAACTACAAATGTCAACAAATCATCACGCGTCAAAGGGTAGCGGAGGGACTTCCCATGGTGCAGTTCTATGGAAAGTGGCCCTTCAAGCGCTTCTTGGGCATCACCGAGTTCTTCTCCACGGTGTTTTCGCTAGCTAACTTCTATGTCAACTACAAAAACTACCACAAGATCAAATCTCAGTATAAACTCACGGCCTACAAAGACGATGATCGTTCAACCATGTTGCGCCAGTACTTGGTACTTTTGTTTGTGTCCATGTGTGGATGGTTCTGTAGCACAATCTTCCATATTCGGGATAAGCCTATGACCGAGACGCTTGACTACTTTGGGGCTGGTGCCATTATAGCCGCCAACTTCAACGCCATCTTTGTGCGCAAGTTCGGCCTTTACTTAACCGAAAAGACGAGGTCCAGGCTCATCTTCCAGACGCTTCTATGTGGAGTATTGCTTCTCCATTACGCCAAGTTGTACTTTGATTGGGATTACGGGTACAACATGCGTTTCAATGTAGTTGTTGGCTTAGCTGCACTGGTGCTCTGGATCTTGCACTCCATGCTGGTTCACCGGCAGTATCTCCGCAGACCTCATTACTATAACAATTCGATTCGCTTATTACCATTTGAGACACGAATCCTCAGCAAACTCAATTTAGTGGGGCTTTCTAAGACTAGATACATTCCGCTTATTCCGGTGGTGTTGAATTTTGCACTAATGGCGGCTGCCTCACTTGAGATGGTAGATTTTGACCCAATTGCTGGTTTGGTGGACGCCCATCTGCTTTGGCACCTCTGCACAATCTTTCCTCCTATAGTATGGTATGATTGGAATCTTTGGGACTTGGAGATGGCCAATCTTCAAATGAAGGCACGCAAGGGATGAACTCACAAAATATCAGACTGGTCCAGTACAGGAAGCAATGATAGAAAATCAAATACGAAGGTTGTGAAGGAAGTGATATAATGGTAAACCAAGACAAGAAAATACTGACAAGAAAAGAAGATAAGACAAATCAAGTTGACATGCTCAGAAGACAAGAAGAAAAAGCCAGATTACAAAAGCCAAGAGCCAGGACGACATAGTTCAGGCCCTGGATAGTGAACCCTGAAGTTGGAATGTAATCTACTGGTACAGTCCCTCCCTCTACATCTTGTTCTTGCCCGTGGTTTTACCCGTCCGACATGATTCACATAACTTCAAGTACAGGTGATAATAGACATTCCACCTACAATAACCTTTTATCCTCAAACAGATTTTATTTATTTAAGCAAGTCACTATCTCGAGTCGGCACGTGGCTGTGTCTATAGTACCTTGCCAGGAAAACCATTGACCTCACAGCTCTAATGGTGCAAGCCACATCGGCCAATCAATGGGTTGTTGCAGGAATGCGCGAAAATAAATCGGGGATGTTCTTATTGTTTTTCACACGATGAGTTTTTCCGGCTTAGTAGATCCTCAGCGAAAATTAAAAAAAAAAAAAAGCGAAGCAAAACGATTGGACCAATCACAGATCTAGTAAAGTAACTGCAACGAAAGAACCCTGTTCATATTAAGAGAGCCCTGTCATTAAATCATTCATGAAACCCTTTTGTTGTCTACAGAAAAAGCAAAAAATGGAGCGGCCACTCCTAGTGTATTAACTTAATAATGGTGCCGATGATGACGATAATTATGATAATGATGATGATGACGATGATTAAATCAACGATGAGAAACTGTTGATGATGGTGAGTGACGCCCTGCGCCGGCGGACGTCAGTGGAACTTGGGCACAAGGTGAAAAATAACCGAAGGCAAAAATGGCGTAAAACAGGTGAAGAAAATTCCAGATTAAAGTAAAATGCAGCGAGATTAATGGAGTCAAAGTCAAATAGCATGCTCTGGCAAGATTGGACCTTTACGATCCTTACGCCATGCCTTCATGACTAGTGATGTGAGCTTGTATAGCGTGAAACCTGCTACCACTGCTACTGCCGCCACGGTTAAGGGATTCTGGAATTGCATCTGCTCCTCGTCAACGCCTCGCTCGTAGTAGGCATGCTCATTCATGAGATTATGGTCGCTGGAAGCGGGAGGTAACATAGCGAATGGAAAGGATGGGAAAAATAAAAATTCTTATCGAAAGCTTGATGTAAGGGGGGTGCTGGCTATTTAAGCGATCAGTGGCCCTACATTCAAATCAGGTTGCAGTGCCAAGCTATTTTAATGCGTGTGTTGACACTTTATATAAATAGCATGCACCATCGCTAAATGGGCACTCTAGGCGGCTGACTATTACGAAAACGGGGAGTGAGGAGATTGCAATTTAAATTATCGAGGAGATCTGGGGCGTCCACTCGAGCGATCTCGATGATATTTTGGACACTAGAAGTAGCAATATGTGTTTGCAAATTTATTGTTTATAGGGATTTTCGCCCCCCTGCGCTAGAATGTTCACTCTGTCCCAATCAGGATAGCAAATGATGCTCATATTACATGTAGGATATTTGTTTGTGCGCCGTACCACTGTGGTGGTAGCAATTTACTATGCCATATTATCCTGCAGATAGTATAGGAGTAAGCCACAAGAATATTTGTTTGTCAACTCTACAATCATGCATCATGACGTTGAGAGTCATAAGATCTATTAATACGAACCATGACTATGATGCCCAATGATCAGTTGAAAAGTCAACTATGATCACTTCACTCTAACGTACCAGCCGCTTGAGTTTACCAAATCCAAAAAAGCTCTTCTTTTGCTTCTTGGGCTCTTCCAACTGCACAGGTTGGGTATGAGTCAGTGCAGGATACGACGACTCACAGTGTTGGGGATCAAATATCGATGTCAATTGTGATTCCAAACTCGAGGTATCTGGGAACAGCCGGGGCCCTTGTGTGGTTGGTGAGTATGACCTGTCAGGTTTATCCGATTTGTCCGGCTTGTAGCTTTCCTCTATCCGGTAGTTTCGATCCACTCGATCAAGTCCACTTCTATCTTTAGCACTCTTATCGCCGACATTTGTATCCAATTGCTTGATACTTCTGGGGCTCCTATCGCTGGTGCTCACAAGTCTATTGCTCATGAGTTTTTTGCTCTTAAATCTGCTGTTCTTCTGTTCTCTTGCCTGTAGTGTTTCATTCACAATCGTTTCTTCGTAGTTGGTGGTTCGTATCATGATATCAGCTATGACTCCGATATACTCTCCAAAATGCTCCAAAATGTACTCGGCCTGGCGACGACCATAGTACTGAATGAGAAGGTTGTCGCAAACACACTGGCACAACTCCTTGACAACCGTGCAAACCTCAGCTTCTTTTAATCCAATCGGCACGTGGGTCATATTGACAACAAATGTCTCGTGAAGATGCAGATTAAGGGTAGCTAGGTCTTTTTGGCCCTGTACTCCAAAGTAGAAGTACTGTTGCTTCTTCAACTCGAAAATTTCATCTTGGTTGAGATCTGGAGTGTCTTCAACATCACATGAGAAGCAGTGGACATGTGAAAAAGCCACATCCATTAAGTCAATCATGAAATTTTGCGCTACATCACGGTTTGGGAGCCAATCGTAGTGTTCAGGATTAGTTGCCACCTTCATATCCAGGTACACGTCGTTCCAGAACAGAGGCTGCAGTAGAAGCAGGCGAATAGCAGATGTGTTCAGAATAAACTCATCGCTGAGTCGCAGGAGAAGGTCTGGTCTAGTATCTCTTCCCAACGGGCTGTATGTGCTTATTGAGTTGTTTCTGCCCTGTGAGCTGTTTCGGCTTTGTGGACTTGCGCTCACGCTATGTCGTTGTGACATCGACTTAGTACGACTGTCAGTGGTATAGCGTGCTAATCTCTCGTTATACAAGACAAGTTCAACATACGGAGGGGTGGATTGGGCAAGTCGGGCTTGCACTTCTAACAATTCAGGCTCAAACTGCTCAAAATAGCAGTAGCGCATATGTGTCAAAGCATCCAATGTCATCAATGGAGTGTATTTGCCGAGGTGCTTGGACTCGCGAAAGCTGCTATTGAGAGACTCAGTATATTCCGCAAACTTGTCGGATTTCTTAAAGCCCAAAAGCTTCTCCTCGAAAATATGTAGCTTCTTCTCAAAAGGGGTCATCAACTCCTCTGCATCGACATATTGCAATTTCTTAGGATCAAACAACTTCTTGGGTTTTTTATCAGTGCCAATATTGGCAGCCATAATGGACTTGGCCAGGCCAGAATCTGAGCGTCTGGCAGACCGATGGGATATGCGCCCCGAGTTTGAAGAGGTCTTGGAAGACCGACGCTTGTCCTTTGGAGCTGGTGGTGGCGCTAGCAAGAAAAACGCAGACATGCTACACCAACAATTTGAAGAAAAAACCAATGGTTGGCTTATCTACACAGCGCGGTACAAACCTTTTAAAAGCTTTGCTCATGCAGCTTCACTGCTAGGTCCTATGCTACGGCATTTATGCGGGGGGTTTGGAGGCGCCATTCCAACCTGTGTCGAAAACCCACAAGCGAATCGCTAACCTTGTCGCGGCTTGATATGGAGCTGCCGAATTGGGCTAAATGGGTGCTTTAAGATCGACATCACTAAGTGGTAGGCGCAGATACACTTAGGGATCGGCGACACTTATGGTGGCCATGGAACTCCTATTGTTATCAACAAAAATTATTTTTTTGTTTGCATGGCCAGAATTATTTAGTTGGCGTTAATCCTTTCGAGATTGCAGGAAGTGTCTTGCACACCTTTTGTGCATGGCATAATCCAGGGGACATTGCGATTTCCCCGAGACTAGTCACTACGATGCAGAAGAAGGTTTCGGGCAAATCATTGACAGCTCATGAGCATCGGGATTATCCATAATTAGACGGTGGCCCAGCGATATTAATTTTTCTCTCGTAATTCCCGAGCGAAACTCATTACAGTGTCACATTCTCAATTGGGGCTTCAAAGCATGTGCCCGCTTTTGGTGCTAGAGGTGTGCACGAGGCACTATAATTAAGGCACATAAGGCAAATAACGGTTATTGGGTGGTACACACTGTCGATCATTGAATTTAGACGGCTAGATTGTGGTTGTGATGCGCAACAGTAGTGCATCGAGATTATACGAGGCGTCTGACTTGGTTTATGGTCATGGAGGGGTGGTGACGTAGGTCCAAAAGAGGCTGTCTCGGGCATTTTAAGTACGGCACTCGAAAGTTACAAAGCAAACAGAGGTATCTTTGAGTGCTTGTGGGTGTGATGAGAAGCAAGCAAATTGGAATTCACCTCCATTGAAGTCATTGAGGTTTTGGGGGGCATGTATCAGTCTCCAGCGCCCCAGTTATCTGTTTGCATGATTTTGATTGTCTCCATTTCCATTTCAAACTTGCTCCAGATCGGAGATTGTGGCGTCGAAAACACTTCAATATTGCTAACGTTACCATTGAAGAAGAGTTGTATTATGACAAATCAATTGTGTGATGTCGGTCATTTCAGCAAGACGCTTAAAATCCTCAAATATTCAAACCTGTTGCGAAGTGTTCCTTCATCGGACATCGCGATGGCACGATCTGAAAAAATCTTCACCAAGCTGTAGTTACCAAAAATAGAGGCGCAAGACGAAGCTTAGGATGTCGATGTTGTCGGATTTATTCATTGATGTTTGGGGTGCACTAGACTGGATCAGGGAATTCTTGTTTCTCGTGCCTCTGAAATGAGATTATATTTTGTACAAGCGACATGGAGCCGTCCAACAAATGGCTAAAAGGTTAACTTCTGAACTAGGAAAAAACAGGGGGATGATCGACAAAGTTCTAAAAAAAGAAAAATAACTCCGATACGGGGAATCGAACCCCGATCTGCTCGGTGAGAGCGAACCGTGATAGCCATTACACTATATCGGACTGTTGTTAGGGATAAAAAGGGCTGAGTGGTTATATCATACTAACTTTAGAAAATCTGCAAATTTTTGAAAATTTTTCGAATCTAAGATGTGTTCTTCCTGAATAGGACTTTGATGGATGCTTTGACGATGGGATAGTATTCAAACACACATTTGGCTAACTTCCTCTATGAGTTTATTTACTATCGTTCTCAACATGGTGTCTTGGTAACCAAAACATGTTCAAAAGAAAGAAAACAAGTGAATAAACGTCCTCCGTGTTCCTTCTAAGCAATTCACCGTTTAAGGTTTGATATCTACCCTAATCAGAAGGGTCTCGATGTGGGGCCCTTTCTAATCTGCATCGACGAAACAATGATTGATCAGTGGATCTGTCACAGGGTCCAAAGGCAACATTAAAGCAGTGCCAAAGTCACAAAAAAGAAAAATAAGTAGAACGCAAAAGAAAAGTAGTTAGCAAAGAAAATTAGGCAATGCCTAATTAGATATACAATACAAACCAACTCTCGGACTTAGACCCAAACAACGTGGGCCCTTCCAACTTGCTTTCCCGCCTCGACCATTCAAACATTTGAAACCTAAAACAAATTTATTGTCAACAGCTGCTAACGTCTCCCAGTAATTTTCGGATAGCAAAGTTGTGGCTGTTTCAATTGGTAATCCTTGAAATCCTTCATGAGGGACATTCCTCTGGTTAGTGCAGTGTGGCAGGAATTGGCGAGAAATGGTGAGAATTGGCGAGAATTTGGCAGGGTTGGACATGAAATGTAGCCGAGGCAATATGGAATGAGGAACAGTTGTCGGCTATGTAGTATGGATTTTGAAAGACGGGATGACAACCCTGAAATGCTCCTCGAGCCAGATGGGCTGGCCACTCTCAGTAGTCGAACCACAAGACCAAATCTTAAATGTCGCCCGATAAAGCTTGATAGAGGGAAAAGAAATGTACACAATAGCCTGCGCACAACGCTGTCTAGAACTTGAGCATTCAAAGGACGAAGCATCCCACCATTGAAAAAGCAAACATAACTGCCATGAGCCACTGTGGTGGACAATTTGGTTTGTTCCTAATGGAAGAAAATCCTAGGGATTGATGCGAGACTGGGGGAGGCTCTCGGATGGCTATACGTATTGATGCCGTGTCATATGCGTTGTCGATGCGTAGTTGGTGCACTGCCAGTAGTGCTGCATTATGAGCTAATAGATTCCGTTCGTAGACGAATTCCAACCTTTTTGAGTAAATTGATGCAGCAGATCAGCTGTGCGGCATGAAATTAGCCAGACAAATGGACAAGCGAACGCAGACAGCCGCCTGAACTCAAGGAGATAACGAATATAGAGACGATAGACACCACTGTGGAGACGGAAAGCACTATACAGCGTTGTAATTGATGAGATGTCTCGATTAGGTCTATTGGCAAGAAAGACAATACAAGAAGTGAAGCGGTCCAATCCCTGGGCGATGGCCCAATGTAGGAGATGGTGATTGATAACTACTTTTGGATAAGTGAGACTGGGAAGTAGAAGATTATCTCTATCAAATTTATAGACCTTCAATTTACTGAGGCGGGCAGGAAAATAAGTAGTCGTACCACTACTATTCTATTGTTCCACTGATCCTGGCACGAAGTTCCATGACTCAATGTCAATCTTCTGGTCTGGGATGTGTGAAATTGTCAATGATCATGTATGTGATCCAAACATCCAATAAACTTATTGGATGAAGCCACTCTGGTGGCATTGAGCCACCGGTTAGGTCAGAGCTCACTTGACAGTGCATCAGATGAGCCTCGGTACCATTCACAAATTGGAGACAAAAAGAAAAGAAATGTTGATTGTGAAAGTAAAATGATTTGAGAAGCTGAAGGGATGGAAGGTGAAAATTGAAATTCCCAGTTTCCAGTTTCATTTTCTAATCTACAAGTGTCAGGGTCTATTACGATGTATCCCAGTTTGGGGAATTCTTTGGATGAAGCCCTATCAATTTTTATGACGGACATGGACGCGCATTAGAGGCGTTGCATGTGCACCAAGCAGGGTGGGCAGAATGGACACGGAGACGAAGTAATCGACGCACCACAGTCAAATAAAAGAAAATGTACGACAGTGGTGGGAGTACATTCATTGAAATCCATCTGGATATTCTCTACAAGTCATTGGCATCTAGATCAATATGACATTATAAATTTTTCCTCCAGTTAGTTCTCTCACCCAGTAGGAATTTAGTGCGAAAGTGGAACGGACACACAGGCTCAACGCGTAGTGACGCGTAGGTCGATGGTCCCCGGCTGAACATCAGCGATTTGGCCAATTAGAAGCAGTGACCCCAGCGTTAGATATGTGAACTTATGCATCCATTAAAATGCAAATGCGCCGGACTGAGACATTCTAGACCCAAAGACCGGATAATCCGAAAACCGTAGTGAGCAAGAAAATCACCTCTGGTTAATGCCACGCATGGCATGGAAAACTATGCGCCAAATCGAGAAATGGCACCTCCAGTGAAAAAAAGTGCAGGCGCAAAATCATTGCCCCAAATTAGCTGGTTTCCTGTGATCAACCACAGTGACCAAGGCCCCCAACTGATAGCCAGACCATCTCCGCACCACAAAGTGAAAAGGTAATGGACTTTGATGGTCTCGCCACATGCTTCCAGGATGCATTTATCCGGAGAAGGTGGAATTCCTCAACCACACAAGCAGGTCGCTAGAAAAACTTGTCCAGACGTTGTGGGCGTCACATTGGCGCGCCTTATCGATAATTCCGTGGGGATGGGTACTTTTTTTTTTTTTTTCACCACATTATCCACATTTTCCAATTTCTTCATCTGAACATTGCTTTTATGCTCCTGTTTATCAGTAACTCCACTTTTTACGTCAGAATTGTAGTGGGTGACAACCAAGCTGGAATTTTTCATTCCGTTTACATTTGGTCCTGGACGTTCCGGATTCTTGATGAACACTCTTTGCATTTCAATTTCAATTATCTCATGCTCCTGGATCTGATAGGTGGTGTCTCGTAAGCCTAGCGACTCCTATTGTAAGTTATAGGGGAAGGCCGATCGGCTCGGAAGTCGCTATCAGTGCCAGGAGGACCTGCGGTGTAGTGGGTCCAATTGAAAGGGCCGCCTGTGTAGTGGCACCACCAAAGTATATTTGTATTGGCGGCCAGGGCCTGCAATGGGGCCTGCAATGGGGCCTGCAATGGGGCCTGCAATACTGCAGTGCTGCAATGATGCAATGGTCCTGCAATTTCATTCCTGCTTCTATTATAGATTATTTTTTTTTTTAGCTGTTACATTGTACCTAGATAAATACCCTCCCCTTTCCCATTCCCTACCAGGTGTATCCACGGAACATTGCCGCAACTTTCCTGCTAGTCATGGAGGTGGATAGTCTAGAGGATGCGTTGGATGAGTTTGATGCTCGCTACTTGGAGTGCTACCACCAAGTGACGGCCAAACTAGCGTCCCAGGCCATTGGGTGCAACTTGCGACTTTCCTCGCCGCTCCTTGGCCCCCGCGACCTGGACGATGCCCCTAGACAAGAACCTTTTGCAATTTTGGGAGACTTGGGCGAGGAGGCTCTGGATTATGGAGCTAATTCCGCTCGGGCTGTGACATCAAAGTCCAGTGCGATCAACACCACCGACTCTATAGACTCCACAAACTCCACAAACACTATCACCACCATCACGAATACCATTACGAACACGAACACGAACACCAACGCCAACAGCAAATTCAATACCAATAACAACATCAATCACAGTAACAATTCCAATTCGAATTCCAATCACAGTGTCAATTTCACTACCAATCACAGTGTCAATTCTTACCTTTCTACCACATCAATTGACTCATTTAGCCTTGATCACAACTATATGAACAGTCTCCACAGTACTAGCTACGATGCCATATGCGACATCAATAACTTCGACTTATCCTTCGCACAGTTAACAGACGGCATGGCTGTATCCACTTCATGCTTAGGTGGTTCAGTGGCATCCATTGGTACATCACTAGGTGCGTCGATCGGTGCGTCTATCGGAGCTTCTATTGGAGCCTCCATTGGCTCTTCCATTGCGGCTTCAAAGTCAAACATCACCTCCGCTGCGTTATCCTCGGTGGCTCCCTCTTCTTGCAGCTCTTACAACAGCCTTGCCAGCGACCTCTGCCAGCCACCTATCCACCGCAGTTACTCCACGCTGAGAAGCATCCGTACCGACTCCATGCGCGAGTGCATCCGCCCTGACTCGGCGCATCCATTGCGGCACCGACTGCTTCTGGCGCTGCTGATTACTCCAAAACTGGCCCGCAGGGTCGAGCGACGCAACACTGTGGCCACCTATGTGGGCAATCCATTCTACCGTGGTCGCACCTCGCCTCAACGCAAGGGTTCTGCTTCGGGCCAGCCAATGGGTGAGAAATGCTGCACGTTTGAATTGGGTGAACTGACACTCACTGGGCGCAGGCGCCTGGGCGACGAATCGATTTATAGATGAGTACATGACTAAAGATAGTGAATTAATGTAGGTTTGTATTTGAAGTTTGAATTGGGTGGTGATCAGCGATAGTTGATCGCTTTGATGAATATGTGAAGTAAGCATCCTTGGATGAATCTATACGAACATCTTTAATGAGATAGTAACATCTTAGCTCCAAGAAATAAGGGATTACGGGGCCCCAATGTCAAATTTTTTCATTATTCTTTGCAGCCTTCTTTCGTCGCCCGCTCTCACTGGCCGTTCCTAATCAGCTTAATTCCCACTTAGGGAAACTGGCCAACCGCTGCACTTCCCGACTTTCGCACTTGCTAAGATTTGCTTCACTTGCTTCACTTGCTTCTGTATATCCATAACCATCTCATCTCATCTCCTCCTTTTGTTGTTCCATCTCATCACCATGCACTGGGCCTGTTGCAAAGTGGTGGTGCAGAAGTGCGACGATTCATCTGACAAATGCCCTGCAAGTATTGTGGGGTTATGTTGCGATCCTCCATTACTATAGCCGCAATGCAGTATTCTCTTTGTGGGAGAAACTTGAAATACAAGGTCTCGATTCCCCTTTTCTGTGTCTATTATTCTGAAAAACCAAGTCCCCTGGTGACTGATGTGAATATCCGCCATCTGCTCATGGAGGTCGCTTCCTTCTCTTTGATCTCTTTGTATGCTTGCTGCGGATGGTTTTTTGTGGGCTACTATGCCAACTGCGGCCCTAGAGTCGCACCAACAATGCACTGGGGCAAAACGGCGCTAAAAGCTTAGGAATACCAAACCGGGTGCCGATCTGGTCTGCTTGATTCATAATCTGCTGCACTTCGGAAATTTCTTTCTGGTCATAGAATCATCTATTTTTTGCCTCGTACATCTCCGACAGGAGTATGGTGGATCAGTCGAATGCATACGCTAGTGCGATCGCGCGTCTGGCAGCATCTTAGTTTATGCCTGAACGTCGATCCGCCTCATTATGATGGACTTAGCCAATAGTATATTGTGGTTGCACTGGGAAACCGATCTGGAACCTCATATGGACCATTGGATCAAAGGAAGCGTAAACAATAAGCGTGTTGATAGTAAACACATTGTGGAGCTGCTTCTACCATCTAAGTTTCCAGTGTTTTCTGATCAGCATTGTATTTGATTTTGATCACTTGCGGATCTACTCACTTCAATAGTTATTCGGAGATCCCACCACTTCCGATCACACAATTCCCAATCGGTGATGATCCCACGAATCTCATTTTTAATGATCTCAGTCAATCGCGATTCATAATGACTCCATATAACATAGGTACGAAACTCACGATCATACCATGCCCTCATGTAGGTGTCACAATAGTCAATCCAAGAAAAGACCTCTTGCCATTTGTACCTGACTAATTCTTAGAAAATAGAGCTTGACAATCCCCTATTTTCATCCCTTGCATCTGTCGTTAGCGCCTTCCTGTCCGCATAGCCTTTCGCCCTTCCTTATGTACCTATCACTGGTTCAAGTGCTCGTGGTAGCCATTCCGCAGCATCGCCTTTAAATCCCCAGGTTTTATCAACTTTTCCCTCCAAAACTTCGTCGTCTACATCGGTGTTGAAAATCGCCACATGTCCACCACGCTGCCTAACCAAGTCCACATAACTGTTGGCCGGATACACTGTGCCAGAAGTTCCAATCACTAAGATGAGATCGACAGGCCCAGCTTCGAGAAAAGTATCTATACCGTCAAGAACTCGTAGAGGCAACGATTCGCCAAACCAAACTACGCCTGGACGCATAAGGGAAGAACAAACGGGACATTTGGGAAGCTCATCCAATGTCAACTCTTTGGTGGGTGTGAACCGTGGCGATATCTCTACGCTGTCGCTGATTTCTCCATTGGAATCTCTCTCTGCGAATTCCTCCTCAAATTCTCCTGTATTTGCTAGTGCCTCTGTCAATGGGTCTTCTGTGTTGTTCTTGTCCACATAGGTACAAGTGAAGCTTGTACATCGCAATTGAAATAATGAGCCATGGATCTCATAGAGACTTTTCGCAGAGTGACCCGCTCTCGCCAGCAAACCATCAACATTCTGTGTGATGGTGATGAAGCTTCGGCTCTTACTTTCCGCTAGCTTTGCCAATGCTTTGTGTCCATTGTTTGGCTGTGCGAGAAGTGCTTGATGTCGTCTCCACAGGTAAAACTGCCATACAAGGCCCGGATCGATATAAAAGGCATCAGGCGTGGCCAAATCGATCATATTGAAATTTTTCCAGAGTCCTTGGCTTCCTCGGAAGGTCGGAAGCCCCGACGAAACCGAGAGCCCGGCCCCAACAAGAGCAACAATCCGTTTCAGTTGACGTAGACATTCTTGGAACTCTGCGAGGTGTGAACTCATGCTGTGGTCTTGTGCCTGATCTGTATTATAGGCCATACGAGTCTTAAGTTTCAATCAATTTTGCAACGTGTAATTGTTCCTTTCGCTTGTGTGTCTGGGATTCTGCTTAAGAACTTCTTGTACTAATCGTTTACAACCAATTTGACCTCGCGCATTATCGACTTCCATGCACTCTAGATGAGTTGTGGACTGTGGGGTGGTGAGTTGGTCTAAAGAAGTTAGAATTGCCAATTAAGGGTTCCGGGATTGATGGTGCATTTGCAATGAAACTTCCTCTGCTGAGGTTTATCTTTTCTGGGGTTTCCATATGCCGAAGGCTTGTCTCGAAAGCCTAAGGCTTGGCTCTTAAAAAATGTCTCTCCAAGTTAATGTACATTCGTATTATGCTTTTTGGCTCTTCTTGAGCTTCCACGCCAAATACTTGGCGGTATGTCCCACAGGCGTAGCAACTTTGGTCGACACCATCACTGGTGGTGCTCTGAACCAGACGGCACTGTCACCGGACGTAATAAGCAGCTCGCTCACCTCAATCAAGTTGTTATCTTCTCCTTCTTCCCCATCTCTCTTTTCTACATACGAGACAACTCCTCCAGGAAGAATTCCAGAGTAAATAGACGTGGACGACTGGTATGCTCCACTAGGTTGGATGTATGTGGCAGGAGGAGTACCACGAAGGCTGGCGCTGGGCGACATTTCTGAGCGTCCATATCCCTTCACTGGTAGTGGCTTATAGGCGCTTCCTGGTGGGTAGTTTGCCTTAGGATATGCCGGTGCTCCGTATGGCGCCTTGTAATGAGGCTCTGGCTGCTGGTATGGTTTATAGGAGAGGTTGTCGTATGAAGAAGATGCCGTAAGCGCAGGTTCCTCGAATTGACCTGGAATGTAGGATGGTGGCACTGAACGAGTACCTGATGACGAGTAGATGCCCAGTCCTGTGACACTCTTCAATTGAGACACGGGAGTGAAAATGTAGGCTCTGCGATCATTGACTCTGTCGTCGAATTCTGGCGCAGGAGTCACGTTTGGAGAAGTAGAGCATTGGCCCAATTCATCGTTATAGTATGGTGGCTTCTTGTACACCGATCCGACAATTGGTGGACCATTGGCGTTAGGACCTGGAGTTGGGCCCGCAACAGCCATATCGTCATGAGCATCCGAAGGAAGTAGATGCTTGAGAGGAGACTCGTACTTGATGAGTCTTCTAGGCTCATTAATGGGCACAATTGGCTGGTCCACATGACGAATCTCATCCGGCAAGCACGCCTTCCAGGTTCTGATACGGTTGAACTGATATGTGTTTGCGTTGTAACGGAACTCGCAGATAAACCATTCGGTTCCCTCTGGAAGCAAGTTAGGAGGGATATCTCCCTTCTGATAATGTGTCAAGAAGATCACGTAGCATGGAGCAATAATATCCTCAGCTAAGTGGTCTCTATATTCACCAGTCTTGCACACCTCATTCACGTAAAACAAACGATCCACACGGTGTACAGTCTGTTCGGGGCGGATATACCAGCAAACGTTGGTGTATTGGACACCATCGGTGGACCATAAACGGAATATCTGACCACAAATTGGTTTATTGGCATCGTTAGGGTTGCGGATAAGAACCCAGTCACCCACTTTGTACGTGTTCGAATGAACAGTAACCAGATCCAAGGGAGTCTTCAATCCATCGGTGCCAGATGCTGTGGCGACGATAAAGTCTTTTTCGGGGCGAGTCATCTCCTTCTCAATGATGGACTCGGCCTGCTTCTCGAAAAGAGTTATTTCGTTGGTCATGCCTGGATCAGATGAGTAGTATAGTTTGGCATTGCTGATCATAAGGGAGAGATCATCCAAAAATTGCTGAACCTCGGTATATTTTCGAGAACGCACCTTGGTTCTAATTTCGTTTAAACTGATTGGATTAACAATCATTTCGTAGTAGCCCGGAACCGATTTGTCAGGCAACTTCTCGAAATGAGCCGTCAAGATGTGTGTCTCGTCTTCTGGATGTCTAATCTTCTTGAATAACTTCAAAATCGACTTGATACGAGACTCATATGGCTTGTCTATGATGGGAGGTCTTCCGCGTCTAACTCCACCTTCGGCAGGCTTGGGTGGCGTCAGCATTGACTTCAGATTGAGGTGACCGTATCCCATCATGGTGGTATCGTCGTCGTCATAATCTTCGTTTTTCAAGTATGGACTAGCAGTGGCACCGTCGTCGTCAAAGCGGCCTGCACCATATTCGTCCAAGGGACCCAAGTCTGGATAGTGCAAGGAGGTATGATTGGGCACCTTAGGATCGGCCGCTAGCTTTGGAATGACCGTGTCTTTGATGAATTTGTCCAACAAAAGTGCATTTTCATAAATCTCGGAGCCAGGCTCGTTGTAGTGGCGGGCATTCCATGTAATTTGGGCCAAATCGTTCACAAACCCCTGACCATCTTTGTAGGAGAATCTCTTGATGTTTCTGCCAACGGTGTGGAGCGAAATAGGGCGGGTGATGTACTTGTAGTAATCAGTGCCAGTTCTAGAGGGAAGCTTCTGGAAATCCACGTAAATGACAGATCCAGAGCGGTTCGTGAGGCTGTAGATGCTCTCAAAGAGGTTGTTGAGGCGCGTGGCCAACTTTTTTAGCTCGCGCTCCGACATTTGTGGACACGAGAGGTTGAGTTGGTTTATAGAGACTGATATCAAGTTTTGTTTTGCGTTGGAAAAGAGGTGTTGTAATTATGTGCAGGATATATATGATGATAGAGCTTCATTAGACAATATTTCTTTATTATGTATATATGACTTGTTGGATTAAAGAATTGTGAAGTGATTGCCGATTTGAGATGTTTATTTATGCCTTCTAGAGTGTGTTGTTTTGTATGGTTATTTTGTTGGTTCTGTTCATGGTGTCTTTCTTGATCAAAGTAGAAACAGTTCAAAAACGAAATTGGCTGCAAGGAGTGAAAAATAAAAATCATTAAAAGGTAAGCTTTAGTCAATTGGATTTTTATTTTATTTTACTGTCAGGTATTTCGTTTCTTTGCTTGAATAATTTTTATAATAATTTTGCATTTCTCCTTCATTATGCTGCTAACCCTAAAATTTGTAAACTCACATTATGAAATGGAAACACAGACGAAACTAAGGACAAAAAACCAACCTTATTTCGATTGTCTTATTAAAACTCCCATATTTCTAGCTTATCAGTGGAATACCATACTATTGTCTGAACCAAGGAGTCTCTTCAATTTCAAAAAAACAGTAAGAACACAAATCATCACCTTCAGTACTCAATCAATGTACCAGAATATCCATTATCTACACCAGTTCTATACATCTTTTATTACATCGTCATAATTTATGCTGAAGGGTCTCCATAGATACCCCAATGTTGCTCCACATTCCAAGAGCCTGGGGCCTTCCAGTAATCGTTGTATGTGGTGAACATGATCACCTGGTCACCCATAACTGTCGCCAAACCCTTGATGGCCAACAATTGGTTTTCCTGTGACGGAACAGCGTCTCCAACGGTGTTTCCGTAGGTTGGCCATCCACTCTCGGTGATCATGATCTGTTTTCCGTTACCACAGTGACTCTGCAAACTTTGCACCTGAGCCTTTAACCAGGTGCCAGAAGTCAGTGCCTCAATGCCACTGAAGTACGGGTGGCAATTGACTGCCAAGTAGTCACTGATATCACACATGGACGCATCGGCCATCACTGCTGCCAAAGTGTCAACAGACACAATGTATCCAGAGTAGCCCAGAGCATTGGACTTGAACCAACTTCTGGCAGTGGACACTGCGGTCTTGATCTGAGCTACCGTTTTAGTTCCAGCATTGACCAACTCATTTCCAATGGCCACCGTATGCACAGCAGACCAGCCTCGTGAGCCCGAAAGAACCTGCGTTTGCATGTTGGACAAGTCGGTGGGCAAGTTATCGATACTCCACACTCCAAGGAACAACTTCTGCAGCGACGACATAGCGGCCACAACATTCTGAATGCCCGAACAGTCAACCGAGTATAATCTAATCATGGGATATGCCAGAAGCATCTTGATATCCAGAGCGACCTCGGAGGCAGTTTTACATTGTCCGTCCTTGGTGTATGGAGAGTAGGTGATACCAGCACCTTCCTCAGCGTAGGCAGCAACCTGAGAAATCTCGTGGTTCAGAGCGACGGATGCACTCAGCTCAGACTCTGAGCCGGTGGATCCAGTTCCAGTTCCGTCCACGGTAACTAAGCCCGTGAAGCCTGGAGTTTCCGAGGTATCTGAGGAAGATCCAAAAATATTAGAGAGAAGGCCACCCGAGGAGGAGGTGGAGGATGAACTCGAGGCCACAGGAGAAGCCACAAGAGGAGAGGCTACAGCTGGAGAGGCCACAGCTGGAGAGGCTACAACCGGAGAGGCGGCAGCGGTAGTAGCAGGAGTCGAAGAGGAGGATGAACCAAAGAGGCCCAGAAACAAATTTGAAAGCCAACTTGATCTAGACGAAGATGTTGACGAAGTTGATGCTGGAGTGGTAGTAGCAGCAGGAGTTGATGAACCTGAACCGCTGGAACCCGAGCTGCCACCATCAAAAAAGCCCAAAAGAGAGGAAAAAAAGCCCTTAGACGTAGTTGCTGGAGTGGAAACGGGAGCAGCAGCAGGAGCAGTAGCTTGAGTAGCTGCCGCAGCAGTTGTGGCAGCTACAGCTGCTTGAGTGGTAGGTGCTACAACAACCTGAGAGGTGGTGGCAGCTATCGTAGGAGCCGCAGCGGCAGCAGTCGTAGTGGTACCAAGACCGAAGAGTTGGGCCCAGCCCACGCCTTGAGTGGTGGTAAGAACTACCACCCCATCATCTCTTTTCGCATTCTCATCTTGGATAGGCAAAGCAACAGCAAGTGCGGCCACAGTAAGAACTCTGAGGTGCATAATGATAGTGAGGAGGCTCTAGATAAGAATCGAGGGCCAGAAAATTTATTGTAGTGACAAGGACCGAATAATAGCGGAAAGGAAAATGTATCAGTGAATTGGCTAGTGTTGTCAGAGATTAGGGTATAACGACAAGCTAGAACACCAAAGACTTTTGAGGGTTTGCTGGCAGAATCAGAAGGAATGGAGTTGTGTAGGGAAGATGCTTTGGTATACCGCAAGGTATATATATGGACCCATGGAGGGAATTCTCGGTGATGAAGACATTTCAATATCATATCCCGATTGGGCAATGTTGGATTTCGCAGCCACCGGCCAATTGCCCGATTAGGCAATATCGACGAAGTCAGTGGAGCCAACGATTTCTCCCCATCAGGAAGAAACGAAGGATGAAGGTGGGGGCAACTGACAGCTTCAGAATGCTGATTTACCTAATATGGAAGTGCTGGTCGCTTTTCTTGCTCATTTCCACCGTATTTCGAATGTTTTCGAGCGCATGACAGGATGAACCATGTCTAGGACAGACTTCGAAGGTGATAACGAACGGAGGAAAGGCAAAGAATTATAAAGGTCGTTTTGAAACGCTTTGATGAACGAGAAGAAAATAGAAAATTGCTACAAAGTAGTGAAAAGTTGGTGGCAACTTGAATTGTAGCACGAAAGTTCATGCTAATCCCGGACCATACATAAAAGCCTCTAAGGTGGGGCCGCCAAGTGCAGGCACCAGAAAAGGAAAAAGACCAAGTCTGGAGCAGCCGATGAGATTCCAAGCCTCTTGGACATATACCAGTCTGGAAATCTCCTTCGAGAGTCTGTACCCATCATAGCAACCAACGTACGCTTAGGTTTGGCGCCCAGACATAAAATCCGTTCGATCTGACCACAGCCGAGTAGTTTATGTTGTTCCCCGACTTTGACACATCTGCACCTTTGCATAAGTCGAGTAACTTTGGTTAATCAAGTTTGTAGCGAGCTCATGATTTCTCACTGGTGTATTGATCTCATCATTTCACTTCAACATGTTCAATTTTAAAATTTGTCTCCCCAATTATGAATATTCTCCTTAAACTTAAATTGTCTTTGATTATAGTTGCAACTTTAAGCCGAAGTAGAGAACGGACCAAGATCAACTTGCAAAAGTACAAGTCCGAAGTTGCAGTTAAAATCTTAATCTCATGCTCAAAGCATAATGTCCGTGTTTTCATATCCTACTTCATGTTTCTTCCATGCTCTGTGTTCCTCTTCTTTTTCCTCCTCTAATGTACTTTCCGATTCAATCTCCTCATCTCCAATCTCTTAGAATCACTCCCTGCCTATCACAGGCAGAGGATGCCCTAGTGGAACCACTTGATGATATAGTAGCACATGACAAACATCAAGAACACTCCACCCCAGAAGAGCCACTTGTCCTGTTTGGCTCGGCGCTCCACTCGACGAATAGTGCCCTGACTAACGCCAAGCGTGAGCATACTCCTCTCGAAAGTAGCACCCAATCGCTGCAACGTCTCGTTCTGCTCCACCAAATCCTCAAAAGCATTCTGGCCCATCTCGAGAATCTGGTCAAGTTGCTGACTGCCTCTAGAAAGCGACTGTTTCTCTTTGTAAAGCCCCTCCAGATATGACAACAGTTGCTGCTGAGTGCCCTGATTGGCTGCCTGGTTGGAATCGTAAGGATTGTCCGATGTGGCGGCGGTTCTTCTACCTAACAATTCCAGGTGAGACTCGGCCTGGAGCTGAAGGTCTCTCTGTTGGCGCAAACTATCAAATTTCGCCGAAAACTGTGCCAAATCTGCCTGGAACTTCTCCAACCGTGCCTGGTGTTTCTCCTCCGTGAACGAATTCTGGTTGACTAAGTCCTTGTACTCTTTGATGGTCTTTTTGAATGCCGTGAGCGACGTAATAATTGTGCCTTGGAGCGACATGGGCGACGTGCTCAAATTCTTTTCTAGCGAGGCTAGATCTCGCGTAAGGAGCTGCGTCTGCTTGACGCCGTGGTTATATAGTGAGTTCATGGTGGAGAGGAGTAGGTAATTTCGTGAATCGTGCACAATGTTCGCGTGATGTTGCTAGACGATGGAGTGTAGAGATGAAATGGAAGGTCAAAACTTGGGGCAAAAAAAAAAAAAATAAAGAGGAATTGATAAGAGATGATAAGGGAAAGGAAGAGACAAAAAACGAAAATTTGAATTTAAATGAGAGGCATTTTGGAACCCATGTTGTATTCTTGTTCATTAATTGAGCACTCGTATTTGGTATTTCTCCAAGACCACATGCTCCAGAAGTTATAATTCATATAGACAGCATTGGATGAAATGGACAGAAGCAATGTGCAAGAGTAATCTTTGGATTGATGATCGAAATTGATTAATCATCATATGTTTATAATCTGATCATATCCAGAGGAAACACTCCAGAATTCATGACTTTAAACCTGTGAATATGATATCCACGAAAAAAGATCACACAGTATTCATGTAGAAGATGAAGCATGTGAATCCCTTTCCAGATATGCTTTGCATAGGAAACATTCTAAAACGTTATCCGATAGAGTCCAGAGCGTTCCAAACTCGCAATCCCTTAATCTCACTTACCAAATGTACCCATGTACGTACCTTCACCCAAAGAAACGAACAAATGCTAGCATGAGCGCCGCCGTACCTGAGCTCACACCAATCAACCATTGCATCACTTGCGTCTTCACAGACTTGATCTGCATTTGCATGTTGGCAATCTCCTCATCAATTCTTGTATAGGTATCTTCAATCTTCAGCTCATGGATAGAGCTCTCTTCACGTATACGGCCTTTCTCCAAGTTCAAATCAAGACGAACGCCCGCCAGGCTCTTTGCAATATCTTCTCTTAGACGATTTTGTAAATTGGTGATGTTGGCACGAAGCTCCTCTTGCTCCTTTTTGAGCTTGGTAAACTCAGACTTATCCAGAGTCTGGAGTTCTCCCTTCAACTTTGCAAAGTTCACCTTCTGCTGGTATGCAACCGAGTTCAACGTCTCTTTGGCCACCAAATTCTTTGCTATCTGGCTGATTCCATCGTTGACGGCCCTGTTGACGATTGCCACTGCTGCCTCGGCCTGTTCTTGGGTGAATCCTCCTTGTTCCTGCAAGGATCGGACAAATTTCTTTGTGTCGAACCTAGTGATGGTTCCAAGCGATCTTTTGGGTATAAACACGCCGAACTTCCACATTGAATGATGAAGCTAAGAACCAAGCTGATAGATTATGGAGTTTTTGGGAGTAAGCCAAATCGTTAGGTGTTTCCGCAGATTAGAAACTTCAAAGTAAGACAATAGCAGCAAAATATTCTGATCAGAAAAGCAAAAAAATCCCCTAGAATACCAATACAAGCTTTTATTGGTCTAATTATTTAGTAGGCTAAGGTAAGTATCTGGAGGTAATCAGTGGTAATCTGGTGAGCAAGTACTACACATAACCCACATTATAGTGAATGGCCTATAGCTAGTCATCGAATAATAAGCACCAGCTATGAGTCTTTACGCAAGGATGGCGAGAGGCTGTCGCTGCAGTCTGGTACGTCTTTGGCGCTTCCAGAACTCTGTTGTCGAAAGAGCAGTGTTTTTGCGTCCATATTCAGACAAATACCTGTCCATCAATGAGTTTAACAAGCACAAGAAGGAGTTTCAGTTTGGTTCATCCATAGACGATGTTGGTGTTACCAAAACAAGAAAACAAGACATGGATCTCGAAAATAATGGATTTGAGGCTCCACAGCTTGATGTACTGAACCACCCTCGGCTCCAGGGTCTCACACCCAACTCAGCAGAATTCAAGTACCAAATGCATTTGATTCAGAAGGAATTCCAACACGAGCAGGAGAAACAACGTGCCAAATGGGAGATCATTGAGCGATTCAAAGGTATGGGTGTTGGAATTGTGGCTCTCGCGTCGATACTCTCTGTTTACCTGTTTGTCATGAACTACAAGCTCATCAAGCAATGGTACAAGAGCAAATTTGTATTTGACATCGACGACTCCAAGATTCAGGACCTCAACGACCCCAAAGGTAATTTAAAGACGTCAGAGAATATGGTTGAGCGTTTGGCGGCCGAGATGGGTCCTGAATTCGTGGCCAATTTGAAGGATTCATCGACTCCCGGTTTATATGTGTTTGGAGCAGGTTACGGCAAGTTACCTTCTCGGATTCCAGGCTTCGACAACATGTACCTTGCACATGTATTGATCTCCAAGGATTATATTGTTGCAGTGGATGAATCTGGAAAAGTGTTCCACTTCTCTTCAAAGATGGAGAAACCTTTGGAACTTACCTTGCCTAGCAAGATTGATTCGGTGGTCTCTTCCAGCGGTAAGCTCTATTACTTAAGCAAGAAAGGAAATCAAATCTACGTTGGTGACAAGCTCGTGCGTGAAACTTCATCTTCTGGATGGTTCAGATCCGGAGTCAACTACCCAGTGGAGACCATTGGGTTCTCTGATTTTGCTCGTGGAGAGAAGGTCAGCCAATTGGACTCCGGAGAGAATCACTTGCTCATTTTATCCACCAAGGGCCGTGTTCTTGAGGTTGCTACAGCTGCAAACGCTCCCAATTTGGGTCAATTCGGTCTTCCAAAGTACTCTCCCTACGCTACCAAAGAGGAGTTGGTGGTCAATGAACCATATGAATTGACCAATCTCAACTACGAGGTGGTGTCCCTGAAAGACAATAAATATGTCAAGCCTAGATCATTTATCTCGGTGGCTGCTGGCAAGAACTTCAACATTGCCTGTGAATCCAATGGAAACGTGTGGACGTGGGGAGACAACTCCAGTGGACAATGTGGAAGAGAATCAGGAACATCGTCTGATATCCAGCAGGTGCCCAAGATGGTGTATAGCGCTGAGGCCTTGAAGAATATTGCTAAGTACAGCTTGCCAGATAAGGCATCACATGGTCCGGTTTATGTCAAGGAAGTGTTCGCTACCGATAAAACGGCATTTGCTCTTTTGAACTATGAAGACGAAAGCGTCGCTGGCATGAGCCAAGACATGCTTGTTGCCTTCGGATCGGGACTTAAGGGCCAGTTGGGTGTTTCCAGATATATCCATGTGAGTTCCTCGCCAAAAGTGTTGAAATCGCTTGTGGGCATGACTGAGTACGACGAGACGGCTAAAAGCGTGGTGAATGTGGGACTTAAAGCTGTGGCTACAGGAAGCGACCATGTTTTTGTCACCTTGAACAACTCTGGGTCCAAAGATGTGTTGGTTTTTGGAGACAACGAGAGCGGCCAGTTTGGAAACGGAAAAGCCGTGAAATCATCTAAGCCTATCGGAGTGCCAAAACTTGTCGAGCCTGCGGATCTTGAAAATAAATCGCAAAATGCCAAACGGAAGTTGGCAAGAAAGCTCAATGACCAGACATCCAACCGACTCCAACTTTTGGACGAGAAGGTGGGCAAGAAAGAGGTGGAACAGGTGATTGTGGGTGGAAACGAAGCGTCTGCATTGTTTTATCGTCACAAGTAAATGATCTTGGTATGAAGTTCACACAAGCTTTTAGATTGACAAATTTGGTCATTTTCAGTTGATAAATCATTGTAGTAATTAACAGTGTACATAGTCTATAAATTACAAGTCAAACAACTCCTTCAAGATCTTGATGGTGTCGGCAGGCTCGTTAACGGCATGGCCAATAGTTCTTGAGTCGTTGTAGATCTCGTAGTCGTTACCACCCTCGTAGGACTTGTCACCAAAGAAGTGAATCTCGGTGAATCCCTCGTCCTCAACGTGCTGCAAGCAGTAGGTCTTGTCCCAACCGGTTGGGAACACGTCAAACGAGATTTGGCCACCAATAGAGTAGGTCAAACCGTAGTCGCTGAAGTTCTCCTTCAAAGCAGCCACAAGCTTCTCTCTGATCTTGTTCTCAAGGTCAAACTTCTCGAACTCGTTACGCTCCTGGGTGGAGGCGTTTCTACCGACAGGAGAAACGTTGATCATACCGTTTCTGAACTCAATGAAAGTACCTCTTCTAATTGGGATGTCGATGTCAGACAAGTAACGCAAGATGAACTTGACGAGCTTGTTGTACTTCTCATCACCGATCCACTGGATGAAAGACTGGGAAGCAAGCTCAGTGCCCTGCTTGTAGGCAGTCAAACCGTTCTCGGAGAAGCAGTAGTCGAAATCTTGCAAGACGGTAGGACCGAGCTGCTCAACCTGCTTGGAAAGGTCGGAGCCACCAACGAAACCAATGACAACCTTCTTTCTCAAGGCCTCCAAGGTCTGCTTCATCTCATCGGAGATGGTCAATCTGGCTGGGGTCAAGGTGCCGTCGACATCGAACAACACCAAGGTCTTAGGGTTTTGCTTGTGGGAGAAGGACATTTTGAGGAATGGGTGAGAAAATTAGTGGACGAGTCGCGATATTTATATGGTAGTGGGTTTTGGCCGCGCGTTCAACGTGGCAGCCACGTAAGAGAAGTAAGAGGTGAGAGATAAAATTGAGAAGCTTGGGAATACAAGGGAAGAAAGCGTGTATTTATAGTTTTGAGAGATTTAAATGGGGGTTTTGCGTTATTTGAGAGGATTTCAAGTGACAATTGGTGGTTCTAGCAAACGGTTGTTCGGATAATCTTGACCATATCTGGACCTGCGCCTGGGTAAAAAAAATATGAAAAGTGTGTGTAAAAGAGTAGACAGGAAGACAGAAAGGGAAGAGATGATAGGAACAGAACTTAGGAAACGCCTTGAAAATACGAAGTGATAAAGAGGTGAATTAAAAAAGAATAAAAAAGAAGATGGAAAAAGGAATCTGGAATTAAATTGATGGTATAGGTAGGAAGAATTATTATGAGATCCACATAAGTTCGGAGAAAAGTTGCGGTCAAGTCCGTCTCGTATATCGACTAATCAAAGATGAAGAGAGATGGTATTATATTTTTTTTTTTTTTTGAGAAGAAAAATTGAATATCTTAGCATCATTGGAATCATGGCCTGAAGATGAAAGATGGATGGTAATATTCACCTCCTTATCTCATTTACAACGAAAGAACCAGCAGGTAAACCCCGTCTCAGTCTACAAATCTACACTTCTTTTATCAAGATCAGTCAATTACCATACTTAAACCTCGTACTGGTAGTCTGGGAACTGGGCCAAGTTCTCGGCCAACTTACCCTTCTTAGACAAGAACTTAACGTAAGCACCGTCGTCCTTAACCTCACCGTTGTTCTTCTTGGCAATGTACTGGTCTCTGTCGAGAGGAGTGAAACCCCACTTCTTAGAGATAATAATCTTCTGCTGACCTGGGAACTTGTATCTGGCTCTTCTCAAACCCTCAATGACAACGTCCTTGTTAGAGTCCTTGGTTCTAGCAGACATAAGAATCTGACCAATAGAGACTCTAGCAGCCAAACCGTGTGGCTTACCCCAAGCACCTCTCATACCCTGCTGCAATCTATCAGCACCGGCACACGACAACATCTTGTTGATTCTCAAAACGTGGAATGGGTGGACTCTGATTCTCAAGTGGAAAGAATCTCTACCAGAGATCTTGGTGATGTACTTGTTGGCACAAATACGAGCGGCTTCCAAAGCCTCGGAAGACAACTGCTCGATTTCGTTAGAGACCAAGTGAACACACAATGGGAACTCATCGACAGCAGCCTTCTTTCTACCCAAGTCGTAGATTCTAATCTTAGCGTCTGGGACAGCTCTGTTGTATCTGGACTTTGGGTAAGGCTTGTTCTTACAGTATCTGTAACATCTAGCTGGTCTTCTAGCCATGGTGTCTAATGAGTTAGTATGGAGAAAGGAAAATTAGAAAAATTTTTTATGAGAGAGAGGTGCACTTTATATGTAGTGCTTAGTAATGTATTAGTGGGCCACAACGGCAAGTCATGTGACTGGACGAAAGTCGGAAAGTTTGCAAATTTCGATTTCCAAGACTTTTCTTGTTGCTTGATGGCGTGTGTATGAATGTGGAGGCAAATTCACTGCTGTCATGTGCCTTTTGGGATGGTCTGGTGGTTGGTTTCCACAACTTGGAAACACATCATCTAAACATGGCACAAACACACCAAAACAGCCACAAGAAACTCTGTTTTGCATCCACTGTCGGGTGTGTTTCCCTAAAATACCTCTCTCTGCTTTGTTTTTGTACTCATGGCTAACATACCTTATGGGAACTATGTCTGGTAAGAAAAATTATATGGTGGGCCGAAATTTTTTCTCTTTCGCAGTGCACCAGTGGTTGGTGTGCATATAGATCTATGAAATCCGGGCTCGCTAATGGAAAGGTCACGTGGCACATTGTGACTGTTCTTATCATGAAGAACTTTCCTATAAAGAAGTGCTTTCAAAGGGTAAATGTAATGTTTAACAAATAAAATGGGTTGATTTTAACGGTGACTAATAGACCATAATCAAAATTTCTAAGAAAATAACCTTTAAAAGTACAACATCCTCCTCATGTTCTTATTCTCATACCTTCCCACCATTGACACAGTAAGGACAACAATTTAAAACTGATGCAATGGACAGTCTACATTCTAATCACTGTAGTATTGTAAATTTGCCTCCAATTTCACCAATTCATCTTCCAAGTCAGATGGTCCCAATCCCCATAGGAATGCCTCTCTGCAGTGCGATAGAAATTTATGCTCATCGCAGCCATCGATAAGACTGCTACTTACTATTACCGTAAAAAACCCCACCTCATAATTTAAAATGGGAAGATACAGTGTGAAAAGATACAAAACAAAGAGAAGAACTAGAGACCTTGATCTCGTTTATAATGATCTCGCCACCAAGGAGTCTGTGCGTGCATTGAAAAATCAGGCATTGGATGAGACCAAACCAGGGTTGGGCCAGTATTACTGTGTGGAATGTGCCAAATACTTTGAGAATCAAATCAGTTTGGATCGTCATACTAAGGGAAAAGTTCATAAGAGAAGAGTCAAGGACCTCAGGCAGAGACCGTATACCCCACTAGAAAGCGAGGCATGTGCTGGCTACAATGTCCAGAAGTTTTTGGATGACGTGGAGAAGTACAAGAAGGTGGAGGAGTATAAGAGCGAGAACAAAGAAGAGTTGGATGCCATCAAGAGCGAGAAGAAGGATACTTTGGATGCGATCATTACTGGAATTCCATCTGGCGAGCTTGGCCAAGACGAAGGTCAAGAGAAGCCGGTTGAGAAGTCACTTCAGGCCAACGAGGTTGAGATGACTGATTAGGATGACTTGTTGAAAGAACAGGCTGATCAGAAATGAGACAGGAGGATCTGAGATTGAACGTAGAGTGATGTTTACCTCATGTTATGTGATGATATTTGAAGTTATGTGAAGTTCCTAGAAGTTCCGAGAGTTGGTTAGAAGATCGAAGTATCATACTATACGAAGCTTCTTCAATCAAGACTGTCAAGATAATTAAAGAAGTGAATGGCAGCGTTTTTGTTCCAGGAGTAATTGTTACTTCTACACAGGGTCTTCTATTGTCAGTATGGGCGATCAGATCCTCGCCTGGTCATGTTGGAATATTGACCCATTTTTCGATTCGCCTCCAACTATAATGTCCAATGTCTAATGTCCATCCTCCATCCTCCATCCTCCATTCAAGACTTAATGCATTTATACTTGTACACTAGCAATCCATATTACTTTAGCACACAATGTAGAGAGGTATGGGTCTCTTCACTCCACTATCACTTCAACCCAAATCACTAATCAGAACCATATACCAACCATGAAATTGAAAATCAAGGCTGGCCAGAATTCTGCAGTGTTGACTGCTGATCCAGCCTGGAAAGTACGGGATCTTTCCTCCCATTTATCGGGGACACTGCTCGATGGACAATCTATCACTGCTTATCGATACGGATTTCCTAGCAAAAGTGTGGCCGCCACCTCGGATATATCATTGCAAGATGCTGGAATTAAGGCCAACGAACAGTTGGTGGCTGAAACAAGCAGCAGCGGTCAGTCTCTTGCAGATTCAACTGCTCTGAACGTTGCAAATAGTATCACATCGAGTTTATCAAAATCTAGAGGACCAACTTCCGAAGATAAGATCACCACGGCCAACGATAAGATCGCCAACGTGTACATAGAGAATGTGGGAGAGTATTTGATTCTCCGAAACGTTCCGGATGACAATTCTTGTCTCTTCAATGCCATTCTGTATGCTCTAACAGGCAGTTTCAAATGGCCCGAGTTGAATCTTCGACATATTGTGGCCGAGACCATCCAAGGCAATCCAGCAACATACGACGAGGTTGTTCTAGGCAGACCAATCGATAAGTATTGTGAATGGATTGAGAAGAGCGAGTCGTGGGGAGGAGCCATTGAACTCGGAATTTTGTCTGATTTCTTGGGTGTCCGGATCAATTGCTTCGACGTGGAGCTGGGCAGCATGATGGTGTTCCAGAACGAGAAAGATGTGCCTGCTAAATTCATTGTCTTGGTTTATTCAGGCATCCATTACGACTGTTTTGTCACCAACAGTCAATTGACAGAGACAAAGACCAACGATAAGGGCAATTGGACAACTCACGAGCTGGAAATCTTGGGATCATGTGATGAGTTGGTGTCGTTGCTCCAGAAGCGAAACTACACAACCAATACAACCACGTTCCGTGTTCGTTGCCTTCAATGCTATGAAGTATTGATTGGAGAAATGGGAGCTAGCAAGCATGCAGAATCTACGGGGCATTATCGGTTTGGCGAGGTGAATTAGAGGAGAATGGAGAACTGTGAGACATGAAGTATTAAGAATTCTAATTCGAGGATGGAGAAGACTGACATGATTACTGTCTATGGTGGCTATCTGTCTTGAGTATTGAGAAGTTAACTTCCAGGTTGAGATACAAACTAGAATACTTAGAAATGTTGATAACTTGGGAGCTCTGCAAATCCACGCTGAAGAAGTAAATAGATTAAGAAAAACTATGTGGAAGTCCTTAGAAAAAAAATCTCAGTGTAAATGTTTATGAACAAATTTATTACTTGTCCTTTGTTTGGTGTCCTAAGTTGGTATCACATTACAGATATTCAGACAATGTCCATATTTTCACCAGTTAACTTATTAAAATTTCAAGAATAATTCGAAAGAAAAAAAGGAATTTCCAATCTACACCAAAGTCACATCCTATTTATATAGAATCCCCGAACATCCATTTTTAATATCAATCCATTATAATATACTGTCCTCCCACTGCTTATGTAACGGATTACCAACAGTCCACAGGTCTTCGCATACTTTTTCGAGATGAGTCTCATCACCAACCACCATGGCTAGAAAATCTTTGGCGGAGCAGATCGCGGAACTCAACAAGCCCGAGAACGATTATGACATTGAAAATAGCGAGTTAGCTGATCCATTTGCCGAAAACGGTTCCGACGGTATGTCGCTGGGTGAGTCTGACACTGAGTTGAGAAACGAGCATTATGTATCGATGCCCAAGTCACAGTTAAGAAAAAAGAACGATAAGCTTGTTGTCGACAAGAAATATACTGGCCAGGTCACGGATAGAAATGCCTTATACGGAGATGATGAAGAAGATGGAGATGAGGATAGTGCACAAGATGAGGAGGAAGATGAAGAGGATGAACTAAATGGAGAAGACATCAATGGAGAAGACAGCGACTCGGGTGCTTCTTTGAGAGCAAACAGTGAAAGCGAAAGCGATAATGACATGGAAAGTGAAGATGATGGTGAAAGTGATAATGAACAGCTCGAAGATGCAGATGTTAAAAGAGCCAAAATTAAAGCAATGATGGCTAAGGAAAGAGGCCACATTGTCAATAGACTCTCGCAGGCTGCCACTCTGGATGCTCTCAAAGGCTACTCCATCATGCAACAACACAAATTGTTCGATGCTGTCATCGACTCCAGATTGAAGATCCAGAAAGCTGTTGCTAACTCCAACTTGCTTCCAGCATCGACTGAGATCCTCGATAGCGAGGAGTTGGCTTCGGGGGCCACTGCAAAGTATATCCAGAAGGCTGCAGACAAATGCTACGACTTGCTCGACACCATTTTCCAGTTGCGTACCCAATTATACTCGAAGGAGAAGGTGGTGACGGAGGAATTCGAGAGAACACCCAAAAAGAGAACATTAGAGCAGTACTTGGCCACTACAGGCGATTATGATGACGTGTTGAACAAGTATAGAGCATCGGTGTTGACGAAATGGCTGGCCAAGATCCAGAACTCGTCGGGATCAAGTGCCATGAATGCATCCAAGTTTAGAGCTTTGAACCAGTCTGCTGAGCAGCAGGTCGTCAACAACCTTTCGGACATGGACAGACTCGTCAAGCGTACACGTCTTAACAGAAGACAGGTGAAGCCTTTGGGATACGAGAAATACATTCTGGCTACTACGAAAGAGGATGGGGATAACAACGATGATGAGAACAGCGACATTCCTAAAGCTGTTCAGAACAGATCACACAATATGGAGGAGTTGGGACTGATTTTTGACGATGAGGACTTCTACAGAGTGTTACTTAATGACTTGGTTGATAAAAAGATTCAATCTAACGATCCTACCTCAGGACTCCAGTTTGCATTGAGGGGAGCTGCATCGACCAAGTTGAAGAAGAATGTCGACAATAAGGCATCCAAGGGTCGCAAGCTTCGGTATCATGTCCAAGAGGCCATTGCCAACTTCGAAACGCCTCGCGCCTCATTAAAATGGAACGACGACCAGATTGACGAGTTCTTTGCATCGCTCTTGGGTCAAAAGGTGAACATGAAGGAAGAGGACGACCACAGCGAAAGTGAGGCTGAGGATGAGGACGACATTGTAGCTGGCCAGGACACCATCCAGTTGTTTGGATAAATAGCATATATAGAATCGATATTCACGGCGGATTCACTTAATACCTCATTAGCAACACATTGGCAACTCTCTACAACTTCTCCTAAATTATGCATTATATATACAAGTAACCCCCTACAACTTTCTATCAAGTCTGTTCAATCTCTTTGCAATTGAAGCGTTGTTTCTAGTTCTCTGTCCACGGACTGGCAAGCCAGCGGCGTGTCTTCCACCAGCATACGAACCAATAGCTCTCTTCTGTTGGATGTTCTCCAAAATGCTCTGCTTCAAGTGTCCCTCGATGGTCAAGTCCGATAACTCCTTGTTGATGGCCATGATTTGAGGTTCAGTGAGCTGATTCATTCTCATTCTTGGATAGATGCCCACTTTGGCGCAGATTTCCTGGGCGGTTTTGTAGCCGACTCCAAAGATCCGCTTAGCCAACCCTATTCTGACGAGGGCGTTGTGCTTGATGGACTTACCAAAGATATGGACACCCATGGTTAGATTTTGAAGTGGTTGAGATTTTTTTTTTTTTTTTGAGAAAGGTGGTGTACGTAGGATGGTAGTTGAGACTTGGGGAAGGTTAGAGGTGAACAGAATATAAAGAAAGGAAAGAAAAGAGGAAAAAAAAAAAAAAAGATAGAATCAATTCATTATTACATTTTTCTGGGGTCATGGCGTTCTAAACCCATATTGAAGCTTGAGCGTAGATTCGAGTATGTGATTATGAGTGGTCTCAAAAGCTCAAGAATGAGAACTTATACCTAGTCTACAAATGTTCATCACAAGTCCAGTATTCGTGCTTAAACATAAAATGTGGTATTCTTTTGTATAATTTGATAATTTCTTACAAATTCATATCCTTTGTGCAATGCTGCATCCCATGATTCTTCATCATTCAAATACTAATCATTCTGCAGCCTTCGAGTTCTCGATTTCAATCTCATATGCTATTAATCCCATTTGTCCAGCAAATGGACGCAACGGCTGACTTCGGAATCATCCCACGACTCCTACTGCCATTTGGTCTACTAGATCCATCCGCAATATAAGCAACGACCTCAACACACCAATCATGGTGATGAAACTAGCAAGTCCAACAGGAACCACGGCAAAGACTGCTATTGCATACAAATCAAAGAATCGCCTCCGCTGCTTACCCTTCAAGTCTATGTTAGAAGTGACAAAGTTCTGCACGACATAGAGAAGCGTAAGTGCACAAGAGATAAGAATCCACGTATGTAGAGTATAGGTGTAGCCCTCGGCCGAGAAAGCAGCGATCAAGTACTCCTCGATGGTGATTAATATTGTGGACATGGATAACATCCGTACAATGGCGCCCGTGGTGGAATACGTAACGATCCATCGCACCATAAGCCCATCAAGGACCTGGTACAGTAGATATCCCGAAACGATGCACCAAATGCCCGTGAGAAAGTGTTCAGACATACGTGCAGACGTTTTCACCAGGTAGACGTTCAGATTTGGGCCCGAACGGAGAAATACCCACCACGCCTGAAAGAGTCCATGAAAACATGGAATAAGTGAGATATCTCGACAAAGGGCCAATAGTATATGTTGACGAGCATTAAGAAATTTGAGGCCTAGCGATTTGAGTGACTTACGGCCACTTCTAGCTGGGCTACTTGTGCTTCTGTCTCGATCTCGACCCAGATTCCTTGATGGTCTGGAATCGAAAAACCGGCCACGAAGGTTGGTTGTAGTGACAATGGCAGGGCCTGAGTCGCCCGTGCTGGAACCAGTTCCTCGGGCATTTCTGTTTCGTATCTGATTCTGGTGTTGTTCCTGAGACAGCTCATAACTGGGAATTCGCTCGCCCGGGTCATAGAGGTTCTGCTGAACAGGCAAATACCGAGACAGATCAACAGCATCGAGTGGAATGGACTGTGCTGTCAGAGAGACCGGGTTGGGCTGGTTGATATGGCTGATCTGGTCATAACGGGTCATCTCAGGCACTTCATCTCGGGCCTCAAGAAACAGATCCAGACTGGAGTCCCGCAGACGCCGAATAGTGTAACTTTCCTCTATGTGGTGGGCCAGAAGGCGGGACAGAGAGAACCGCAGGCGGAAACGGTCCATGAGAGGCATTTAACACTGAATTGACAATGGTTGTAAAGGGCTTAGTTGTCGAGGAAACGGTGGTGAAGTTGGGAAGGACGAGTACAATTTGGTGAATAAGAAATCTTGAAAATGAACGTGATAGGTACAGGCTAGGCAGTAGTGGGATGAGAAAAGACAGGAAAAAAAGAGAACTACAATGGAGAAAGAAAGAATTAGAGAATGAAAGAATAACTGAAAATAGATGGTGAGTGGATAATGACGAAGAGTGGAGGTTTCGAGGTTCCTCTAACTTACTCTGCTTGAAGTTGATTGGAGTTCTTTAAATAAAGAATTGAGACATATCTTTATGAGATGTGAAACTGAATTCCTATTATTCGCATGAGCAATTCATATGCTCTTGCTTGACATCCATGCATTTTTCATCCAATTCAGGAAATATCAACTTTGACAGTAAAAAAATAAAGTCCTAAGGCAGACGTAGACTACTGCACATATACCATATTGGACCACGACGCCCTCAGTGGTATTGATCACTTCTGCCTGTATTTGGTTGACGTGGTGTCCTGTGCAGTAATGGGTCTAAGTTGAGTGGTTATGGCCAGTAGCCCGATCTCTAGATCACTATCACTCTCAGTATTATTGTCAGTATAGTAACCACAATCATGTAGAAAAAGACCAATGGCACGGCCATTGTTTTCAACATAATCCACATTAAAACCTGTCTTCTTTCTCTCCTTTCCCTATTCCCTCCCTCTCTGCCGCATTCACCCTCCCTACACGTACCCTCGATTATGGTATATTCCTAACTTAAATAGCCTCCAACTGCTGGCTGATCTCGTCCAACTCAGACTTGGCAGAGTTGTATTTCTCGGTCAACTCCTCGTACTTCTTCTCCAAGTCGTCCTTCTCCTGCTCCAATGAGGCAACTTTACGCTCCAACTGCTCAGCCTTGATGTCGGTGTCTCTCAACTTGTCGGTGGTCTCCTTCAAGTTCTTGTCGGCCTCTTCCAACTCGTCCTCCAACACCTGGTTCTTCTTGGTGTAGTTGTCGTTAGATGTCTTCAATGAGTGCGATTGGTCAGCAGTCTCCTTGACCTCGGCAATGTCGGTTTCCAACTTCTCAACCTGCTCCTCCAAAACCTGGTTCTTTCTGGTGAGAGCCTGGATCTGGTGGTCCTTATCCATGTTCTCCTGCTCCAATTCCTTGATACGGTCTGCCAACTCGTCCGACTTCTCCTGCCACTTCTCGGCGTCCAATTTCAAACTGTTGATTTTCTGCGGGTTAGTATTATGGCCCCTTAATGGGTGATAGTGATCCCGTTGCCACTGGCACTTCCTGGCAGAATTGGTTGGGTTCACATGATCCGGCACTCTTGCCGACGTACAAATGTACACATACATCCTTGAGCTTGTCCATTGTTGTAAGTTTACTCCACGGTGAGAAAGAAAAGTGGAGGCGGTGTCCTTTTGTACTTTTTCGTTGACGAGGGACTCGCGTAAACATAAATCACGTGGTGTATAATCACGTGTTAGATTTTTATTTTCATGACCTCTCTATTAGTATTGGATCAACAGGGTACAAATAATTATGCCAATTCAAATGATTTGAATTATTTCTTTTATTCGGCTTGTCTGATTTTTTTTCTTGATTTTGTTTACCAAATGCCTATTTCCGTAGATTTAACTGCTTGATCTTCACTTTGCGATTCCATTAAATTGCCTAAGATTTGCTTGTTTCACACATGTTGCAGAATTTATTGAATAAATAATAGGAAGGAAGATGGACCCTTAACACTTGCATTGAAACCTATGATTATCTTCCGAACCTAAAAACTTCAATACTAGTTCTCTCCATTCAATATACTTTATGATTATCTTGGTTCGCGCACGACCGTCGAACCACCAGAAAATTCAATCTACTACTAAGGACCCATACATTTCAAAGATGGCAGACGACAACAAAACAGACCCCACCAAGTTTCTCAGTTCCATCATCGGAAGTTCCGTGGTTGTCAGACTCCACAACGGTATCCTGTACGAGGGCAATTTGCAGAGCATCGATGGCTACATGAATGTGGTTTTGGATTCTGCCAAAGAGTATGTCAACGAGGTGGCAGGCAAGGCGTTTGGAGATGTTTTCATTAGAGGAAACAACGGTATGTTATTCTATTATAAAGAATTTTCAATCGATTTCATAACAAATTACTAACTGACAGTGTTGTACATTAGTGAGAACTAGAAGTGTATTAATATAATGGATAATGGCTTTGAATCTTGTAGGAAGTGGGAGTATGAAGGTTGGAGATTAGCTTGGGTGTTGAGTGGAAACAATTGGAGACTGATTCTTTGAAGGCTTTGATGGTTATTGACTCTTATGGGATTTGATTGACTCAAAGAATCTTCTACAAGTGCTTCGATTAAGTTGGAGAAATTTTCTACAAGGATCAAACGTCATAAGATTTTCAGACTATCCACCTTGTTTGGGTGATCTCCAATATGGAACTTCATTCTATACTTTATTATTCCTCTATTTTCGAACGATTAATTGGTCGTCTTCATTCCACAACTATTACTCCACCAATTAATATGTGTATCACGTGACCTCATACTTTATCATTAACCTATTTCCGTTTGCCAACCTAAAATAAATAATAAACCAAATCAAACTATCAACAAACAAGCAATTTTGCAATTCATTGTAAATTACACTTTCTCTAAGAACTATCCCTCCATTATTTCAACCGGTATCCGCCTCTCCTATAAATCGGAGTCCTGCACAAAATACCAGCGAATGAGAGGTCGTGGTGGCCACGGGAAAAAACCGACTGTCCGAAAAACATATTCAACTTCTTCTATCCATTCACATCATCATGTCGTCGTTCATCATCAGAAGACAATTGTCCACCTTGATTCCACCCAAGATTGCTTCTGCCAAGGTATGTAAATCGAGCCCTTAAAGGGCGAATCCGTGGGAAAAGGACGCCGTTATTTGTGGGTTTATGGTGGCTACTTAAAGTTGGAGAGAATCCGATGAATATGGCTTGAAAGCGATTGAACCTTGTTAGATATTTGCCTAAAGTGATTCCCAATATCCTCATTATCCATTATTATCCAAATTGGCTTCGAATTTTTCGGATCTATTGAGAGTTAAAGATCATATTAGTATTACTTGGTGTCCCGCAATTACGTGACAGGTGGCTGTTTCGATTCCCTTTTAGTGTTCACAATGGCTCTATTTCCGGCTGTTGAGTCTCTCTGTCTTTCCCTTGGCCTTTTCCTGGTCATTTGGTTCTTGGAGTCACACCCCCAAGAAATTTCATAGACTCGACTTCAGCCGTCAATCAGACTAGAAATCCTTCTTCCATGATCCTGTTATTCATCTGTTCGAGTTCAAGAGTTCAATTAGTTCTTTCGCACTTTATCCCTACATCTGTTACCCCTGACTTTCATCTGTATACTAACCTCCAGAACCTTGGATCCAACCCTAATGCCAAGAGAATGGCCGAGGTTGTCTCTTTCTACAAGAAGTTGCCAACTGGTCCAGCACCAGCTGCAAAGAAGCCAGTCACCCCATGGGGCAAGTACAAGGCCGCCTACTTTGACGGAGACAATGCATCTGGTAAGCCATTGATCCACCTTGCCGTTCTCGTCATCGTTTTGGGTTACACCTGGGAGTACCAGTCTCACTTGAAGCACCACAAGCACTAGATTGCTAAAATACATAAGATTGAAGAGATTTGTAGCCGTAGTCGGACGACTGCGGAGGTTAAATTGTAAAAGTTGTAGAGATACTTGATCGATAGGGTTCTGTTCGTACATGCATAGTTCCAGATGGTGACTTTGGCATTTCAATCCGTATGCTTGTCTCTTGGTACCTTTCTGAATTTATCTTGAAGTATCGTTGGAGCTAATCATGTTAAATCTCCAAAAGACTCAAAATCATCGGCCATGACTTTCTTCACCAATTCAAACTAAACTACCTATTCATCTTCTTCCACTGACGTAATCACTCAATTTGTCAATAATTTCCCCTTTGACTTCGTTTTAATTTATTCTTTCATTTTCTACCTTTGTTATCTCGTCGTCTGATCCTCCATTATACTTCCTGGTTGGGGAATTTTCTGCCCGCACCTTCACTCGCATTCTTAATTTCACCCAGCAAGTGCACTTAGCTATGCAAAATTGACAAACACTATGTCATGTCAAAAATTGAAAACTGACTCAATTCAATTAAAATAAACAGCAATAACCTTTTAAAACCGTTATTCAATTCCAATATTATTATCCTTTTCTCATCTTCCTTTCTGACTCCAACAATTATCGTCCCATCGTCAACTAAATTGAGATTGTCCAGGGACCCCTGACGTGCGCAATTCAAAAAAACTACACGGACCGGATCCTCGATAAACTCAGCCATTTAATTGTCAGCCTTTTCCATCCCATTACTGCCATTGGTCTACTGCCTCCATTCTCCGTCAAGGTCTGCGGCAGATTCCAACTTGTGTATCTTTTTTCCCCTGTGGTTTTGCCATTTTGCCCCGTTTTCTAGTGTCGTTTTCACGTAGAGAGCAAACATCTCCACCCACTGGCATTTTTGTTCATTGACGACCATTTGCTTGCCGCTAAGTTGCTGCCAGAAAATCTGACGTTTCTTTGTCCCTGAAAACCTACCCATTTGCTCCGTTTCCCCCGTCGCTGACTGGTGCCATCCTGTCAAACTGCTTATCAGCTGTCTCAAAGATTCTGCGACACAATCTCGTCCATAACTGCCCCAAATGGACATACCCAACGACCGCTATCAACAGCAGTCACATGTGCCGGTCCCAGGCCAACCGGCCACACCACGCATGCTCAGATCCGTGTCGAACTCCATGAAGAATTCTCGAACTGATGTAGGCGACCTGAAGTCTCATGGTTCCCACTCGCGGACGCCCAGCTATACTCGTGTGCCGCCTCGTGAGAAGGAGTTGTTGCCACCCGCTAATTTCGTCTCCAAATCGCTGCACCCACAGCCCCAGGTTCCTCCGCCAAACCATCAGCATGCGCAACTGCATCACCAGAGCCAGCCCTTGAGCCAGCAGCTGGGTCTGCACCATCAGGAAGGTCAGCGGTCACTGAACCATGCCCATCCCCATTCGCAGCATAAACTGTCGCATTCATCTCTGCAGCAACAGCAACAGCAACAACAGCAGTTCCATCGTAAATCCATAGGTGACTGGGACTTCATCCGTACCATTGGTGCGGGCTCCATGGGTAAGGTGAAGTTAGCCCGTCACAATGTTACCAACGAGAAATGTGCGGTGAAGATCGTCCCTCGTGCTGCCAAGTTGTATCAGCGTGCTCATGCCAATGATCCACCATTGAAATCAGCCGAAGAAGCTGCTCAGCGCCAAAAGGAGTTTGAGAAGGAGGTGGCCAGAGACAAACGAACCATCCGTGAGGGTGCATTGGGCCGTCTTCTTTTCCATCCGCATATCTGCCGTCTTTACGAGATGGTGCCCATGACTAACCATTATTACATGCTTTTTGAGTATGTTGAAGGTGGCCAGTTACTTGACTACATTGTGTCACACGGTTCACTTAATGAGAAGTATGCGCGGAAGTTTGCTAGAGGTATTGCCCTGGCTCTCGACTACTGTCACCGTAACAATGTGGTGCACAGAGACTTAAAGATTGAGAACATCATGATCAACCAGAAGGGTGACATCAAGATCATCGACTTTGGCTTATCTAATTTGTACATGCCTAACCATTTGCTCAAGACATACTGTGGCTCATTGTACTTTGCTGCTCCAGAATTGTTGAGTGCAAAGCCTTATACTGGACCCGAGGTGGACGTGTGGTCATTTGGTGTGGTATTGTATGTCTTGGTCTGCGGTAAGGTGCCATTCGACGACCCGGTAGTGTCCGTTTTGCACGAGAAAATCAAAAAGGGTAATGTCGAGTATCCTTCGTTCATCTCCAAGGAATGTGTTTCGCTCTTGTCTCGCATGCTAGTGGTAGATCCAAACAGAAGAGCAACACTTCAGGAAGTGGTCCAGCATCCTTGGATGAACAAGGGCTACGAGTTCATTGCGCCAAACTACATGCCAAAGAGGGCCCCTCTCACACTCCCATTGGATTCTGAAATCATTCAAACTATCGCCTCTTTCGACCTTGGACTGGCACCAATGGTATCTGAAGAATTAACCAATATCATTAGCAGCTCCGAATATCAAATGAGCTCAGAAAATTGGTACAAGGCTAACAAACAGGGCCGCCCTTATTCTCTGCTGATGTCGCTTCCTGATCCAACTTGTAGCTTCCACCCATTGGTTTCCATTTATTACTTGGTTGACGAGATGCGCAAGCGTAAGAAGGCGAAGGAAGAAGCCTTCAAGGCCCAAATGAGACAACAGGTAGATAATGCCGCTGCGGTGGACCCAAACTCTCAAAAGTTACCAGCTGTTGTTTCTGAGGCTCCTAAGCCAAACAGAGTTCCATCTCAATCACCTCCGAAGGAACCGTTCCCTCTGATTGAATCGCCAAAACCACTAGTGGTTCAGCAAAGTCGCCCAGAGGAACGCAAAGAGAACCCTTTCAGAGCTTCGCAGCCACCAAAGCAGTCTCTTCAACCAACCCAGAATATTCCGACTTTGCAATACCCAGAGCAAGCACACACATCGGCAATTCCAAGTTCATTGAATCGCAAGTCCCAGTCGCCAGTTGCTGAGGATGGCGACCAAATTCAACAGCAAATCTTGCCTCAGAGTCCAAGCAACTCGGTTACACATGAGACTTTGGATCCAAATGCTGGCAAACCACTTGGATTCAATTCCTTACTCAGGAAGTTGTCAGCTAAGAGGTATAAGAACCCTGGATCGCCTACCAAAAGTGCAACTCCTAATAGGGATTCATTTGGTGACGATGTTTTATCTACACCAAAAACCTCATTCAACGATTCTCCAAACAAATTGCTGCCACAATCGTCCAGTTCTAGCAAGAGGGACCCAATGGTCCGTCGTGGTATGAGTATGAAGGTCACGGCGAAGGAGAAATCCAGTGCGTCGAGGGTGAGTCTCGAGAAGGAGCAACTTATGAAGCAACAGAGAGCGCAACCAAGGGCAAATGAGCAGTCTTCAAGCTACAAAAGTCATGCCAGATCTTCTTCCACTTCCGGTAATAATAAATTTCATGGTTTCATTCCAGTGGAATACTTGCCTCCATTACCTAACATCAACACTAGTCAAATTTCTGGAGCAAGCAACTCGGTCAAAGCTGAGAAGGCAGAAAATGAGGCTGCCCCTGTCGTGGAGACGAAGAAATTTCACCCCACTGCAAGAGCAAAGTCAGTTGGTGGACATGCTAGAAAGGATACTGCCTACTACAGAGGTGGGAACCAACATCCTGCCTTACCAAACTCAATGGTTTCTCAGAACAGTGATGAAGATGAGGACACTTCTCAAGTCAGAAAAGATGATGTATTCTTTGATGACGTCACACTTGATGATTATGATCACCAGCAGCTTCCAAACTTGACTGAGGAACAAATTGTCGAACAGTTCAACAGAGCTAGACGCAACAGCATGCCATCTATTGAGTATCCAAAAACACTTTTCTTGAAAGGTTTCTTCAGTGTTCAAACCACTTCGACAAAACCATTGCCTGTTATTCGTTACAATATCATCAATGTTTTGACGAAGTTGGATGTTAAGTTTCAAGAAGTCAAGGGAGGTTTTGTGTGTGTACACTCTCCTTCATTGGCTGTTACTCATTCTTCAGGTGAAGTTACTCCAACAGCTAGTACAATCATTGACGAATACAGACTGGATGATAACAGTGAGGAGAAACGCCTCTATGGAGATGCATTCAAGTCCTCTTCTGAGTCCTTGCACAGGACAGGAGAGTCAAATGACGGAAAGAAGACTCCTGAGCCTGAGGTCCAAGCACCTCAAGTTATCACTCCCCAACAAAATTCCAAGCATTTCAGCAGGCAACCATCCCTCAAATTGAACACCAATGTCTCTCTGGGTGGATCCAACATGTTGTCACCGGCATCCGCAAAGGGCCACCGCTCTTCGAACTCCATGAGCAGTAGTCACAGAAGAAAGTTCTCAATTGGTCAGTCTATCTTGCACTCGTACAGAAAGAGGAATGGCTCTCAAACATTGATGCCTCCCAACACTCCTGCCGCTGCTAAACTTAACAAACTGCTTTTGGGTGCTGGTAATTTGGATTACGACGACCTTGATGAGGAAACACGGGCTCAAATTGAACAATTGGCTGACGATGATTCTGTTGACTCTCTTAGTGGTATTATGGTGGGCGGAGGAAGCGACATGTTAGTATCATCCAGAATTGAGCAGAAGGCACACCACAAATCCGCAAGCGCATCTTGGGAGCATGGCAATGAACAGGAGAGTGGTTCGACCAGAAAAACTCCGTTGAAGTTTGAGATCAACATCGTCAAGGTGCCACTTGTGGGATTATATGGAGTCCAGTTCAAGAAGACCCTCGGTAACACTTGGAATTACAAGACATTGGCCAGCCAAATCTTAAATGAGTTGAACTTGTAATTAAATATATAGGTCAATATGCATTCTTAGATTACTGGAGACATCACTGTTAGATCAGACCAAATTCGTATTCACGTTCAACAACAGCTATTCGTGTGTTGTAATGTTTGTAGAACAACTTTCGCTGATTTCTTGCCATTGTGTGCTCCGAGTTTGTTTTCCACTCCTTGATACTTTCAAGATCCCTCCAATATGAGACCGTTATGCCAACTTCATTTCTGGCTGAGTCTACCCCAAGATAGCCATCTTGGTCTGCAGCCAACTCGACCATTCGATCAGAAAGTTTCGCATAAAGAAGCAGATCTTCTTCACTCAAGTCTTGAAGCTTGCTGGTGAAAATTACAGCATAGTATGGGGTAGTAGAAAGCATTTGCTTTTTAGAATGCCAAACAGCCAATTAAAAGTATAAAATATGTCATTGTGGATATCGAGCACGTGAGCCATCAGGAAATGAGTCAACTGGAAACTCTGCCCCCCTATAGTCCATTTCAACGAAGATCACTATGCAAGATTAGTCCTTCTGGGCAGGATCAGAAGACATTGATGGCTGGCTAGGCAATTGCTGGGCCCAAGAGGTTGAAGTGTTCAGAGGAATGCCAGAATATGTAGTCGGTTGAATCGTTTGAGATAGAACCGGGGTAGACACTAGCGTAGCAGAATTTGGGTCAGATCCCTGTCCTTGAACAGCCAACTGGGGGGCCTGAATATGATTTTGGGCAGAATGGCCTTGAGTAGGAATTCCTTGAGAAGAAAACCCTTGATGAACAAAACTATGAGCAGGAAGGTTCTGGGATGGATGGTCTTGACCATGTGAAAAATAAACAGTATTCGTCAGACCCTGAGGTTGAATTTGAGAGAAAGTTGGCAACAACTGACCATTGCCAGAAGAAGTCACAGTAGATGGTGGAGACGATGAAGGTGGGTAATACAGATTCGGCTGAGAAGAAGTTACCGCTGGAGCTGAGGCAATAGCATCGGAAGGAGATGGCCCTTCAATAGGGCCATCTTTGACTTCCAACGGAGTTTCGCCTTCACCTTTGACCTCGACTGGAGCCTTACCTTCACCTACCTCTGTCGGAGCCTCACTTTCATTCTTCTCGCTCAAAGCTGGTGATTCATTCGCCAGCTCGGCAGCCTTCTGCATGCGTAAATTAAACCTTTCTTCTCGAGAAAGTCCCTGAGTGTAATCCATTGTCATTTTTGTTTTCAACTGCTGTTGGGCCCTCTGCGAGCGACGACGACTAGCAGCATATTGCAACTCCTCCATTTCCTTGAGTTTTCTTTCCTGCTCCTCCAAATTTCTCTGCTTCTCTTTTGCTTCTAGACGCAGCGACCGTTTCCGGGTAGCCAACAACCGAGCCATCTCTAAGTCTTTTCTTCTGTGTGAAAGGATCTTGCGCTTTCTGATTTCGTATGAGAAGACATTGGATATGAAGGCTGGCTGTTGAAGCACATCGAGAATGGCCTTGTTTTTCTTATTTTTCTTGTTAGCAAGTAATGAGCCAATGTAGTCATTGAGCCCGTAGATGTCTCTGAATATCAACTCGTACTCTATAGACTCGGAATCGAACTTCTCTGCGCCATATTCTTCGTCAGGCCATTGTGGAGCCAACTTACGCTTTTTGGGCACGATGAGCTCCGGAACAACCACATTACGCTTATATAAGGCGGTATTATCAAGTGCCAAAAAGTAATCTTCTTCATGGCCGTTTTTCTTAATTGAGTGAGAGTAAATCTGATTGGTTCTTAATTGCTCGGGTCCAAGCTTGTTCTTGTCGATGAACTCTCGGAAGTCTGGGTACTGTGTCACCTCGAGCATCATCAAATAGAGTATACCGATTTTCTCATCGATGTAGAGGTCGTCGAAGCGAGGGAACTCCGAGTGATCAACATCTACGTCTTCATCTTCACTGAGGTCTTTTCCTCCTAACGGCGTGGAGTTTCCAAAGTAAATGCGAAAAAGCGGCTCAAAAGATGCCAACGACGCAATCTTCTTACCGTGGATCTTGCCTAACAATGCCAACTTGGTTTTATTGACTAGCAAAGTCAGCTCGTCAAGAGGGGGAGGATGCACTAACTCAAACAACTCGATTTCGAACAAATCGGCGTCAAAATGCTCCGAGGCCAACTTGATGTAGCCTCGACACTGGTACATCCAGTTCATCACGTAGATGTAGCGTGGATCTGACCGGAAGGTTGTCCACCTTTTGTCGTTGGAGTAATTTTCACAGAGTGATTGTACTGTGGCAACGTTGGGGAGCGTGACCGGAGTCAACTTGAGAAGCGTCTGGACATCTTCGGAATCACCTATGCGGAGACTACTGGCGGGATGGTCCGTCATGTCTGAGCCTGGAGTCAGAGATTTGGACGCTGGCATTGGTTTAAGAAGAGTGCGAGTCGCGTGTAGGAGTTGTAGATAGTAGACGTTGTAGATAGTACTGGTGGAGAGGTGGAACCATAAATTGGCAAAGTAATGATGGAAATGTAGATGAAAAGGATGTGGAAGGTAGATAGTAAAATAGAGAAAAAATCATGACGAGAATAGAATGGGTGAATTATTCGGATGTAATGTCATTTATAGGAGGCATGGAGAATGGAAGTTGCCAGAATGTGGATGATCATAGCAATGAACGGACGAAGAAAACGACGTAGCAGAAGACTTTTGGTTGGAAGACGAAAAGAAAAGAATGACAAAATTGGAATGTTGTGGCTTGATGTAGATTTTAGTCCATATCCTCGCCTGTATTAAAGAGAGAGAGCTAGTGAGAGAAATAGTCTTCAGCAATAAATGTTCAATTCTGGAATGGCGTAGAAAGAACACAAGTTTTCTAATTCGTAAAACAAAATTGAAACAAACTGATGGAAATCACAGACACCAACAAAAAGTGCAAAAAAAGCCAACACCAATAGACCCCAGCCGTGGAAAGTAGTATTATTGGATTCAGTCCAACAACACCAAGCGCTATGTACTTTATATATAGACAGCGACAATAGGTCAAACCAACAATAGAAACAAAGAAAAGTAAAGAAAGTGAAAACAATAAACTGACGTAAGGGCAGATGAACCACTTCACCCAGTAATTGCCTAATTGGCTTGCATATCGAGAGAATCAAAGTTAAAAGTATCCAGTGACATTTCCGGTGGAATGAATGGATAAAGTAACGACTAGAGAGTTATGAATACAAACAATGAACGAGAAGGACGAGTACTGAAAGTTGAGTATGCAATGTAAAAAAATTGGGAAAGTAGACTAGTATTCGAGACATTATCAAGTTGAAAACCTCCTAGACGATTAAAAGCTGAAGAGTTCACGGGAACAATAGACCCCGAAAGATTAAATATAGGAACCCATGAATCGAGACTACTAGACGACAAAACTGAACAAACCTCAGGTTGTTCCCTAAAAGTAGATTGAGCAACAACAGAGCAGACCACCTCGCAGAACGGCTAATCTTAGAAGTGATATAGGGCCGAGGCCAATACAATAACGTAAGCACCCAGCCCAGGCTCCTATGCCTTGTGTTGCTCCATCAAACCGAAGTATCTAACCACAATTTCTTCTCAAGTCTCCATAACCTAACCCCGGCCTATTCCTACTCTCCCCCGAATCCTTCTTACTTTCCAAAAACTATCCCAAAATTGTATAATAAATTATTTACCCAGAATTGAACCTATCTGAACCCATTATTGCCATCAAGCAAAGCACGCAACTGCATGTTCTTGCTACTGATCTTTTCAATCTCTTCACTAATTTTACACAAGGCCGTGTGCTTCGACAAGTTTGGCAAGCCATCCTTGTTGATCTGCTTTCTTTTACTCTTCTTCTTGGAAGATGTAACGGCCAGCGCAGAAACCAAGTCATTTTTGTAGTCCTCCACGTTAGTAATAAGACGCAAGCACCGCTCGTAAGCCTCTTTACACAATAATCTTCTCTTCTGCTCACTGTGGGAGTGATTCAATCTCTTCTGCTCCAACGAAAGCAATGGTTTGTTCAGCTTTCTCTTCTTCTTCAGCAGAGGAGACAATGGAGGCAGTAAGTCCTCGTAGGTGCGCTTGGTGGTGGACGACTGGCGAGAGTCAACCGGCGTTGGTAACTGGGTGTTGATCTGTGATGGCGAGGCAAAACTGCGAAGGCTCTGCTGTGGAGGGTGCTTGAAAACGTCGGTGATCTCCTTTTTGACGACGTCAGGGATGTCACGCTTGACGGCTCTATTCTCCATGGCAGACATGGTGTGCAAGTCAAATATCAGCGAAGTCATCTTGGGCTGTTCGACGTTGGTGTTGTACATGGCGAGTGGATCCAGCGAGTTCAGCAGGGCCAATCTGTCGAGAAACTTTTCCAAGGCATTCAGCTCAGTGTTGGAGAAAAACTGGTCCATGCTGTCATCGTGAATTTCGTTGTGTGTGGTGTCGTTTTGGATGGTGTCGTGGTGGATGGATTGAAGTGGAGGAGTCACAGCTCCACCGAAATATGAAGGCTGGCTCATCATTTGTGGAGCACAAAACTCATTCAAGGGCGACGCCGAGTTGGCAGATGCTTCACCCGACTGCAATTCTGCTTGTGAACGGTTGTGGCTATGATGAAGACCGGAAGCTCCAACGTTGGATCCACTTCCACTTCCATGAACATCTTGACCACCACGATGACCATACGCAAACGTGTTGTTCATGTTCATTTGCTGAGCCGCCTGAAGCTGCTCAATGCCCATCAAGGCATTTTTCTGTTGCATCAGTGTATACATGGAATAGGCCTGGTCAAAGTCCATGTCCATGGTGACCATGTCAAGCGAGAAAATGTCCTCGTCGTCCGTGAGGAGCGACGTAGGAGTCTTTGCACATCTTCTATCCATCTGGTGGTTAGCGCTGTGGTTTGCGTGGTGACTTGCGTGGTGCTGTCTAGATGGAGGATGGCTAAAGATGTTGAGATTCAAGCTTGTAGGTGCGATTCCTCTAGTAGCGGTAGCTGTGTAGGACATGTTGAAGGCCGAGCGAGGTCACGGGAACGAGACAGTGGGAAAGACTAGGATGCGAATACAAGAACACAACAATCGTAAATGAGATTGATTGAAAATAAATAACTCAGAGTTCAAACGTCTAGAGAGAGAAAAGAGGACATACCCCGGTATATATAGATTTAAGTGATTCCAGGCCTTGCCATTTCGGGAAACATAGATGGGGCCAAAGACAGAACCTGGGGAACCGTGGAAAAACCGGACGACGTTTGACGCAGATAGGGCCGAGAGGTACATTTGCAGGACCGGACTTTTCTCGGAGCTGGAGGTAGACAAGGTTGCCGCCGGTGAAATTGGACCGGAGTTGTACGAGAAGATAGCGAGAGACGTAATGATGATGAATATCCAGTTAAAAGTATCTTTTTATCAATAATAATGTCAATTACTCTCTTGATTAGTGAATCTTGAGGAGACGGAAATAGCCTGGATACGCCATTCCACCCCCCTCACTTGGCCAGAGAGGAGTCACCGGTGACCGAGGTGTCAGGCAAAATCCGCAACTTGCATGATTATATACAGCGTGAATGCAGATCGGTCTGACGGCTCCTGCGGAGTGAGGACTTCACCTGCGGAGAAACCCTCTCATGCCTGCCTAATTAGGCAAGTCTCCGGAAAAATTAAGGCATATAAACCATCTTAGCAGCATTATCCCCCACTTTCCACAGAATATGCCCGTCTCGTGCATGATCCGCCCCCAACCGATGTTCCTGTCTTAGTTTGTCTTCCTGTCTTTGTCTTTCCTGCCTACACCCGCCCCTTGGATTGCGCCTTCCTCCAGCCAATCTTGCATCCGAGGTTTCTTCCACGCAACTGTCATCCGCCCCGCTCCAACGATGATCTCCGTAGTCGATTAGTGGCTGGGTTAATCAGTGACTTGACCTGGTTACCACTAATCCTGGTTATGTGTAGACGTGGTTTGAGTTTGTCTCAGCATCGTATTTACGACGCTGCAGCCAATAGAAGGAAATTGCTAGCGAGATGGCCAGAGAAAACTACTTGCTGGGCCACCTGCATGGCCCGCATGGATTTTCTTTCAAGTCGCTGCAAGACCTGAAATAGACTAGTTTCTGAAGTTGCCGGAGTCGAGGGAGCCTAGAATTAACCAGGGCAAAATTGCTTTCGGAGTTGATAGCCCTAATCCCATTATCGTCGTATGTTTGATTAGTTTGCACAATTGTTATTTGATGCAATGAAAAGTCGAAGCATAAGTTGAACTTCACCTTCGAATCCTAATAATACAATAATTTTTATTCCTTTGTTTCTTCATATTTAATCTCTTGTCACCATGCTTTTATTCAGGTCTTCTCAGCGTAGAAAAAAGTGGCTCAGTTTGCTTCTGCTCCTGTTTTTCTTGTCTCTTCTACTATTTTCCTATTGTTGCGGTGCTTCCAGAACTACCGTCTGTCTGGCTCAATTAATAATCGCTTTTGTATCACTCATAATTATAAAGTCCATGTCGTAATGCTTACGACGTCTAACTGCTACTTCCTGTCATGGAACAATTTCTGGTCGTGTGGTTGCAATCTACTTTAAGTGCCAATTATTTCAACTCCACATTGCCATATGTGCAAGTTCACATTCTCTATGTGTCTTTATCAATCAAATTAGGTTGAAATGTTTCCATATTTTCCACGAAAGGATCCCTACTCGTTTGCTTGGTGTAGTTGCTTTTCCATTGCACTAGCCGTAACGCACTAGCCGCAACGCAAGTTTCGGACAATCCCAGCGGAGCACCTCCTCCAGCGGAGAACCCCAGCCGCATCACCAGCCCCACCTCATTTATCTTGCTTCGTCTCCGCTCAACCGTTTCCTATCTCGACTTTTCGAAACCCCCTAAGCACTTCGCAGAAACGTAAATACCTTCATGATGATAGAGTTTTGTTTTAATCTCAAATAATATTAATGACGCACATTCGTGTATGAAGCGGAGTTTCATCACGGGTCCAATTGGGGAATTTCCTGTTCTAGTCACTATAGCTACCTAAATTATTTTTATTCCATTATGATGTCGTCATTTTTTTTTATCTTTTATATTGATTGATTTATGTTTTATTTTTCCGTTCGTCGTACTCATCCACGTAGTGTCTTTAAGACATGTTACAGAATCCAACTCACAACCACCACAGGCCGATAGCTTCCCCTCCATGCAACTTTCGGTGGAACCGTCTCCTCCTAACCTGTTCGATTGTTCCAAATAGATAGGGGCTTACACTAACGAGTCAACTAAGTCCTACTAGAATTGCTGTTTTCAATTTACCCCAGAAACCAAGTACTTTCAGAATTACTTTTCGGTTGATGCTGGCTATTGTTGAGTTGCTTGAAATGCTTATGTCGTCAGTCAATTGTGGGACTTTTCAAGAAGATTAATTGATTATTTATTTATGGCATCGTATGTAAGATTGACAAGGTGACCAAGCATTATCTATTACCACTTACATATTTTGTCCTTTATATATCACGTCTTCATTTTCATTTGATAGAACATCAGGTAGTCGTTTAGGGTCTATTGTTTATCACGTGACATGAAGATTCAAACGTACTAAAAACACCAGCGGAAGTTAAACTTTGTAAACTGCCTGTGTGGCGTAATGGTTAGCGCATTTGACTTCTAATCAAAAGATTCCGGGTTCGAGTCCCGGCATGGGTTCATTTGCGGTTTTAGCTCAGTTGGGAGAGCGTCAGACTGAAGATCTGGAGGTCCTGTGTTCGATCCACAGAAATCGCATATTCTTTTTGCAAATTTCAATGGTCACTTGTAGTTTGCTTTTTTTTTTTTTTTAAACTATATACTGAACCTACAAAGTTTATGTGGTGTCGTAGATTATGCAGATTTGAAGTATCGTGAAATGTTCGTGACATGGTATTACTTTAGTGAGTCATGACTTAAACCTCATGACTACCTTCACCCTCATGAAAATGCTTCTTACAAAATGCTCTCAATGCCAAGTAGTCTTTGGTCAAAAAATGGTTGAGAATGTACTCACTCACCACCAACTTAAAGTTCAATAAGTAGAGGAAACTCACCTCGATCTTGCACAAGTCTTTTAGCGCAACACCGCCAACCACGGCAAAGTTTTTCTGTTTCAGGTGAATATCCTCCAACTTCTTGGTCAGGCACCGAATCAGCGCCAAAATCAACCGGTAAACATTGAGAGGAGTGACTTTCATAACATCCAAGAGCACGCAGAGTTTGAAAATCATGTAAGCGCTGTGGATGTACACCGAGACGGACACCAGCGGCGAGTAGGTTTTAATTCTGAGGAGAAACTGCTCCGTAGTAATAGGAGGTGCCTTGACCAAACCGAAACACTTCAAAAGGTGCTCGGCCTGTTGCTTAATTTTGGGCGCCATGTGATAAAGAACCTCTTTCTTTAACCTCTCCTTACTGTGAGCAGTGATCGGGTCAGCCAAAACATCGAATGACGTCGTCTGGATGAGTGATTCCGTGGATATGAACGCACCTAGTTCCGCAGGAGCCTCCTGAGTCAGGTCAATGTCAAGGACAATATCGCCCACCTCAGAAGGCAGGGACGATGAAAGATCAACAACCGACTCCAGCTTGAGGTGCAGTTTGAGGTCATCGTCTTGATAATCGCGCTTGTTGAACTCGAGTGGTGGAGACAAGCCAAGGAAGTCATTCTTAGGAAAGGTACGCAGTGGTTCAACGTTATAGTCCAGCAGAAACTCCAGAAATGACGTTTCCGTGGGCGTTTCCAAGGGAAGCGGCAAGTCGTCATCATGGAATCCCGTCTTCGTCTCCGGAAGATGCTTTTCCAAGTCGTCGAGATAGATCTGATACGCCAGAAGCCTCTGCTCGCGGAATTGGTCAAACAACTCTTTGTTACTGCTCAAGCGGATTAAGTCCTGGAGCATGGTATTGAAGATGGTTATGGCATGGAAAACATGAAGGCGGTTGATGTCCTTGATGCCATGGGCAAGATCGAATTCAAGATCTTCAACCAGAACCTCTTCGAGGGTGTTGGGATCGTCCACAAACGTCTCGGCGGGGCGTTTCAACGGTATATCCGATACATACTTGTTTGTGTAGGGAGTTGTGGCACCTATGGCGGTGGCGGTCAGGGCCATATCTGACAAATTAGCTCGTGGATTCACGAGGTGGTAAGAGCTGAAATAAGGCAGGAACGAATCAGCAAGAGAAAATTAGAAGTAAGCGAAGCTTTTAGCTCGACACACACACTTGACTTACTTTGGATTGACAATGTCACACAATGACAGCGGTAGAATTTTGTGGGAAAAGCGTGATGGGCTGGATATGAATCAAGTTGGTAGTGTAAGGCGGATGGTGGGTCTAGTCTAGCTGCAGGACAGATGGAACTTAGCAACCGTTGGTGGACACCGGGAATCGTGATAGGGGACCGTCGGAAATAATAACAGAAAGTCCGCAAGAGTTGTAAATTAGGAAATACTGGGGTTGTTGTGGTGAATTGTTTCTGTGAACTTGCAAAGGTAGACTATGAGCTCGGCAAAGTTTCTTTGCTTATTCTCATCGTAACCAATGTCGTGTGCAGAGAGGTTGCACATGGAAACATCCTACTATATCCGGGGTAGAGGATCACATGGGAGATGGGAATTATGAAGATTAGGAAAGATGGAGGTAGAAATGAGGGATTGAGAAAGATATTCGAGAATTTGAGATGTGTGAAATTGAGTGATCCCGAGATTTGACATGAAGAAATATGGTCGACATGAGATCAAGACGAATCGATCTAAACAAGGTATTCGAGACACGCTAAGACAATAAGATCGTCTACGCATAAAGTTACCGAAGTTAATAAATATAGAATGTGGAGTCATTGAGACCACTACTCGTCATACACTCTTTATTCCTTATATTCTATGCTAACGTCTTCTCTTGGCCCCAAATGCAGCAGCATTACCTTCACTCTGGTCCAACTTTCTCTTCTTACCTTCGCGAGAAAAATACTCCTTCTTCCTCTCTCTCTCCTTCTCCTTCTTTGTCTCCTCCTTCTTGGCAATCTCCTTCAACCGGTCCTGGAACTTCTCCTTCTTCTTGGCCAATCTCTTGGCCTCCTTGTCCTTCTTGAGCGTATGGATCTTGTTCATCAAGTCTCTCATCTTCTTCTCTTCTCCATCAACCACTACGGCTCTCTTGGCCAAATACGTCTGCTTGGACTGTGGTTTCATCTGTTTGATCTGCGACTTGAAAGGCAAGTTCTTCTGGATCGATTTGGGCACCTTCAATGGATTGAATTTTCTCTCTTCTCTTTCGATCTTCTTGTAGGCACTGTCTTTCTGGAGTGGCGTTGCAATGTTAAGTTCGGCTCTCACCGCTCCAGTAAGCCTCATCCCCTTCCATTCCTGGTGCTGGTTGAGCAAAAGCGACGTGACAGGATTATAGAACTTCTTCACCTTCACTGGATACCATGTCTTCAAGAAAATCGTGTCGGACATGAGAATCTTATCTTCGAACGAGGCTCGGAAATATCCCTCGGGCTTAGACAATGCTCTCTTAATTTCTCCTCGGATTCCAGAAACTGTTCGGATGGACGCCCCCTCAAACTTAGCCACCTCCAATGAGTTGGTGAACATATCCTTGATGAAGGCAGTGTTCCGGAAGATCTTGTATGGATGACCCACCAACTTCAATTTCTTGACAATCTCCACTGATGAGTTTAAGTCCTCCACAATACCGGTTGCTGCAATACGGAACGATCCTGTTGTGGAAGTCTGGTCCACAATGTTGAATCCAACAAAGGTGGTGTTGGGTGCCACCAATGGTCCGTAGAACGAGGCGAAACAATATGCGTGTTCTGGAGTGTACTTCAACATTCTGTTACGGGTACGGGAATCCGTGGTAGTGTAGATGGGGATGGTTTGGAATCTTCTCCATCCAAGTGACAAGATCAATGGATCCTGAGACTTCAAGATTTTCTTGTGCCAACGATGTCTTCTGATTCTTACATTCATGATTCCAAATCTCGACTCAGTAGCAAGAAGACCTCCCAACACAATAGGATACTCGGGTTGCAAGTTCTCAATGAATTCACAAGGGAGCTTCTCGAACACAATTTTGACGTATGAGCCAGCACGGAATCCCTCGACCTTGAGTCTGGTCTCGGGGTCCATTTCGTCGAACTCAGCCTTGTTGATTTCCAACTGCTTGGCCATTTTGTTCTTCTGGAACTCGTACCAGGTGTCTGCCTCTGTGTCTCCTTCTGGGTCATCTGCGCCAAACTCTCTGTCTTCTTCGTCTTCAAACTGCATCTTGAGCTTAGCTTTTTTGGCAGCGTTGAGTTCTCTCTTCTCGTAAGTTGTGAGGTTTTTGTCGTCTATTTCGCCGTCATCTTGCTCCTCTGCATCAAAATCTGCAAAGTCATCCCCGTTGTCTTCGTCTCCATTTTCATCTCCGCCATCTCCATCATCGTCGTCTCCTTCACCATCTTCCAAATCCTCAAAATCTCCATACAATTCCTCATCCTCGTCGCCTTCGTCAGCTCCGTCATCGTTTTCCTTGTTTTCATCAGTAAGTTTTGGAGCAACCAAAAGTCTCTCTTTGAGGATCTTATATCCATTGTCGTACTCGTCATCACTGTCATCGACTTTTGAAGAGTCAAACTTCTCTCGAAGTTTCTCAATGCTAGGGTATTGTGGAATAAACGTATCCAAGTCCTCAGAAACCAGCGACTTGTCCTTCATCTTGAAGAAATCCTCGTCGTCCTCTTCAATGTCAGATTCTTCGTCATCTTCGACTGTTTGTTGCTTCCACCGTCTGATCACTTCGCTTGGCTCGATATTGTCCAAATACAACAATTTGTTGATGTTCCATTTACGTTGAACAGATCCCTTAAGTTTGGCTGCAACAGAGGCGTAATCCTCTTCGTCAGATGACAACGATGAGTCCTCCACATACTCTAACTTCGAAGAGTCAGCATTGCTTCCGAAGTCAATATTCACCATGTCTGGCTGTGCATCCTCGTCAAAGTCGTCCTCATCTTCCCCATCGACATCGGACAAGTTGTCGAACTCAGTGTCTTCCAGAACAGCCTTTCCGTAGATTCTAGGCTGACGCATCTTTTGCCTTCCGGTATTTTCTTTTTCTCTCTCTTCATCTTCAGAGAGCAAACCCTGCAATTCCTCTTCATCCTCCAGAGCACTCTGGTCGCGGTCAATTTGGGCCGAGTTGGAGAACAACTGCAATCCAGGGCCCTCAGCAAAACGCTCTTGCAACGTCTTTTGAACCTCCTGCAAGTCAGAAACAAGTTTTTCTCCCTCACCGTTTTCTTCACCAGGAACGAAAGACTGTTTGTCTCCAACATCAATGTACACGGCATCTTTATCCACCAACACTCCACCCACATCGGACATTGGAGCATAAATAATTTTCTGCTTATCTTCAAGTCTCTTTCTTCTTCTTCTTCTGGGCTGGGCTATCTCTTCTCCGGCCTCAGCGGCAGCCTTGGCTCTTTCTCTCTCGAGCTCGTCCAATTTCTGCTCAAAATAAGGCGTAGGACAAGGATCTGGCAACTTTTCTACGGCATGGACGTGATAATCGCCCACTCCGGCAATATGCATATGTGCGTTGACTGCTGGCAATGGAGTTCCATGCAAGTATCCGTAAATGGCCACCTTACGGTCGCATTTGGGATTGTCAGCAATTGTTTGAGGATGAGTTAAGTCAGTGACTCTGTCTGCCAACAAGTACGGATGCTCATTACGCCACTTTAAAGGACGGAACTTCATCACCGAGATGAACCGGCACAAGTTGAGAATCTCTCGGTCTGGGTATCTTCCATTGAGAACACCAGAAAGGTAGAACAACTTGGCACCCTGGTACACTTCGGTCCAGAAACGATGCTTCAATCTCTTCTTGGACGTTCTCAAGGTGCTCTGACTCTTAAACAAGTCCAAATGTGTGGCGACTCCCAACACACGAGGCATACCATGGTGCTGGGCGATGTTCAAGAATTCCATGGTTTCCATCTCCAAACCAAAGTTTCCGTCCATGAGCAAAAGCACCAAGTCGGCGATTTTGGCGGCATCCACCATGGAGTTCAAGTCGTTGTTGACTTCAATGAATGTGAGTCTTCTGCGCTTACCGCTGACTACTGTGATGGGACCTTTAACTTCAGTGATGGTGGACTTGGTCAATTTCTTGATAAGCGACTTGATCAAAGTGGTCTTTCCTGTTCCTGGAGGTCCAACAATGGCCACAATCACTGGAGGGGGATCATCGTCCGGTGTTCTGTCCACCATGGGAACATGGAGTCGTTTTTCATTGACATCATGAGATCTTCTAGCTTGTCTTTCAAGCTTCTTTGGTGCAGCCACGGCAAATGCTTTTGCGTTATGCCCATTTTGATGGAGCTTCTTTTTGGCTGTGGCCTTTTTGCCATCATTGCCACGATGCGGCTTATTCAGCTGCTGTGTGGAATCCATGGTGAAGAGGTTGGTTTTAGGCATCTCATCGCAATTTTTTATGGTGGGATGCCTGCACCCGTACCTCCAGCATAGAGATGGAGGAAATGAATAAATGACAATAACAAGGAAAAAGAGGAAAGAAGGTTTTTGTTTTTGTTGCTTTGGAGTTTTAAATTGTAAAATTCAAGATTGAAAATTTGATTCTATGTTCCTGTGGTGACATTTTGGGTAGTTAAGGTAGAGTTCTAACTATAAGACACTCAGAATTACTATAAATAACTCACAAAATAATTCACGCTACATCAGGGGCCAACAGCGGATACTCGGTAATTTGATTTTATTTAGTCGTGGATTTTCTTTTGAGAACATTTCTCTGTCTCCTTCATTACTTCCTACCTCACATTCTTCTCGTTTACCTCACTTTATTGGCTGGCCCATAAGTTGTTTTCGCAGCCAAATTATTACCTCAGTACCACAAACCATGTTCCTCGATAACTTCTACCTAATTGGAACCCTACTAGTATTAAAAGCTCTAGGACATGTTTGCTCCTCAGATTTAGGTCTCTCTTATACAGGCTACAAAGTCCTCCTGGTTGACCTGTTCTCCTTCTACTCACCCTCAAGAACGCACCATATCATGGTGTGCCATTGTGTCAATGGACGTCTACGCCGTTCCAAACAATTTGATTTGAACAAAAAAGACGTCTTCAGGTCAGATTTGTGTCTCCTGAATGATGAGCAGAGTCTTCTACCTCCCAAAGCACTCTCTTCGAAATCACCGGGTGTGTTATCTAATAGTGCTCCAGTAGTGAAAGCCGTGGTCGCTTCAATATCTTCACTTTTTGGTCTCAATATGAACGGGACGTGGCTCACCAGCTTCTTTCCGGTTACAAAATCTGACACTTTCACTCCAGAATTGTGCTACAAAATGGCACGACGCAAAAGGTATGCTTGGCTGGGCGTGAACTTCTTCGTACCTTATACGTTTGTGGGAGGGTTCTATCAGTGCCAGGGAACCAAAAATACATGCAATCCAGAGCGGTTCTCCCTAGTAGCACCACTACTAGCCGATGATTCTAGAGTCCACTGGAATACGTTGGAAAAATACCGTGTTGTCAGACACACTCAGTTTCTCAAAACTGCTTCAGAATTAGAGAAAAACCTTCTCTACACCCAAGCGTTGTTCGGATCATGGGAAAACCAAGTTGATATAAATGAGAAATATACCGACTCGTCAAAAGACGATACTTTAATGGGAAAAGTTATTTCTGCCGCTCACCATTTAACAACCCAAGCGAACCCTCTAAACAAAAAGGCACACAACTTTCCACGAAAGGGAGGTAATCTAGAAGCCACATGAACTCCATCTCGATCACAATATGCATTGAACTAATATACAAAGGCAACTCTGCCTATTTTGTCTCAAACAAAATCCTTTCTTCCAGTTGGATTTACGTTGGAGTAATTGGAGTAAGCAGACTCCGACATAACCGAGTGGTCTCGCTTGTGATTTAAAAGCGACTTGTCAGGAGAGAGTGGAAGACTATCCACGTTGTCGTCACTCAAAGTGTCACTCATTCTCGTGATCACCTTTTCATTGGGCGAGCCCTTTGACTTCGTGGAAAACGTTCTGTTCATTTTGCTCTTAAGCTTTTCTCCAAAGCTCTTACCTGCGTCTTCAATAGATCTTTCATCGACGTTAGGATCTGGGTGTTTGTAGAAATCGAACTTCTCATCGTCAACATCAAGTGGATTCAGACGATCTTGCGAAGAGGACGAGGTCTCCGTTTGTCTACCCATATCGTTGAGCTTGTACATCTCACTCTCCCAATTCATCAGGTGATCTTGTGCAGCTGCACCCAAAGCAAACAATTCATTTTGGGTGTTTGCTTCCGAGGTCAAATTCTTTTCTGATCTCTTGTGCTTAAGCGAAGACTTTCTCTGGAAAGAAGTTCTGTCATCCTTAGCAGGGGCGAAACGAGCGTCAGGGTTCTTGGAGACCAAAGCCAAAGAAATCAAAACAATAATCATAATCAAAAGTAGGAATGAGAAGGCAGCATTCAAAATGAAGAAAACCCATCCCATAATAGAACCCACCGAAGCAGGTTGTCCAAAGACATCCGAAAAGAACATAAACAAAAAAGAATTGATAGTAATGACCACAGCGACGGAGCAGTTAAGAATATTGCTGGATTTGTCCATGTAGGGCTTCTTCACAAACAAGAATACTGTGTAGGCCAAGTCGAGAACGAAAAGAACAATGGTCGAAGTCTTTCCGGAGCCCTGACACAAGCCAATGAAGATGGCCTTTAGCAAAGCATAGGAAATCAACACCATTCCAAACCAGTACTTCTCGGCATTAAACATAGTATAGCAAAATCCAAATTTCTGCAAGACCGCGTTGTCTCCGTACAACAAAGCAGCTGGATTGGAATACTTGACACGAGAACGAGTTCCAACTTTGTGGGTGTTCCAGAATGAGTAGGCAATGACACCTACGGTCATAATAAGAGCAATTGCAGCAATAACAATCACAGCAGGCGAATCACGCACGGTGAACTCCCATAACGAGAGAATTACCACTTGGGTAAACCCGATGTAAATATATCTCAACAAAGAGCCCTTGACGATGTTGGCAGAGGACTTTCTGAAGTGGCTCAATCTGTTAGGATTCATGTTCTTTGTTCTGATCAAAAGAACCGTGGCCAGCTTGACAAAGTAGATAATCACAACCAAAAAGAACCCACAAAGGACGAAGAAAGTCAATCCTGTAACCACGATCGACGTAGGCTCAATGTGGGAGTTGTAACCGATTCTTTTGATTCCTCTAAGGACAATCAAGTTTTCATTTGAGCTCAAAGAGTAGTCTAATGAACGCTTGATTCCAGGAAGGATACGACGGTCATTGAGCACGAAATCGTGCAAATCACGCAAATATCTCTTAGCTCTTTGGACCAAGATCTGCTTGGTAGTACCCGTGAAAAACAACGTTGGCGTTCCTCCAGTACTTTGAACATACCAGCGGAAAATCTTCTGCATGAACTTGACCTCGATCAAGCCCATGGACCAAGCCAAGTTCTCTGCCCATGAAGATGCGATAGGAGGTACTCTCTCCACATGCTGCATGGAGACAACCACCACTGCCTGGAAATACAAGAATAACGACACAGAGTTAGTGGAGATGTGTGCGGCAGCGTTGGAATTGCCAAAAGTTGACAACAAGGCAGCCATAAGCAAGCCCAAACCTGCAATCACGGCAGTAGCCCACTTGATTCCAGTCTGTGCCACTGTTTTACCATTGGTGAAAGAGGACTGAAGACACGACAATTTCTCACCCGAAGTCTTGTCATAGACATCCACCTTCACAACTGCGTCAATATCAGGCACGGTGTAGGCAATTCCAGGCACCTGTCTGACGTACGATGCCGAGATGTACTCGACAGATTCAATCTGGAGGGAGCCAGGGTAAAGGGGACAGAACTGTTTCCAGCCCAAAGTACACATGTCGATATTTCTGTCAATTATAACGAAGCCGTAGGCGTAGATCTGAACGTGGGCGGTGACATTTCCCGAGATTTCCGTGGTCAAATCTAGGTTGTATTTCAAAGCCCGACTATCGGGATCGAAGGTCACATTGAAGTATGAAGGGGAGATCTGTGAGTTTTCCATGCATGTGACCAACGATGTAGCGGAGAGCGACCTCTTGGCCCACACAGGGGCGAGTAGCAACAAAAATGCTAAGTAAAGATTCATCGTTAAGTTCCCTTTGCTAAGGAGGGCTGTGAGGATGCGGCTGTCTGAACCAGGGAGCGAGTGGCGGGGTAAGCGAAACAGCGAGCGGCAGAAGAAATAGAAAGAGTGGAGCAAAGAAAAAAAAAAACCTTGGTTTTTTGTCTTGAACTTCTCTTGGGCTGTGTGGAACAAAAAAAACTTGTTGATACTAATAAAAGCTCACGCTTAAAAAATTGGTTAGATCAGACCGCGAAAAAGAAAAGTTCGTGGCTCTGCACTCGTGTCGCAACCTGCAGATACAAGAGCAAAGGGGAATAGGGAGAGGTGACAGAAACAGTGGGAGGAAGGGTAAAAGTTGAGAAAAGGGGAAGTTTAAGGATTAGATATGTACTTTGGATCATGTTGGAGGGTTTTCATAAAGAAAAAATTGGCAATTTTTGCCAGGAATACTTGGTGGTATTCTTATTCGGGAACACATGCTACATGCAGGCGATTAGACACTGTTCTCAGCCTTGGAGTTCGTATGATGTACAGAAGTTTTAGCCAAGGATGCTTTGTTTATAAATTATGGTTTTGAAAGTCACTCACTAGAGTAAAATGAATTTCGTTGGTCTTGTATTTTATGGGTCGTTATTCTAAGATTTTGTTGATTCATCTGCCATTTTGTATGCCAAAAAGCTCTATTTTCGCTCTGTTTCCTATCTGTTTACTGCCTACTCCTTCCTCCCCATAATAGACTGAACATGGGTTCATCAACATTCAGAGTAAACTAAAACCATGAAATTAGATCAGTTAGTGAATTTGTTGTTTAATTCAGTTTTTTTGTATTATTTGATCGAACTGTAACTTGTTTCCTTTGGACAGCCTTTCTTAGCATGTAATTCCTCAGATTTTCGTCTAAGCCTCACATGCGACATTGTGAACAACAGTTACTAACTATAAAGTATGACGTATCGCATTCGCCTTGTGATATTATACCTAATGCTTTCAATCTTTCTTTTTATTCATATTTTCATTAAGCAACTTCACTCATGTCCTACAAGTGATACTCGTCTAACCGGGCCTGCTCCACATTCTCCAACAACTCATTGCCCCACACATTTCGTATCACATCCCAAAACTCCTTGGCGTAAACAACCTTCACTCCATACTTCTCCACAAAAAAGTCTTCCGGAGAAGTGTTGGTGTAGTCTGCTCCACGAGCATTGTCCTTCAAAAGCTCATTCAACTTGCCTGGCTCGTTGATCTTGTGCACATATGCCTCAATGATATCTCTTCTGTTTTCTCTAGGAACAATGATCTTCTTAATGTGTCCGGTCAAGTGTGCTCCAAGCATCTTTTCCTTCAACCCACCAATAGGAAGAACCAATCCACGAAGGGTGATTTCTCCCGTCATGGCAATGTTCAGAGGCACAGGCTTCTCCAACACCAATGAAAGAAACAGAAGTGCCATGGTGATTCCTGCTGAAGGTCCATCTTTTTGAACGGCTCCGCTAGGCACATGCATATGGATCTCCATATTGTTAAGTTTCTCGAGGAGTGAATCATTGTTGGGCAAGTTCAACAAATGCTTGGCTAGCGTATTCTTGATGAACGTCAACCCAATCTTGCCACTCTCCAACAACACCTCTCCGAGTCTACCTGTCATCTGTAACGAAGAACCTTTGTCATTGCTGAATCCAATACTCTCGAATACCAACACCGATCCGGATCCATCGCCGTTGTATGATAGCCCATTAACAACACCGTACTTGCTGGAAAGTACCGGCAAATCCACAATTTCACTACTCATACTAGGATGAGGAAGCCCCAAGAATCTTGCTAAATCGTATTCTTCCACCTTTGGCTGATAGGCAATCTTAGGATCTGCCAAACTTTCGGAATACTCAACAGCCTTGAATCGACAAATGGTTCCTAACTTTCTTTCTAAGTTTCGCACTCCAGCTTCACGAGTGTAATCGAGAATGACCTTCTTCATTACGTCATCGTCGATGTACACTAAGCTATCGTCTGGGAATCCATTTCTTTTCAACTGTCTCGGTAACAAGTACTTGTGGCCAATGACCAACTTTTCATTATAGTCATAAGCACCGATCTCGATCATCTCCAATCTGTCGAGTAAAGGTCCGGATAAGTTGTATGGCTCATTTGCAGTACAAACAAAGATCACTTGTGACAAGTCAATGGGGAATCCAAGATAGTGGTCCATAAACTGAGTATTCTGCTCAGGATCCAAAACTTCCAAGAGAGCTGCGGCTGGGTCACCATTGAACTTACTGGCACTGCTGTTTCCTCCAATAATTTTATCAATCTCATCCAACAAAATCACAGGGTTCATGGATCTGGCCTTTCTCAATGCCTGAACAATGGTACCTGGCATGGCTCCCACATATGTCCTTCTGTGTCCACGAATCTCTGACTCGTCCTTCACACCGCCTAAGGAAACACGCTGGAAACTTCTACCAAGAACGGACGCAATGGATTTGGCCAAGGAAGTTTTTCCGACACCAGGTGGACCGGCCAACATGATAATAGGAGATTTGTTGTTTTTCGAAACGAGTAAGGACTTGGCTTCAATCTCTTTCTCGATATCTGTCATTTTGGAAGAGTGCTTTATTTGTTCATTGGCCTTTTCTTTGGATGATCTGCTTTCGTCATTGTTAGGAATAATGATGGCTTCTCCGTTAGTAGACTCTCTCTTAAATTTCATATTTTCCTTTTGTGCATCAAGTTCCTTCTGCTTCTTGGCCTCAAGAAGGCCAAGTCTAGTGTATTCCTTGTCTGCGTTTGCACCCAAAAGCTTCAATACCACTAGGTACTGTATCAATCTCTCCTTAACGTGCTCCAAGCCGTAATGATCAGCATCAAGCTGGCGCCTTGCTTCAGCTAAATCAATGTCTTTGTTAGACTTGAACTTAGAAACGTATTTATCCCATGGCATATCAGCAACAATTTCCAAATAGTTTCTAATGACAAAGAAGTCTGCATTACCAGGGTTGCCTCCCTTCACCCTCTTAAAGTCCTTGAGAATCAATCTCTTAGAGTCTTCAGAAAGCGAAGTAATCTCAGGCAACTTGTTTCTGATGAAGTCTGCAATAGCCCGGAGATCATCGTCGTCTCCGTCGTCATCTTGACCGCCAGGACCTTCATCTCTTGGTTTTCTTGAGGGAGCACCCGAGGCTCCTCCGCGTCTCACAAGTTGTTTTTGGTTTGATGGTGCTTTTACGTTACTAGTCAAACCCTCTAACACAATTCTAATAGACTTCAACTGATTAGCAACAACGTTAGCCTTCTGCATGTTAGAAGCCTCGTTGTAGAACCAATGATTCATCATCAGATTGGAGTCTGCAATGTTGGCAAATACAGTAGTCATTTTCTCAATCAATGATTTAACGAGTGAAGCTCTTTCCTGAAGTTCTACGCTCCTTAACATCTTTAATTTCTCCTGGTTGGGGAAAGGTACGATGGCAGTGGTTAAATCGATAACTCTCAGAAACGCCCGTGGTGAATTAATCTCCGAGGAGCTCATACTTGTAACGATCTTGCTCAAACTAGTGTATGCCTTCGCGAAGTCCTTAGAGCCAGCTAGCTGTAAGAAAAGCGCATTTGCCAACGGATTTAAAGTTAAGAGATCATTGGTATTGCCCTTGTTGGCAAGAATCTTCTTGTAGTCATCCACGAACTTGTCGATCTGAGCAAATAATCCAGTGGCCAAGGTCTTCATTGAGTTGATGTGATCGTTCATGTTACTGATATAGTCATTCCAGAGTACTGACACGAGGATCTCGTTGGGCTTCTTTGCGCGGAAGTTGGGGTCCTTGACAGCTCTTGTGAGCGCCTGGAAAGTAATCTTAATGCTGGAGGTGTCGTCGATGATTCCCACGATTCTTGTGACAGTGACCACATTCAGCAGCGGTGCTGCCTTACCGTTTGAATCGACGATCTTGGCCACATTTGGCGATACACATAATACCATCCAGTCAAACTCGCCCAGGGGTGGTACCGTGGAGTCTGAGGCTCTGAAGCCGGTCAGTTTGATCTGCTGCTCGACATTGTGGAAATGTTCGATGCCTTCCACGGCCGAGGCAGAGAGTCCCGTATCATTTTCCGACTTGTCAAAGTCATACTCAGCCAAGAGACTCTTCACCATCGGAAGAGACTGAGCGTGCTCCCGAAACTTTGAGAGAAGCGCTGCTGCCTTGAATCTTGAAAACGTCACGTTATACACTATCCCTGGTAAGAGAACCAATGACGAGTCCAAGGTGTAGTTGGCCAAGATGACCTTCTGTGTGACGATACCGTCCTTTACTATCGTTGAGTTCTTGTATTTCGACATGGTGGCGAGAAAGAAAGTGGGTGTGAAATGGTGGTACGGTAAAATCACAAGACCTAGTGTTCTCCACAAGTTAGTCATACAGGACGTTATCAGGCCGAGGAAGGCAATTGATTGCGCGGAAGTTCACTGGTAGTTGTGGGTGATCTGGGAATATGCATTGGTCAAGGGTTTTGATGGCATCGATGGTTTTGATTAAAGGAAGTAAATTTGTTCGTTCGGAAATTCCGAGAATACTGTTCTCTTCTTTTTTTTTGGGGGGAAGTTTTGTTTGGAGTTATAGAGGAAACTGTGGAGGTTAGATCCAGGTTTAAGTTACATCGCAGTAGATAAGCGACGATAAGACGGGAATACATAAAAGAGATGAAACACCATGAAGAAATTATCGTAGAAGCATCCAAGTGATACTTTTCCTTTGCAAATTTTATTTCCTTTTAAGATTCGTTCTTTTCCAGCTTTTCAAGTTGTTGTTGTCGTTGTCGTTCGCATAAGATTATCTAATTGTAATTGGCACAGACCGATTCGAATCGATCACGATTTCAAATGTGCTGGAAATTCCAATTTAGGATCCTTTTATTAATTATATCCCTATGGGTGTCATACTAAAAGTCACTTTTTCACTGCGACCACAAACACAATCTAATTCGAATACAGTTACTAAATACCATCTCACGGAATCCAATCACATACAGAGTCCAGTGCACATCCAATGACTTTGTTCTTTCCATTTTGGTTCCCCTTTTCTGTATTTTCAATAACCCTCCTATCTACACTTTGTGAACCTCTTGTGAATACAACTTTTCCTCCAGGAGATGTGGCGTACTACCTTAATCTGAATCCAATCGACTCTCCTCTAATACGGCAGCTTGAAGCAATATATCAGTTGAAGGAGGACGAATTTCTCACAACCATCCATTCTCTGATCTATGTCAAACCGAAAGTTTTTCTTACCTGGAACAATTTCCGTTTTGATTTTCAATTTGGCTTGTTCAACCTACTTACCGGTAAAATAGAAGATGACAAACGGCTACTCAGCCAGAGTTGGAAATTGTGGGTCTTTCAGACGTTGAAATTAGTACTTGAAAGTCCTCAGAGTAGCTTGATTATATCCAAATTTCAAATGGTCAACTCAATGTATGGACAAAACTTCTCCAACATTCGACCACTTCTTCTCACAAGGATATATGTGAATCTAATCCTGATGATACTTTCATTGATATCTCTCGCTGCTGAGTTTCGAAACTTTTCTCACTTTTCATTTATCAGTTGGCTCGTGCTTATTGTTGTCACTACAGTGGGTCTTTTGGTCAGAAATATCCTGTTGGCTCTCTTCGTGGTGTTTCACTATCATGCTCCATTCGATATGTTTATCTTGCAACTCATCTTGGCCGTTTTAAACATAATTGCACTACTCATGGTTCTTTTAGATGCTTCCATTCATCAAGACTTTCCAGTGAAAACTGACCTTTCATTATCCAAAACCCTCACCTTCTCATCTTTATCTGGAATGGAGCTTGTCCCTTCACCTTTTGATTCCACAGCCCCACCAACTGTAGATGTGATTAAAAGTCTGTCCTCCAATGAGGAAAGGGTCCATTACTATGGCCGAATTCATCTTCCAACACCTAATCGATCACGATTTACAGAGGATACCATAGATACTTTGAGTGCGAGAACAGATGTGAAAGCAGAGTTAAAATGTACTGAAGTGTCCACAGAGGTGGCTAGAAATGAGAAATCGGAAGAAGTAGACATAGAAGTGGTAGATACAGTTGATAACACTGACAGAGTAGTATCGGAAATTGGAGCAGATTCCGTGAAAGTACCAAGTGTGAAAGTTTACCTGGAAACACATTACGAACCAGATGATGTACCAGTTGATACGGGAATAATAAAACCTGAAGTGAGCCAATCTCCTCGAGTCATGAATAATCATTCATCAACCTCGCAAGTACCAGAGTCAGCAAAAGCTTATGTCTCTACTATCAATGATTAGTCACAACTTTAGGTCGCTGCCTGGATATATACATCGTGATCACTATAAAACGTCTTTGAGATTGATCTGGCCCGTTCCACGTTCCAAAGGCTGTGGTTGAGACTCACTCATCTTCCACCCAATCATAAAGATGACATTAAACGTAGCTGGAATGGTCACGGTTCCATCTTCTGCGACCTCTCCATGCAAAGTCTTGCAAATCTCATTGGCTGCGAGAAGAACATCCTTGGGCAAGTGATTTGCTCTTGAAACCAAACTGTTCTGCTCGCCCATCGCCTGCAAATCCGAGCAAAGCGACACTAAGTCGGGAAATCCTCCCACCACAATGTCTTCTGTATCGATGGTGAGCATGCTGAACCCTGCTTTGTTCAACAAACTTCCCACATCGTTCAAATGCACCAAGGGCGAAACTCGAGGAGACATGCCTCCACGACGCTCTAATTCCGCAAGCTGAAGTGAAGTACGGAGTTCGTACAACGTATCACCTCCGAAAATAGTACCCATGAAAAGTCCGTCTGGCTTCAAAGCATTGTTAATGTTCTTCAACACCTGCGGAAGATCGTTGATCCAGTGCAACGAGAGATTGGAGATCACAGCATCGTACTGGTTAGAGACCGACAACACGTCGTGGTCAAACAGTTCCTCGTCTGCAACCACTCGAGTGATCTTCCCCGAAAACTCGCTGTTGAATGTTTCACCCATGTCTCTATGGAGCAATTCTGTCGAAGAATCCACCATCACCAACTCCTGGATCTTGTTGCGGATGGCCTCCTTGTCCTTATTAAGCTGGTCCACCATTTGTTGGTCGGCCTTGTCACCATTGGGAGGTAGTGGAGTTTCGATGCAAAGGTTCTTGACAAAGTTACCAGCATGAGCACCGAGATCCAACACTTTGTTCAAGTCTCGGGTTATGAATCCCAACCGTTCTATGGTTCGGATGGCCACTTCGTCACGAAGATACTCTGCCTTTCTGGAGGCATCTGGCGATGTGAGGGGCGTCTTTGACCTTTGAAGAGTCTTTGCTGCTCTGTCAAAGATGGCAAAGTGGTTTTTGCTTGCGGCATTGGTGGCTAGAAGCCTTTTTGACACTATGGAGTTCATTGGTGTGTGCAAGGTATGGTTTTCTGTCGTTTTCTGTGGTTTTCCGAATGGAGAAAAGAGGTTAGTAGATGTACAGGTTAGTGGAGTAAGTGCGATGATGGTGGGGTATACTTGAGATTGTCAACTATTCCTGAAGATATTTTAGCAAAGTTAAGAGGGTAATTAGGGGTTATTTCACTTTGAGACTGACTTGATTGTGAAAATTGGTTGGAAGTCTGGAGAAGCTGGTTATAGGAAATTACGTTGTGTGGAACTAGAGGGTTATATGGAATAATGGAATGATTATTTGGGAACACCGAAAAGACAATATTGCTCAATGGAGTGGAGGATAATGAAAACAGCAGTCATTGAAGAAGACAACAAAAACCAAATAAACAGGATAGAGCTTCCAACACAACTCTAACCTGATTCTATTGCTTCCCCGTAGGGAGGATATGACCGTTAGTGTCCTACCTAAGTTCCAAGAATCCTCCTGATAAGAGTTCGGGGATAATTTTCATGATACCTCAAGCTTATTTTTCTAAGCATAAACATAATACAAGTCTCCATACCTCAACGGTCTTTATAGTTCCAGCATCCACAACTCTTCTTTACTCCATCCAAGGCTGCGAATAGTCTGCACGAAATCCATCTCTACAACTGTTACTCCAACCAATACCTCCAACGATTCTGTTCCCTCCAATGAGCCGAAAAAGGTTCATAGAAACGGTTATCTCTACGGCAACTTCTAATTCTGCCTTCCGGCATCTGCCTCCGCCGCTACCGTTATGTTTACCGTACGTCACCAATTCACAACGAAAGGAAGCCAAAGTGCTCTGTCGAAGAGCTAAATGGGCACCCAAGCAACCCGACAATTCACCATTGGTTCGCTATTCTCCTAAGGAAGTCGAGGAGTTGATGTTCTTGAACGCATGTGCTAGAGACTACAATCTGGTGTGGAATATCGCCCAACTCATCAAACTGGATCCAATATCTCTGCGATACCAGACTCCCTCCGTCTATTTGTTACTCTTGCTGCTGATAACTGCTAAAGGTGATACCTCCCAGGCAATGCTAGCACTCAATTTGTATGCGGAGCTATATAGTGGGTCAAGAAAGCTTACTGAAGAAGAATCCAACTTGGCTGCTCAACTTGTCTTCTCCATCCTCAGGAAGTGTTCTGACTTTACCTTGCTACTCCCGCTAAAATCCATATATGAGAGTATCATGGTAAATCATCTAGATTGTGAAATACAGTACATTGGTGTGACAATGGACATCCTCATGAATTCTCGTCAATACAACAAGACCTTGGATCTATTTGAAAATTACATGACGGGGTTGAACAAGACAGAAATCAAGGCAGCTCTCACGATACTACCAGTCTTGAAGCTTTTCAAATATATGTGCACCGTGCAAGATTGTGATCGTTTAGCAAAATGGCTCAAAGTTCTTGTATCTAGCGGAGACACCCTCCTTACAGCGGCGGACTGGTCGACATTTCTTGGTCTCGCACTTTCACTCAACAACTATGACCTTGTCAAACTCATTTACGACCACTGGATCATGGCTGGGTTGGATAGCCAACTCTCAGTAGAGGATGTTGTGCTCGACAATAAAATCTGGACACTCCAATCGCAGAATTCCATCTTCCAGTCACTTAGCGATAGTTCCGTTTACCAAATTTTGCATACTCTCGCATCCCATGGCGATGTCGAGCTGACCCTAAACCTCATAGAATGGCACTATATACACAAGACCTTGAAGGGAGACAGAGCACTTACAAAGGAGCTATGCGTGGACATAATTCAATCATATTGTTTTTTCAATGATCCAGATAGTCAGAACAATGATCACTCCATGGAAAGAGTCTTGGATGTCCTAGACAGTTTCGCATCCAGATCCAAGGCGAACTTCGAGCTCTCTTATAAGGACGTATCAGATGCGGTTTCCCACAAGATACACAATTACAAAGTTGCAGACGAAAACGTGATCAAAGCACAGCAGAAGGAGATGGGAACAATTGAGTTCATAGAAAGTTCCAATCAAGAAAGCGTCAGCTCCCTGGCGGACCTACCGAGGAAAATATCGAACAGGAACATTAATGACTCTGGGCATGGAAATCCACTCCTCAACACAGAAAACCTCCAAGTGTTTATTGAGACACATATCGACTATTTATTGAAGAAATCTGTCAATCCAGCCACGATCCAGCTCTTTGTTAATTGCATCATAAACCATCTCAACAAGTTCCAGAATTGTTCTGGCATAATTGTGGCTCTCAATACATTAAAATCCAAGAACTTCAATTTCATCAACGAATGGCTCAACAGCGACCTGTTTGAAATTTTTGTGAGGTCTATTGCCAATTCGCCTGCGGCGAGACTCACGGGACAAGAACTCTACCAATACTTGAAACAAAGGGGAGCAATCTCTCAGCAGCAGCATCTCAACTTTATCTTCTCCAGTCTCCGAGACCTGAACTATCACCCGCTATTCGAATACTATGTCTTTGAGTACTTGATGTTGTCGCCTGCCAAAATCAGTTCCCAACTTATACAACGTATCTCGAGCTTCTCCCATCTTGATCACAGAGGCAGGATTGTGTTGGAGTTTTTGGAGTCGGAGATGGTTCCCGGAGAAGACGAAATAAACGAATACTGGCAATCTAATGGACTCAACAAGAATCCTGATGTTACTGTCTATGTCGAAGAATCCATCTACGGGAAAATTGATGCTCGTGACTGCAAGTATCTCAAGCACGTACTAACCTAATAACATTGCATTACCATACACAAACTGTAACCTTACTAACGGAACTCGCCGTTGACTGCCTCTTGCAAGTCTGCAGCGCTGATTTCGATCTTCTGAGCTCTCAGCTTGGCTAACATCGGAGCCCTATGCTCAGTGATGGATCTGTCTGAATCGCCTAAAATGTCTGGAAATTTTCTTCCCAACGCAGATTCATCAGCCAAATTGGAAAACGTTGATGAGAAGCTGTTATTGCAAAACGACCCTAACATGGTGGAATCCATAGCCATTCTCATGATGTTCTCTGCATGACATGCCAATGGGTCTCCCATTGACTTGTCGGCGTCGTCAACTTCCATTTTCATATCAGACTTACTCATGACTAATTTCTGCATAACAGTGGCTCTTTCCGATGAAGCTGTAGACTCACGCAAACTAGGTTTTTTCAATGACGATGACAGCACCCTGACAGGATTTCTTGTAGGAGTCTTGTTCATTCCAGAATACACCGTTGTATTGGAAGAATTGTCCAATTGTCTTTGATTAAGTGGCTCCAACACGCTTCTAGATCTCTTACGAATTAGCAATTGGTTGCTAGGCATCTTGTTCAATTTAGGTACTGGCTTCTTAGAGAATGGCAAGTCCATTGAGTATTCGAGGATCTCTTCTTGGCTCCCGGCCAAAATCTCGTCAAGTGGATCATCCACGGGTATAATAATCGATTCAGGGGTATTGGCATTGCTGAAGGTCTTCACATATGGTTCAGAAGTTTGTGTTGGGGACACCTTAACCCATTCCCGTTCAACCTCCAAGTTCTTGGATATCTGAACATCTTTGGGAAGCGTCGAGTCTGGTTCCTCGGAAACAGCTTTAGGGAAGCTGTAGGGAAGTAGTAGCGACATTAGTGAAAAAGACAGGGTCGTGATACCCAGGAATTACAGGGTTTATCAGGTTTATGTGGAATATGTTTATAGTTCATCCCGATTGGGAAGGTGGATATTTCTGGCGGGATTGGGGAGGAAAAGACAATTTGGTAAAATATCTGAATTGAAGTAATTAAGAGTGATACAAAGCAAAAAATGAAAAGATTAAAAAGAGGCAGGCATTGACTTAATAACGAAAAGGGTTTCAATGGAGAAAGATGCGGTGGTTATGATCTGTGTGCACATAATAATACATCACGTGATTAGTTGCACGTGATTTATTATCCGCAACAAACAAAGAAAAAGAATTATCGCGATGTGATTGGTGGACTACAAAAATTCAAATCATCAAGTTTTAATCATCAAATGCTTTATATCAACAGGTCCTCCTGGTATGTTACATGAAATGGCGGAGTAGCCCAGGGACACTCCGATGCATTGGCAAGGTCAACTTGCCAGACTAAATATAAGTAGAATCACCAACTTTTTCAACTAGTTGTTCTCTTTTCTCTTTAATCTCTCGTCAATCACGGCATCGTTGCTGTGGACACTATCAACCGGGCATGGGAGTGCAGAATTAGCTCCCACAAGAAGAAAGCAAATTGCAAGTGTGGAAGTGAAAAGAGACGACGTGACTCTGTTTCTTTGGGTGGCTCTGAGAAACATTATTGCAAGGTAAATACGTGGAAAATGGCAGATTCGTGAGTATCTGGTAGGCAGGTGGATTTCTGGTAGATAATTGAATATCTGATTAGATACCTAGTAGATGGAATAGATGGAAATCTGGTGGATGGAATAGATGGATATAAAGGTAAATTTTCGAAGATTGGAACTTCTCGGACGGGGCCCTATAGTGGCAAGGTCACTGGTATATTATTGAGAAGAAAAGGATGAAAACACCGATTTCAAAAGTGCAATCTCTTTCCAACGATTGAAGAATGCACGTGCAACAGAATGGACAAGACCTATCTTTGAATTGATGAAGATAGATGTTTGGGTGGTAAAAGCGAAGAAAAAACTTTACTGGATGTGTGTCTGGCAGGTATTGGAGGGTCTTGGGTGTTTTCTGCAGGACATATGGGTCGACGAATCCAATCATGGAGAGGCGATTGCAATACTGAAAGAGGGGTCTCATTTGTGATATTTTTGGATTAATGGATTTAAATACTGACTCTTATTTGGGGGTGCTTTTTTTGGGGTTGAGGATTGATCATTTTCACCTATTTTGATAGGATCTTTTATTGGGAAATGAATGAGTTCAGTTGTGTATATGCAGTATGTAACTATGGGGAGATTGGTCCATTGGTAGAGTGATGGAGGATAAGAACTGGAGAGATATTGACAATGAAATATAAAGCCGAAAACTAGAAGTTTTGAAAGATTGAAATTATGTTCATCTTTCCATATTCGGAAGTCAAAAATTCAGATTTTTACTTTTTAGAGAATTTTGCTAACCAACTTCACAAACCACAAATTCATCCTTAAAATACACTGGATTCTTCTGCCCCTCCAAAATCCACTCTACTCGCCTGTTCACGTATTCGTCTATTCATTGCCATATTTACAGGTCGTTGCAGAATCCGCTGCAAGCAAATCATGAAGCTTCTACTTCAATCCTCATATCTTCCACCCCTCTCTCTCTCCAGCAATTTACAACTCTCCCACCTTGGCAAAACCAGCAGGAAAAGTTTGCTTATCCGTGGCCTTGTGGCTGTCAACATCAGCGGCATCCAACAAATCAATGGAAACCAACTCCTTAACAACTCTGAGTCTGTGAGCAGTGGCAGCAGAAACTGCCTGGTAAACCACGTGGTTTCTTCTCTTCAAGCCCAAGGCGGCAATATTCTTGCGAACCAAAGGTGGCATGCCGATGGTGGATCTTAGCTGCTTTATTCTGTAGAACATCTGCTGAGACGACATGGTGAAGTGGTTGTTAAAGAAAGAAATTTTTAAGATTGTTGTAGATTTCACACCCGTACACCACAAATAATAATCAACCCAATTCACGAATAACTATATCTTGAAAATAGTTTCAAATTGTATTTCCGTTTTTTTCTATTTGTATGATCTTCAAAAAAAATTGTTTGCATTCCGGTATTATCTTTTTATTTTTGTTTGATCACCCTTTTGTTAGTGCCATCCTCGTCTATTTACATGTTCCTGTGTTTCGCAGACTACACGATCTGACCTTGAATCGAAATTTATACTCAACTTCAACTTGTCTATGGATGGAGGAGAGTGTAGAGTGTTGAGGGCCGATGTTGCCAACTCTAGGCTTGAGTCTCTCTTGTTGGAGATCTCGGCATATTCACCGACTTCAAATTTGGCCAAAGTTACGGAGAAGATCACTAAAGCTGTGCTACAGATTAATGAATTCGAACTTTTGCCCAAACTGCTCGACTCACATTTACAGTCGTACGTTGACACGATCTTGGCCAGCTATATTCTACTGCAGAAACGAAACCCCTTGCTCTGTAAGCACTTGGCTGAACTCATCTATGTTCTCACTAAGGTACGAGGATATAAGGTAGTGGGAAATCACTTCCCGAACGATGTTTATGACGTTCCTAATCTTCTCAAAGTGCTCAATTCGGAAAAGGTCGACGACTTTGAAACTTACTTGAATTTACTCTGGCTCTCCACACTCGTAATGGTGCCATTTCCACTTGCCAGCATTCAGGCAGGCCTTGAGAATGACATTGCCGAAGTGGCGGTCAGGTTTATGACTATCCGGACAAACGCATCCAAATCCCAGCTTATGCTGCTGATTTTACTCTCCAACTTGGTCACCCGCCCTGACTGTTCCCATCTCCTATCAGAGTACGTGGAGGAAACCTCTCAAGATTGGGTGTCGATGGACCAGAACGCTAAGCTTGGACATCTCATGGCATTCAACCACATATTGAAACGATACTCGAACCAAACAGTGTTGGATCTGGCACCAATAATCTACTCCAAAATGGTTTACCTTGACTTTACTCAACATAAACATAATCCATCCTATCATGTGAACTCAATTCATGTGCTCTATTTGATCAAGGTTTCAGCCAAAATTGCGAGAATTGCCGTACTAGCAGATGATTTCGCTACTGTGGCTTCGATTTTAAATAACTACATCCATGAGGTTGTAGACTCATTGGGAGATCGGTTCGACGCTAAACTTCGGGAATCCACCGCCAAAAATTTGTGCAAAATCGTCTCTTTTCTCAATACAAAAGCGGTGAATTATGCATCTCAACTCACATGGTTTGTCACAGACCAACTACGGATCCCCGAGTTAAGGTGCGGAAGCTTCGTGGATGATCTTGCAGTTTCTTCAAAGAATCTCGTTGTTTCAAGATATCACACGGTAATCTTATTCTTGGGATTTCTAGCATTGACAAAATCCGCTCCCTTTGAAATGGTAGTGACGATTCTCTCTGTTTTTCACTCGACTTGTACCATTTCAAAGAGCACTTTCTCGTTTGTTCAAGGCTCTCAACTTCGAGATGCCTCGTGTTTTGCTGCTTGGGCAATTATAAGGTCGCTCAAAATGGAAGATTTCTCCAAGTTACAGGGAGCATATCCTAATTTATGGCATACAGTGTTCTCCGATATTATGAGGATCATCATTTTTGACGAAGATTTCACTATTCGACGCTGTGGAATTGCTGTACTCCAAGAATTTGTTGGTCGATTTGGCTCTACCTACTTCAAAATTATTTTCCCTGAGAAGAATAACAACGAGACAGGAGCATTGACATTGCATTTAATTGAATTGTTCCAGTCTTCTGCTGTGTCTAGTCCTAGAGATGCTCATTTGTTGATCTTACAAGTTATCGAACTAGGTTTCCCCAAATCTCTCTTTTACGGTTCACTATTCGAAGAGATGATCAACAGGGAGGTCCGCTTTGAGTCACGGAAGTTGGGTGGTCATTACTTGACTAAGCTCTGTGCTCTCTCTCCCTCTTATGAATGGCCTGGACAGTCACAGTATTCCACTGCTGAGATCGTACAATCACTCATTTCATTGTACGGAAAAGCAGATATGACATCCTTGTACTCTCTAGGGGAGTTTCTTTTTGCTGGTTTAGTGAATGATCAGCAATATACTTCGATTTCTGAGATTATTGAAAACGTTCATTTTGATCACCACCGCAACAAGCCCTTCCAAGCTGAGAGCTTGCTTCATTTGTATAACGCTTACTTGCCAGGGGCAAGTACTTTTCCAACTAACTTAGAAGAAAATATTCTTTCAATCACGCGCTTGGGGCCGCTGGAAGACCTTTTTATTGAATTGCAGGTGATGTTTGACTTCCTTGCAGCTTCAAATGCTCTGCCTATTAGACCCTGGGAATTAATTCGATATATCGAACACGGGAATATCCTATTGGCTCAAACATCAACGAAATACATCATATCGCAAAATGTTTTGAGTACAGCACAAGCGATAGTTCTAAATCCCAAGGTCAATGCTGACACTCGTGCATTATTAGTTTCATCACTAGGGAAAGCAGTCAAATTGACCGAAGAAACGGGAATCAGTGATGAATTTTCGGAAATGGTTCTTTCTCTGCTTGATGACTATACTCTTACCACTGAAGGAGATGTGGGGCTGAAGGTCAGAGGAGCTGCATTAATGGTACTCGAGAACCATCCCGATTTCGCAAGACATTTGGGCAATGAAGTGGAACATAGACTTATCAGATTAGCAGGGGAGCCCATGGACAAACTTCGGGTCTGGTCGTTTCGGCTTCTATGTGAAATCAAGAATATTGATACATATAAGAAGAACTACCAAATCTATTTGAGTGATTACAACCAGTATTTTATAGATTTGGTGCATTTCTACAATGTACACATGAGCGAAGATTTGACACCATCGTTCTGGAAGGGGATTGTTCATACTTCAGGAGGTTTAACTGGCAGTAACTTGCTTATCAACATTTCGCTCAGGCAAGTCTTGGTGATCGCTAATGAGTTAAATGGGCCAGACGTCGTGGTAAGTCAACTACTCAAACTACTTCGGATTCCTCCGCAGCAGAAGGTGGCCGATTTGGACCAGAGAACCAGAAAGACATTCAATATGGCTCTCAATTTGCTTGGAAGAATATTCGACTCTGGAGTTGAATTGAGCCCCGAGTTTCTGTTTGAAGCTCTTTTCATTCGGACGTACAATTTGCAGATAAACACCACAGACTCCACAAGAATCCGTCTAGCTCTCAAGGTTTTCCAGCACCTTTCCACTTCACAACATTGCAATGCAGAGATACGAGTGAAGAGTCGAAAGCGACTTTGCTGGATTACATGTTTCCATCCAGCAGAGAAAGTCAGGGCTTCAAGTGCCGACTGTCTCTTCGAGATATGTAACGAACTTGATCTGCATAATGAGATCTTGACCTCGGTTGAGGATGCAACGTGGGCGATGTCTAAAAAATCTAAGGCTGATCTACAAAAACTTGAACAAGCATATTTAAGTATGTGAATTGAATACATAAACAAAAGAGCAAAAAAAAAAAAAAAAGCCATGAAGGTCATGAAGACCGGGCGCTTCCAGAGCACCTAAACTCCTCCAAAAATGCAAACACTAGAACCAGCGCATATGATCTTACAAACCAAGCATCAAGTTGTCACCATCTCCATGGTAGGTTCCCTCGTTCAAGTAGGTCACGTAACTCCAACGACGCTGCTGGGGTTGTGGCGCAGCAGAAGCCTGATTCACGATAGCAGAATCGTCAACGGCAGTCGCAGGCTTCTTCACCACCAGGTCGAAGTTGGTCTTCTGGTCGTTCTTGAAGCTGTTGATGTACTTAGTGAAGGAAGACATGATTGAATATATTTGTGAATGAATTTGTTGATTGTAAGGAACTTGTAGAAAATGTGACTTTAAGATGTAAATTTGTCAGATGAAGAGAAATTGAATCACGGGGACTAGCCCCCCTTTTATAGAGCAAATTGTGGCTACAGGATGGAAATGCATGGAAGAGAAGAATGCGTGTGGGGTTGATGGTGTACTTCCTGCATGTGGACCGTAACTGCGTGTCATTCTGTGGTTGATAAGTGCTCAACCTCACGGACTTCCTATTCCGAGTGGAATTTCTCCGCTGATGTGCTCCCCGACTCTTATCTTTTTCTTCCCCCCAATAAGATACAGTCGGCCAATGAGAGGAGACGACGAGATGGAGAAAATTGGAGAAGATGAGAAGAAGGGGAATTTAAGTTTAGTCAATAGGGGAAATTTGGTCATGCCTCTAATGGGATATGGTTACACCACGGGTTTGCCACTAGCCTGGTTATTACCATGTGTAAGTTGGAAATCCTAGATATAAGGATGTAAGGATGTGACGTAGGGAGGGGCAATTTCACATGGCGAGGCTGTGTGAGATAGGAAGAGATGAAACACCGCAGAAAAAATGCGAAAAAAAATAACCTTTGATTTCGCCCAGGATCGAACTGGGGACGTTCTGCGTGTTAAGCAGATGCCATAACCAACTAGACCACGAAACCAACTGTTGAAGTTTAATTTCGGGTGGTTTAATATCATGATTAAAGATAGCACAACTATGGGTTTTATGGAAGTTTGAAATCAATTACATGATGAATCGTGAAAAGTGAAAAGATTTCTCATTAACTTTTGTGTTTTTATTGATTTCTTGGGAAATTTGAGAGATCGAAAATGTATCTCATTATATTATTGATAAGCACTTAACTAGTTCCCACTAGGTCTTTATCAGTTGAGAGAAGTATTTTGCCATAGTACCCTTGTATACATAGAGGTAATTAACGCTCTCATCTTCTTGAATGTGCTGTGTTGAAACCTCTCTAGTCTAATCTTTTCTTCGATCCAAAGTTAAAATCAGCAAATAACCTTCTCTCATGGTGACACTTTAGTGGATCCCTACAACTGATAGTTATTCACACGCGTTCAATAGTGATAATTAATAATTGCCCTAATTCTCAAATTTTCACTCTAAAACACTCATACTATTCTTTCCTAATTCTTTTTATTATTCCCCAGATTTGGTCATTTTGCGCACGTGACTATAGGCACTTTAATTGTTGCCTCCCAGTGTTATCTGGTACCCCAACCATGGTATTCTTTTTAGCTGTGTCAACCAAAACTGCCCTTACGCTCGGTGCCATCGTAGGCGGCACAGTGGCCATTATTGCCAACAAGGAGAAACTCATGGAAATCACTGCAGATGTACTACAGAAAGGCGCTGATTACTTACATGAAGAGTTGAACAAGCGCAAGGTTAAGATGGCCACCATGATGGAGGATGGGGAACTTGATTTTGGAGGCAAACATCTGCTGTTCAGCAGTGAAGCCACCACGCCAGAAACTTCAGATCAGGAGAGTGAAACTGATGACGAAATGGATTCGGACACCTTCAGTGTGGATTCTCTAAGGGTTGGATCATTTGAGAATATAAAGGAGAAGGAAGGGCTGCTTGTGTTTGAGCGATTCACGGGAAGCAACTCGACACTTATTGGGAAAAGCAAAGATAAGGATTTGGACGATTTGGATTTGGACTAGATAGGATTAAAATGATTATCGTATATGAACTGGACACAGTAGGATGTTCTAATTATTGTGAGTTGCATGTATGAACTACCATGTCTATATCACCATTTATGAACTACCATGTAGATAAACTACCATAAATAAACTACAGGATATGTATATTTGACTTCACAGAATAGTTACAGGACCCTTTCTCATGCAAAGAACATAGCCTATATTCGATAGTCTTAAGTGAATGTATGAGAAGTGATGGGGACCTTCATAGAGAACCTGTACCTATCCATATCTCCTGATCTGATCCCGACCCATACAGTACAAGCAACAAAGATTCCATTTCTCCCCTCTATGGTCGAAATTGCGAGATGGGGTAGATGTTAGGCAATCCTGGAGAAATTACCATGAGCTGGAACTTGATGATTCTGTAGACTCTGATTAATACTGGAGTCAGCGTATTATCGACCAAATAGGAAATCGAACGCTGAACTACTCACATTACCAATCACCAACCACCAATCACCATCACAAATCATCGCCTAATTCGGAAATCCGCCCGAACTTCTAGAAGTTCCAAAATATCCTCTCTAACTTTCCTCAAATTTCCAAGCCCCATCGGTCCTAATCAGTGAGTGGTCTGACTCTTCGTCTAATCAGAGCAATTTGGACAGGACTCTGCGAAATGGCTAACATCGACTAAATAATCAAACCTATGGGAAAAAAAACTAACTGACCGATTCTCCTTGTAAAAGTGCCAGAAGTCCCATTTATTAGCAAATATACCCATTCCTAGCCATTTGAAATTACAAAATTCCTTTCAAAATCCTCTTTTTGTTCACCGTGTCTTCAATTCGGGGTTGACCTTCCCAATTTCTTCCGCGAATTCCTCCCGCAAATAGACATTCCCCCACCCCCGCATTGACTATAAATACGACACATCTTCCACTGAGAAATTCAACGGTAACACCTCTTACAAGAAAAAAATAATATTTTACCATGTCTAATCCTTCCTTGGTGCTTAACAAGATCGATGACATCTCCTTCGAGGACTACGAATTGCCCAAGATCACCGAGCCCCACGATGTCCTCGTAGATGTGAAAAAAACTGGAATCTGTGGTTCTGACATCCACTACTATGCTCACGGAAAGATCGGTGACTTTGTGTTGACCAAGCCAATGGTATTGGGCCACGAGTCCGCTGGTGTGGTGACTGCTGTCGGCTCCGCTGTCACCTCCTTGAAGGTTGGCGACAAGGTTGCAATTGAGCCTGGTGTGCCTTCCAGATTGAGTGATGAGTACAAGTCTGGTCACTACAACTTGTGTCCACACATGGTGTTTGCTGCCACTCCAAACTCCACTGAAGGCGAGCCAAACCCTCCAGGAACCTTGTGTAAAGTTTACAAGTCCCCTGAGGACTTTTTGGTCAAGTTGCCTGACCATGTTTCTCTTGAGTTGGGTGCATTGGTGGAGCCATTGACTGTTGGTGTCCATGCCTCTAGATTGGGTAAGGTCACTTTTGGTGATCACGTTGCCGTGTTTGGCGCTGGCCCAGTTGGTTTGCTTGCTGCTGCCGTAGCCAGAAAATTTGGCGCTGCCTCCGTCACCGTCATCGATATCTTCGACAACAAGTTGCAAATGGCCAAGGACATTGGTGCTGCAACCCACACATTCAACTCCAAGTCAAGCACTCCATTCTCTGAGGCTTTGCCTGCTGGCCAGCGTCCAAACGTGATCTTGGAGTGTACTGGTGCTGAGGTCTGTATCCAGCAAGGTGTCCTTGCCTTAAAGGCTGGTGGACGCTTTGTCCAGGTTGGAAATGCCGGTGCATATGTTAAATTCCCAATTACTGAATTCGCCACGAAGGAGTTGTCCTTGTTTGGCTCATTCCGTTACGGCTACGGTGATTACAAGACGTCAGTGGACATTTTGGACGAGAACTACAAGAACGGCAAGGACAAAGCCCAGATTGATTTCGAGGCTTTAATCACTCACCGCTTTACCTTTAAGGATGCCATCAAGGCCTACGACTTGGTGCGTTCCGGTGCTGGTGCCGTGAAATGTATAATTGACGGACCTGAGTAAATCTTATAGATCAATAAATATCATTCGGTGCCCTGTGCTCCTGTAGACCCGTCCTGACCAAACTGCCAGTTTCCATAAACTCCTCTGCCGCCGTGCTTCATGTTCATGAGGTCGGCAGCAATTCGTTCCTTCTTTGTGTCTTCGTCCTTCTCTCCTCCGAGAAAGAACTCGTATTTGTTCAAACTTGGCACCTTACTCACTCCTCCCACACTCCCTCTAGGTAAAATTGTAGGAGACATCAGAGGAAACGCTGGTGGTGATGCTTGGCTTACATAACCTGAAGGTGGGATCAAAGGCGGAAGTTGAACCGTAGGGTGATTAAGTTCCACCTTTCGATTGTTATCCAGGGGTGGAAGACTGGGTGTCTTGGAAAGTTTGGATTCAGACTCTTGCTTGATGACACGCTTAGATTGCGATTTCTCGTACAAGATGTTAGTCTTATACTTGATGTACTTCAAGGTTTTCAAGTATTTCAAGTCTTCGTCCATATCCTCGTCGTCCCAGTCTATCTCCACATCTCCGTCCTCATCTTCGGAATCCTCGCCAGCCTTGTCCTTCAAGAAGTCATCCTTCAACTCGTCATTTATAATCCTCTTGAATAAGTCGTCCTCCTTGACCTTTTTTGTCTTCATAAACTTATTGGCATTGGGCTGGTAGTTGATGAATATCAGAATGAACAACGAGATACTTTTGTTCAATACAAGAACCGTATCTCGGCTCATGGAGCCTCCCTTTTTGGCAATCTTCAAAGTGCAAATAAGCAAATAAAGCATCTGTAACACAATCGACTTCTTGAGGTTAATGATTGTTAAAGAAAGTCCGTTGAGCATGGAGTTGAATGGAGAAAACGGAATTTCCTTCACTCGCCTCTTGACCGCATTGGAGGAGTTTCCCGTCACTTTTCTTCTCTTGACAGAAAAATCGTTAATGACGAACCCATCGTCGTCGACATCAAGACCGATTTCGGATGAAAGTGCATCAGCGGCCATTTTCTTTGTATCCCCGAATAGACCTGAATTGAAGTTCTGGACCAGTTCGCCATTGGTTTGTTCAACAGAGCGACCCACATGCTCGAAGATTAAAATAAAATAAGCCAAAACTTCTCTCGAAATGTTCGCAATCTTCACGTAATAGTTCTGGGTGAGCTCTCTGTCAATAACAAAGTTCAAGTAGTTCATGGAGCGAATCAAAAGATAATGGAAGTTTAATTGCATCTTGATGAGCTGGGCTGCTGTCTGCATATCTGGAATACCCGTATTAGCAAAATTTAATACGCCTTCTTCTGATAATCCATTTCTGGGCAGATTTTCTTCCTCAAAAGTGACACGATGGTACAAAGTACTATCACCCACACTGGACAAGATAGGGAGACCCATTTGCATATGTAATGGCATTAAATCAATGTGTCTATCCTTTAACGAGTATCGCCAGTTGGAAAGGTTCTTGTCAATTGCCAAAAACTGGGCAAAATTGTAATTCAAGTTACCGTCGTTCCCATCCCCACCATCATCGTTCAAAATCCAGTCAAGATTGTTAGGATGCTGTTTCTTATGATGTGCCGCTTGTCCCTGGGGAGTTGAGGTATCGCTTCCAGCATGCTTGTCACTTTTCAAATATTGGTAGTAATTTGGTGAGAAAGAAGAAGGAATAATGATGTTCATGAGATTTAGAAACTCAATACTTGGCTTGAGTAAAGTTTGAAAAAGACTGTCCACTTCAGACCCCGCGGACGGCTCGAGCAAAGTGCTGAGTTTCTCTGGCGTAAGACGAAAGTATCTTTCGATGGTGACTGGATTAATGACCGTGGTGTTGATCGAAGGCTTGAAGCCAAATTTCAAGTTAAAACACTTAAGCAATACCTTGAAGCCCCAGAAGATCTTTACACGATCTCTTCTTTGTTGCAAGTTCAAAGTTAAGTCGTTAAAGAACAAATTCTTAGAGTTCAAGTTGATACCCAAGATTCCAATGAATGAGTTGATCATTGCCGAAAGCACAAGTGACTTTTCCTTATTGTTTGTAAGAAGCGAATAGTAAAAGAACAACAAGTACGTTTGCAATTGACTCATGGACACATGGAACGGATTGAGATAAGGAAGAAAGTCGTATAAGGACTTGAGGATGGATTCATTAGCAAGGCGATCCTTGCGGAACTTGTGAGAATAGTTTGGGTGGGAGTGATTCAAGAGCAAGTTCATATTAAGGGAAGGATCGTTCATCATGATCATGGCATAGATCTGGATAACAACCATCAAGTAGTTGTTCACCATCTCATAGTCGTTGGTTGAAATGTTGAAGCCATTGATGGTGGCATCATCGTAGGTGAACATAAACGGATACATGGTGTGGAATGCATCGTAGCTCTCCATGAATTTCTTGTAGTCGAAGATTGGAATGAATGTGTTGTAATTGAGAAAGAATTGGACAATCTGGTGATCCAATTCCTTCTTTGAGTTGAAAAGTTTCTTAAAATTGTTGATGAGCTTGATAAACAAGTCGTAGATATCACCAGGCAACAGGGAGTTGATGGGTTGACCCAGATGCTGGTTGTGGCCATGCATACTCAAAGGATTATAAATGATCTCAAGGTCCTTATTGTGGAAGTCATTGTAGTTCGAGTACGAAGGATGGTACAAGTACAGGTCTGGATCATTCAATAAGTAGTTGTGGGAGTTTGTAATTTTGAGAAACGGCAAATTCAAGTTGATGAGTAGGTGGTTGAACTGTGACTCAAAGTTAAGGTTATCATTGCCGATGATGGCGCCCTTCCTGTCCAAATTGAATATCTGATCAATTGGATTGTTGATATGGATGGTATTGTTGTTGGTGGTCATGGTGGCTATGCCATGACTTTGGCCCTTGGGGTGTTCCTCCTCAAGTTTGGGAATGTGGCCAGTCTGATGATGAACCACAGCGTCGCCATTGGATCCGTCCTTACCGAGCAGTGTCTTCAACATGTGATTCTCATCCTCTAACTCCTGGATGCGTTTCTCCAAGTTGGCAGTGTAACCTTTGGGGAATGCCCTTCTCGACAACTTATCCGAGGTTGTACACTCGAAGCCAATCAGCAAACACTTGCTGCAAGGTGTACCGCCGTCACATCTTATTTTCTTCATTCGACACCGGTCACATGCCTGCGACACTCTCCATCCACTGGTGGTGGAGATGAGCTTCCTGTTGTCGGTGCTTAGTCGCTGATTTGAGTCATCCATCATGACTATGTGGAGTTAGGAAGCAAATTGCACGAGCAGGGAACTATAAAAAAACACCTAGAATAAAACCAAAATTGAGGGGCACGCAGCCGTTGATATGTATCCGCACGTACCTAAACCAGCCAGAAGCGTATGCGTGTATGCGCTTGTTGGAAAAAACAATAAATAAGGTGTAGATTCAAACTCTCGGAGAAGTGGAACGGTTATATAGTGTGGATGTGATTACCCCAGGAAAGCCTGCCTCGGATAACCGGATGTGCCATAACAGGCGGGTTTTGTGTTCAGCCTGCAGTACAAGCACACATAACTCCATCAATCGCGTGAACCATCGGCATTAGAGAAATAATATTCTGACCTCTGAGACACTTTCTTCTATTCACATGATTTTAATTCTTTCTTCTTGAATACTTTTTTTTATATTGAACATTCCTTATTGTATACTTTTTTTGCTTCCTTGAACATCGCATACTTTTAGAACATTCAGATAATTCTACCAGGTAAATACTTCATCTTCGTTATTTCAATGCATTACTAACAAAAATTAATAAGGAAGTTGTGGGAAGTTATGGGAATTTATTGCTGTTGTGAATGACTCGTCATTGCCTCTTCTAGTGCTTACCTCCGGTTCTCTCTCTTCTCAACTCCTTCTCCTTTCTCTCGACCTCAGCATCGTAGACAATGAAGTCGTCCAATGCCTTTCCTCCAGGAACCATAGGCAACACAGGGACTTTCTTCTCCACAATAACCTCCATCAACACTGGCTCGGTGCAGTCCAAGAACTCCTTGACAGCACCCTTCATCTGCTCCTGCTCGGTAACTCTGATACCTTTCAAGCCCATGGCCTCAGCCAACTTCATGAAGTCAGGATTGGACTGGTGGGTGTGTGAGTATCTGTGTTCGTAGAAAAGCGACTGCCATTGAGTCACCATACCCTGTTCTTCGTTGTTCAACACACACACCTTGACTGGTGCACCGGCCTGAACTGCTGAGGACATCTCCATCAATGTCATGTTGAATGAAGCATCTCCGTCAATATCAATGACAATGGCATCGGGCTTGCCGATCTGAGCACCAATGGCAGCAGGCAATCCGTAACCCATCGTTCCCAATCCTCCAGAAGTGATGAACGTTCTAGGCTTGGTCCATGTAAAGTGCTGAGCTGCCCACATTTGATGCTGGCCCACACCAGTTGTGACAATCACCTCCTTGTCGTAGGTTTCCGATTGGCGAGCAATCTCCTGGATCAAAGTCTGTGGCTTGATTTTGGAGCCTGGTGTCTCCTTCATGTAGTCGAATGGGTACTTCTCCTTCCACTCCTTGACCTGGCCCATCCATTCCTTTCTCTCCTTGACTTCTTTGATCAACGGAAGGAATGCATCCAAGTTTCTAGTGACATCTCCCTCGATAGCCTCGGTGGCCTCCACAACCTTGTTGATGTTCTTAGGACTGATCTCAAAGTGAACGATACCTCCCTTGCCTTGTTGAGCAGCCAACTTGGCAGCTGGAGCAAATTTGCTGACGTTACCAGTAACTCTGTCGTCGAATCTAGCACCCAAAGCAAGAATCAAGTCTGCGTTTTGCATGGCGGTGTTGGCAGCAGCAGATCCGTGCATACCCAAGAAGTCCAACGACTTTTCGTCTCTCTGGTCAAAAGCTCCCAAACCTTGGATGGTAGTGGTGACAGGAATGACAGCCTTGTCAGACAACTTTTTAAGAAGTTCTGGGCCACGCTTGCTATTGAGAATTCCAGCACCAACATAGAGAATTGGCTTCTTGGCTTTGTTGAGCAAGTCAGCAGCACGCTCGATGGCTTCGCTGGTGAATTTGGTGGTGAAACGCTTGGTGATTTGTGACAAGGCGTTAGAAGGCAAGGTAGTGTTTATAGGAATGGCCTCTCTCAAAATAGAGGCAGTGACATCCTTTGGCAAATCAACCAAAACTGGACCAGGACGGCCAGAAGTGGCAATTTCAAAAGCCTCATTGATTCTCTTGGGCAACTCGGCCACGTTTTTGACCATCACGTTCCATTTCGTGCATGGCCTGGAAATACCAATGACATCGGCCTCCTGGAACGAGTCAGTACCAATGGAAGTGGTGGGCACCTGACCCGTGAACACAACCAAAGGAACACCATCCATAAGAGCATCTTGCATGGGCGTGATGACGTTGGTGGCACCTGGACCCGAGGTGACAAGAACAACACCAGGCTTACCAGTGGCTCTGGCATAACCTTCAGCCATGTGACCAGCACCTTGTTCGTGTCTTGGCAACACGAACTTGAACTTGTCGGAGTTGTAAATGGCGTCGAATACGGGCAAAATGGCACCTCCAGCGTATCCAAAAACGGTATCGACCTTGTGTCTAAGCATCATCTCGTGGAAAATCTCACCTCCAGTCAAGCCAATAAACGAATCATCCATGGCGGACTTTTTCTTGGGGATGGAGATCTCAGCCTCGGTGTCAAATGCTGGCGCAGGTTGTGGTCTTCTGGCCTCGGCAGTTTGAGTTTGAGTCATGGTGGCAGATTGTGCACTGGTTTTGGTGATGCTTCTGATCTGAGTAGCATAGCGGGCTCCCATCCTAAGGGCCGAGCGCGCGGCGGGCGTTCTAACAGCTTTGAGCATTGTAAACGAGTAAATGTGAATTTTTACTTGTCAATACTTTAACCGAAAAGAAGAGTGGTTTGGATGATATGCTTTTAAACAGGTAAGTATGAGTCAAGAAGATTTTTCAGCCCTGGAGACTCGTCCTGCAGATGGACGGCCGCACAAGCGGAGCTTGCCAATTTTTTTTTTTTCATGATTTCCAGGTTAGGAACTGAAAGTATTTGGGGCGACTGACACTACGTTGTTACGGAAAGAAGGGGTGGGGGAGAACAAGCAGGTTCGATTAAGCAGGGGAAAATTTGATTTTTGTCATTATTCGATTTTAACTTTAACTTACCATTGGTTTTTTTGAAGCAGCTGATTGAATCTGAGTGCCCCACATCAGGTAAATGAATGCCGAGAATCACGTGGTCGGCCACTACCGGAGCGCCATGAAAAAGAAAAAGAAAAGCGGGCCGCATTCGCTCACTTTCGCCCAAGGAGTCACGTGATTCAAGGAAGAATGCCATTCCGAACCTCTCCGCATTCCATCAAAGCAATGTGTACAGGGCCCAAGGAGCATGGAAGATTCTAGGATCAAAGATTGATGAAGGTGTTATTGTGGAGATAACTTATTGCGCAGATTGAATGGAATCGATTGGGTTATTTCCTTCTAGTTGTTGTAATCTTTTCTTTTCTTTTTGAATGGTTGTCAGACCTACAATTGTTTCACGATGTGTCTTAACTACTGTTAGAATAGAGACAATTTCATAATTTATGTCATTTTCCACTTTTTCAATCAGACTTCGTAAATTTTTGGACGGAATGAGTTGGTCCAAGTCTCAATCGATCTTGTCTCTATTATGTACTTTTTAGGTCTTCTCTTATTGGCCGCTCTCAGTCTACTTATCTACCGCAATTCCATGAACTCCTCTCTGCCATCCTACACATTCCAAAATATACCCTTTATGCTCTAATTATTCTAGTTCTGCTTTTCGCCAGTAGCTTGCTCGTTGCTGGAAGTCTCGCCCTCAACAGCTGTAAAAACCTGTCCCTCGTTGACCGACACAGCAGCACTATGGTGCTCTGTGGCCTTCTCCAGAGGGACTCCCCAATCCAAAAAGTCTCTTCTCACTTCGACGTAATCGTAGGCAAACTCTCCGATCTGGTCCTCGTCAACACCAGCCTCCTCAGCGTTGTAGTCAACTCTCAACTTCAAGCCAGGAATACGGTCAATGACGAAACACAAGACGGCGGTCACACCAGCCGAATAAGCCGTCGTAGCCAAGATGTAGACGATCTGGATGTACAACTGCTTCCAGTTGTGGTCGAGCCAGCCTCCAGTGTGCTCCGAAACATTGTCGTAGCCAATCACGGTGGCCGAACCGAAAATACCGTTGAAGATCAATCCAACCATACCTGCGATTCCGTGCTCTGCCAACACATCAAGAGAGTCGTCCACACGGCACAAGTACTTGATTTTGGTGGAAAAGTTACACACCACACCGGCTACAATACCCAAGATGACCGAAGCCCAAAGTGGAATCATTCCGGAAGATGGAGTGGCTGCAACCAATCCGGAAATACATCCGGAACACACAGCTACCATCGACCACTTATTCTCCAAACGGAAATCCAAAAGACACCAACTGATGGCACCAAAAGCTCCGCACAAGTGTGTGTTTAACATGGAGTAAGGCACTTTGACCGATGCATTGGCACATGAGAATCCGTTGAAGAACAACCATCCCATGTACAAGAGACATGTACCCAAAAAGATAGTGGAGATGTTGTGAGGTCTGTAGTTGATCATCAAGTTCTCGTTTCTTCTACCCAAAAAGGCAGAGTAGACAAACGCAGAAACACCAGATAAGATCTCCACAGGTCCTCCACCGGCATAGTCCAAAACACCTCCGTTCCATGAGGAGGCCCAGCCTCCACCCCAAATCCAGTACACTACAGGAGAATACACGAGGGTAGCCCAAAAGAACATGAACACCATGGCGGGTAAGAAACGACCTCTTTCGGCCACGCAGGCACCTGCCAAAATGGCCAATGTAACCAACAAAAACTGCATTTGAAAGATAGCAAAAGCGATCTCTGGGTACTCTGCGTCTGGGCCGGTTTTACCAACCACATGCTTGAAACCAAAAGCATCCAAGCTTCCAATAAAGTTGTTGTTGGAAGCTGTGAATGCCAAGGAGTAACCCCAGAAGTACCACTGGAAGATACCGACAAACGACGATACAATGACGATCCAAATCATGGAAAGTGCAGACTTTCTTCTCAGCAATCCCGAATATAGAAAAGCCAAACCGGGTACCATGATCCAGATGACCGAGGATGCGATGGTGAAGAGAAGCACATAGCTCTCGTTATATTCTTCGTTCTCAGTGAAGAGCTTTCTCTTTGACGGAAGAGCCATGTGATGCAAGAGAGAAAAGGTTGTAAAGAAGAAAAGAAAAGATGCAAAAGTTGCAAAAGTTGCCAATCAAGTCGAAAGGATTGGGAGGAATGGGAGATAAATAGAGAGGAGAAGCAACAAAAAAAAAACCACAAGTATACCAGGCCATTCCGAGGTGTGCATGGAACCCAGCGATAAATTTCGCATCCACTGACATTAACCGTTGGATGCCATAATATCACCACGTATCTGCAGGATCATATACTTCTTGACCTGCTAAAGAAGCTGCTCGCCGAAATCGTGCAGGAAGTTCCTCTTGCTAATTTGATGGAGATTGGAAGATAGAGACTATATACAGGTGCGGCTCGAGTAATCACCCGGGGGCGGGAGGTCCATTGGCTGTGAGTTTAGCAGTGGAAGCTTCTGCGGAATTGCACTCACGGAAAAGTTAAAGGGTTTCGTAGAATGTTGCAATGGGTCTTTAACGACCAATCACACTCAAAAATTCCTGTTTTTTTTTATCGGCGCCGTTAGAACCTTAACTGTATTTCCTCAATTACTTTCGTAGAATTTTCTTGCTTTTTGCTTATCTCGGGGCCAAGAAGTTTTGGAAATCTGACCGCCCTTGGATGATTCCACATGACTCAAGGCATACTGCAGATACACATTATGATAAGACCCTTCGTCTGTGATTGGCTCGCAGGAATTGAGAGGATGACCACTATAGTGTGTCTGTCATATGGGATGCGCACGTGACATGTGGCGGAGGGGGAGCCAAGGGATCAAAAATGTTAGGAGGTCAATCGTGCGATGATACACGTGATAAATACCACGTGAAAAATCCTGATCATCAATCGTCACCGGAACCGGCCCGTTCACGGCCATCCCAATACTTCTCCACAAAATGTACCGTTTCAAAGCAAACCTCTACCATAATCAAAATGATAATGATCCACTCAAGCCGCGTTCCCTTTTGCTCGTTCAAAACACTGAGGAGGGCACGCTGCTCGTCTGTGACGTAATCTAATTTTCGATTCATAATGCCAATCCGCAGGGAGATGTCTAATCTTCGACTCACACTATCGTAGATTTTCTCAAGAGTAGGCTCGCTCCAGTATAAATCTGGGGTCTCGATAAGCTCAGAGTAGAGATTGAGTTTACCTCGAATGAGGAAAAGACGGCCTGTCAACTTGAGAATGTCCTCTTCTTTTGTCTGGAGCCTCAAACCCTTCGAAAGCGATTCGCTATTGGCTCGCGTCATCTGGATGTGCTTCTCCAAACTTTCTTCGAGAATTGAAAGTCTAGTGGACCGCGAAAGGCCAATGGCGAACGCAGCCATCTCCAACTGCTTCTGTTGATCATTCTTGCCCTGGATAACCAACACATCGCCTTGCATGAACGAGGCGCCATTCTCTTCATCAGTTGGCGTTTGTATTTCCACATAGTCCATTTCCTCGCTCTCTGGCGAGTATTTTCCAACCACAGCAGACATGATGGTGGGCACATATGCTCTCATCATCTGATCTTCAGTGAGGTTCCAGCCCACCACGGTTCCGTTGGCCAAGATCATGATCTTCTCCTCTCCTCCAATACCCCACTGTACCACCTCGTCAGCAACTACAACGCCATGGTGGAGGCCATTCTTCTCCAAGATCAGACTGACTTTTTCCAAGTCGAATTGCTCACCCACGGTGATGGATGTAATCGGTTTGAGGTACTTGGTCAATTCACTGGGCTCTACATGTCTGTTGCTGTATTTTGTGAGCAAACTAGTGATGACGGACTCTGTATCGTTGTCTTCTTTCTGTTTAGATCTCCGGAGCAGCTGGAGAGCTGGTTTAGGAGCCCTTTTCAGAGTTTTTTGCACTCCCAAAACTTGAGAATTCTGGAGAGTACGAGCCAGTCTCGAATTGAGCCGGATCTGGCCAATAAAAGGCCGCCAAAGGCAAGATTTTAAAAACATGCCAGTAGTTGGAGTGCATGAATGGTGTGAAAATGTGGTGATGGTGTATGGGTGTAGACAGGACCAGATGTGAGATGGAGTGTGAGATGGAGGAATGATGGAATTGGACTCCTACGGATGAACAGAATGAAGATAGAATAGAAGATGAAAAAGACAAAAAGAAATATATTTGAAGCACAGAAGAACAAAATGTCAGAGATCTCTTAGATTCTTTGAAGTTCAGAAACAGGGACCTACATTATTCATCTATATTATAGAACTAGGAATTAGTTCCATTAAAGCTTCAACCACTGAAGGTCAAACTCCGAAAACCCCGCAATATTTCCAACTCTCATCTTCTGTTTCAAGTCTCCGACATTTTACACCCAACGCCGCCTCCTTCCGTTTCAATTTCTGCACATACCTCTACATAACATCTGGCAAATTATGCCAGAGTACCTGCGACCTTTGGTGAAGCTATTTTTGGTCTATTTTTGGTTTAAGCCTCTTCCGACATCACAGCCCCGTTGCCCGCCAATTGGATCTTGGAGGCTCAGCCAAGTGCCAAACGTTCATGGATTTTCTCTTGAATTTTCTTTCCAAATCTTAAAGGAAAAAGAAATTTATTCCAGAATTGTTATAGAAGTTTCCAACAATTCCACTCCACTATCTCGACCTGCATATAATTAGAACTCAAAGAAGATGCCAGGTATCATTGGAAAATCTTGGAAGAAAAAAATAATACAAACAGACAGAGCAAACGTCCGTGATGTGAATGGTTGGGTGGCGGGGCGGCGTACTGGGGACACCTTCTATTTTAGGAAGTGTCTTGACAACAGCGCCTCACAATAGACATAAGTGACACGGTTTATTGACAAAATGGCCAAATTGGGGATTGTAATGGCCTAGCCAATTCCGGATAGGACAGGTACGACAATGTCGTGGCAGCCCCAGGACCCCAAGAGAGTATCGGTTTTCAGAGATAAATTTGCTTTAAAAATGGTATAGGGTGATTATTATAGCATTGCAGAACGCAGTAGCATCGAATTTCTTAGAAGTATAGCCCTTCTAATACTGTAATACCTACTCTTCCACCATATTATGAAAATGCGACATCCTGATTGGAAGGGTGTTTTTGCGAATAAAAAAAATAAAATAGAATAGGGCCCGTGTTCATCTTTCAGTGATTAGAATATAAAAAAGGGAAACCAAGTCAAAATTTTCTTCTGCGACCTTCCGAAGCTATTGTTGACATATTTCGTGAATTACATTCCGATTCCGCCGTTATAAAAGCGTTTGTCTTGCCTATTTGCCCGCAAACTATACTTATCCCTCACTTTCGCCGAAAGCATTTTTTTCCCATTTGAGAATTATAGACTCACCTACTATTTGTTTTACTACTAGCTTCTTTATATCATGTGGTATGTATCCATCACGTTTTGAAGTGATTTCACCATATTCTTCACTGCAACATGAAAACATTTCAAAAGTCGTTTTACTAACATCTCAGTGGAATCTTTGGATACGTGAACTTTTTGGTCGACCGCTCCAGAGGAGAGATCATGGACAATCTCATCGAGGGACTCCTGAGATTGGAGTACAGAGGTTACGACTCTACCGGTATTGCCGTGGACGGTAAGGAAAAGGGAGAAAACTTCATCATCAAGACCCCAGGTAAGGTCAAGGTGTTGAAAGAAGAGATCATCAGACAGAACATCGACCGTGACCAGATCTTTGACAACCATGTTGGAATTGCTCACACCAGATGGGCCACTCACGGTCAGCCCGAGTACCTGAACTGTCACCCACACCGTTCCGACCCAACGGGCGAGTTTATTGTGGTTCACAACGGTATCATCACTAACTACCGTGAGTTGAAGACATTGTTGCTCTCCAAGGGCTTCAAGTTCGAGTCTGAAACCGATACAGAGTGTATTGCCAAGTTGTTCAAGCACATCTACGACACCAACGAGAAGGATGGCGTGGACTTGGACTTAAACGAATTAACCAAGCAGGTTTTGTACGAATTAGAAGGTTCCTACGGTTTGTTGGTCAAGTCCACTCATTACCCTGGTGAGGTCTGTGGAACGAGAAAGGGTTCGCCATTGTTGGTGGGTGTCAAGACCGAGAAGAAGTTAAAGGTGGATTTCGTGGACATTGAGTTCCCCGAGAACCAGGACAACTTTGCCAACCCACACGGAGTCAACGGCGCTGAATCCGCATTGAGAACCTCTCAATCAAGAGCTTTCTTTGCTGATGACGGAATTCCTTCGCCAGTGGAGTTCTTCTTGTCTTCTGACCCAGCTTCTGTGATCCAACACACCAAGAAGGTGTTGTTCTTGGAGGACGACGACATTGCTCACATTTACGACGGTGAGTTGCACATCCACAGAGCCAAGAAATCTACTGCCGGTGAGTCTACTGTGAGACCTATCCAGACGCTTGAGATGGAGTTGAATGAGATCATGAAGGGTCCATACAAGCACTTCATGCAGAAGGAGATTTTCGAACAGCCAGACTCCACTTTCAACACTATGAGAGGCCGTGTTGACTTTGAGAACAACACCGTCAACTTGGGAGGCTTGAAGTCGTGGTTGCCTACCGTCAGAAGATGCAGAAGAATCATCATGATTGCGTGCGGAACCTCTTACCACTCTTGTTTGGCCACCAGATCTATTTTCGAGGAGTTGACCGACATTCCTGTTTCTGTGGAGTTGGCCTCCGACTTCTTGGACAGAAAATCTCCAGTTTTCAGAGACGACACCTGTTTGTTTGTCTCGCAGTCCGGTGAAACTGCAGACTCCATGATGGCCTTGCAGTACTGTTTGGAGAGAGGTGCTTTGACCGTTGGTGTGGTGAACTCGGTTGGTTCCAGTATGTCTAGACAGACCCACTGTGGTGTCCACATCAACGCCGGTCCTGAGATCGGTGTGGCCTCCACGAAGGCATACACCTCGCAGTACATTGCCTTAGTTATGATTGCCCTTTCATTGTCCAACGACTCCATTTCCAAGAGAGAACGTCACATTGAGATCATCAAGGGCTTGAAGAAGATCCCCGAGCAAATCAAGAAGGTTTTGCTCTTGGAAGATAAGATTAAGGAGTTGTGTAACACCTTTTTGGACAAGCAGAAGTCCTTGTTGTTGTTGGGTCGTGGTTACCAGTTTGCTACTGCTTTGGAGGGTGCTTTGAAGATCAAGGAAATCTCGTACACACACTCGGAGGGTGTTTTGGCAGGAGAGTTAAAACACGGAGTGTTGGCCTTAGTTGACGGTGAGTTGCCAATTATTGCCTTTGCCACAAGAGATTCCTTGTTCCCTAAGGTCATGTCTGCCATTGAACAAGTGACTGCTAGAGATGGAAGACCTATTGTCATCTGTAACGAGGGCGACGATGTGATGAGCGATAAGGCTTACGCCACCTTGCATGTTCCATTGACTGTGGACTGTTTACAGGGATTGTTGAATGTGATTCCTTTGCAGTTGATGAGCTACTGGTTGGCAGTGAACCGTGGTGTGGATGTTGATTTCCCACGTAACTTGGCCAAGTCCGTTACGGTGGAGTAGGTGTCACTTGTTTAATTATATTATTCCCTATATACTATTTGCGCTTGAAGAAGTCGGAGGATCCGAACCATGCCGACGTGTAGTCGAAAGTTTTCTCTCCTATGTCCAAGTATTTCTTAGTGTATTCCAGGATGGTTTCGTTGCCGAATTTGTCGGTGTCAAGACTGAATGTTAGTATTAAATATGTTATTGAAGTCACAGCTGGATCTGGAATTGAACTCATGTAAATAATCAATAAACGATCAAAGTCCAACTGTTAAGGATTTCTAGGCGTTTATTCCTTTTTGAAATCCAGGCTTTCACACTAAAATAGACCCTATCATTGAGTGCCAATGTTTCTCATTAAATTTCTATATCTCAAACTCTAACCATAATAAGAATTCAAATTCCCAATAGTCTCGTAGATTTGTAGCAGACCCCAACCCGCCTAATCACTTCAAAATCAAATTACATACGTCAAACCCGTGTTTCTACGAACCCCCGCCAAAAAGGCAGAAAACACAACCAAATCAAAACTAAGATGTGCAACTTTGGCGATAGTTCCCTGGTGTTAGTCACATTACAACAACAACTAGTGCATCGTACTCTTTAAGAACATACCATTTTATAGCGAGTAAAGAATAAGTAAGTAGTTGTTGATATGAATTGTTGCCAATATCGGTCACCTAACCACTATCGTGTGCCGCCTCCGTACTGCAGGCAAGGCCGGCGTTCTCTCCTTGCGTGGGCGTATTGTAATTAGCATGCTACCAACTACAAAGGTAAGTAACCGACGATTGTTTGGTATAGTCGCTAGTTATAGCTGAGATGAGAATGGATATACCAGAACGGTACGGGTGATATTCAGAGCACTATTTTGGGAGTCTCTTGGTATGAAGACACATGATTGTTTGATGAATGAAGACTTCGTAGGATTTTTTTTGCAAGAATCCTATGATTGGTGATTAGACGATTAAATGCTCTTAATTGCATTTCTAATCTTTTTGACGTTTGGCCGAAAATATTAATGATTTTCTCCAATTAATCATATTCAACTTTACTGAGATGAACTTTGCTGAGATGAACTTTGCTGAGATGAACTTTAATGACTTGACCTCACTGATTTGACCTCAATGACTTCTTCTCACTGGGTTTATCTCATTGACATCATGTCGCTTGATCTAGCTCGATCTTATTTGATCTCACCCTGGCTCGTCTTAGGATTCACACCCATTGACTCAAGGTGTATGTGACTTACGCTTGACCGTTGAAGTAGGGCTGGTGTGACTCGTAAACTTAATTTTGCACCATCTGACTCTTTTCTCTTAGTCAGCCAGCCTATCTTTAAACAGTTTCCATCAATGTCTCCATCTTCATCATCGAAAATGATGGCCAATGGTGATATTCATCTACTAGTGGGTGCTGGTCCGGGTAACTGGGAGTTACACCAGACGACTCGATTTTCGTCCTGCACATAACCCCAGAATGCTTTAATGTTAAATTTTGGCTTACCAGCTCCCACAACCATCACAGCCAATACAACTCCTCCTGTAGCGGCGAACGCATATCCTTGCTTCAATATTCGGTGCCATACTTCCATATGTCCGATAGATACAGACCACCAGTGGGACCCAAAGGCCAGCGAGCTCCGCCAGGGCCAAAAGGCAACTGGAATGGCTCCAGCTCTAAGCCTTCTCACAACGGCCTGGCTAACAAGAGGTACAAGGAAAGAGATAACTATAGGCCCAACTTGATTGACAAGGATCGTCCACATGATGGACCAGAGACTGGTAGCCATGAAAGGCCATCGGGTCCTTCTGGGTATCGGGAGAAAAGAGCACATCCAGACAGAGGTGACGGTCCCAACAAGCGAAGAGACTTTCAGCGAGAATCCAGGGATGCGAGAGACAAGGATGTGGATGTGAGGGATTCCAGGGGAGGTACTAGGCAAACAAGAGAAAGAGACCCCAGGGAAAGAGATCCAAGGGAAAGAGACCCCAGGGAAAGAGATCCAAGGGAAAGAGACTCCAGAGATTCTAGAGATTCCAGGGTACATCCTAGAGGTCCTCGAGATCTTAGAGACTCAAGGGACCCAAGAGATTCTAGGGACTCAAGGGATTCTAGAGGTCCACGAGATTCTAAAGACCCTAGAGACCCTAGAGACCCTAGAGTTTCCAAGGACCCAAGAGATTCCAGAGATCCAAGAGATCCAAGAGATTCTGGAGACAGGAGAAATGGTCCCAAGGGCTCAGAGAAACCTCCAAGAGGGCCCAAAGCCAACGACCGCAACCAAAGAGAAAAGAAAAAACCTCAAAGAGCAAGACCTCCAAGACTCGAACCCTCTCAAATATACCTGGTGTACTCCATGAGAGCGACCGAACTTTACCAGCGGGTACAACAGGTCGGTGAAGGTACGTATGGAAAGGTGTACAAGGCGAAAAACGAGCTCACGGGCGAATTCGTGGCTCTCAAGAAGCTTCGACTCGAGAGCGAACGTGAGGGATTCCCCATCACAGCAATGCGTGAAATCAAATTGTTGCAAAGCTTCGATCACCCTAATATCGTGGGCCTATTGGAAATGTCTGTTGAACACAACCAGATCCATATGATTTTCGATTATTTGGACCATGATCTTACCGGTTTGCTTACGCACCCAGACCTAAATCTTACAGAAGGTCACCGCAAGATGATCTTCAAGCAGTTGATGGAAGGTTTGAATTACCTCCACACGCGTCGTGTCATTCACCGTGATATCAAGGGCTCCAACATCTTATTGAACTCCAAGGGTGTTTTGAAAATTGCTGATTTTGGGTTGGCTAGGAACATGAAGGTGTTGGCTGAAGGAGACAAACCAGACTACACCAACAGAGTTATCACCATCTGGTACAGACCCCCGGAGCTACTTCTAGGATCCACAGATTATGGACGCGAGGTTGACATATGGGGTGTAGGTTGTCTCTTGATGGAGCTTTACACCAAGATTGCCACCTTCCAGGGAACTGAAGAAATTTCTCAGCTACACAAGATCTTTGAAATCATGGGTACGCCGACTCTCGAGAGCTGGCCCGATATTGAAAACATGCCGTGGTTTGAGATGTTGAAGCCTCGTGTTAACATCAAGCCAAAGTTCGAGTCGGAGTACAAACATCTACTTAGCGAGGAAGGGTTCGATCTTGCACTGAAATTACTTGAGGTGGTTCCTTGGAAGAGAATCACAGCTAAGGAAGCTCTAGAACATGCATACTTCACGTCAGATCCGAAGCCAGAGCCTCTCACCTTTATGGAAACTTTAGAAGGTGAATGGCATGAGTTCGAGACCAAGAAGAGAAGACGTGAGGAGAGAAAGAGATTACAGAATCTTAAGACCTCAAAGGGCAAGGAGATGTCAGTACCTCCCTCGCAGCCTAGGTTGCCTGCATCAACTGGAGGTAACTCACTCTCAGAAACACCTCTCGAGTTTGATGTTAAAGACACGGGTTCTGTACAAGATGTCGAGATGGAAGAGAGAAACGATCTGAAACAGGAGAACCTAGTTGATGTTTCTGGAGTCGTTGATGTTACCAATTCTACAATAGTTGCCAAAGCTCCTGAAGTCACCAGTGCCGCTAATGCTACTACAGACGCTTCCGAGGCTGCGGAAACTACAATTACTGATACGACAATGGGCGAAACAACGCTGACAGGGATCATTACAGCAGAGACAGGTGAACTGGCAGACACGAAATCTACTAAAGTTGAAGCAGAACCGGTTGGAGTAGCCAAAGATATTGATTCTACTGATGCTACAGATAACGTCCATAGAAAATGATGAGCAAGTGCAACTTCCTCCAGTGAATTGCAAGCGTTCAAGGGCCCTTGCCTCAACGCTTTGGTTGGATCTATCAATTTCTCTTTGGCCAATCTTTCGACCAAAGTACCGAAACTGAATATATTGGCCCCATCGCTTTGGGCCTACTCAAATGAGAGCAAGTCGCACCCGACATGTAAGCGCGAACAGCCCACAATTCTACTTGACCCTCTTTATTGTGTTCATGAACCCTGGACATGACAATCCCCTAAAACTTGTGACCTATTGTCACCGAATCCCTTGCCCTAGACCCTTTACTAGACCTTCCTTGATTTGCGCCATGCATCTCAAGCCCTTAACCAAGGTTGCTAAAAGTGGGGGCTTCCAATCCAACACCCGTACACCTTCATATTTGTCTCGCGCAGGCCCTGCCCATACAGACGATAGAAAACTCGTGGTTGGTCATACTTCGAATAACTTACTCGCCGCCAGTATACCCGTGGCTTCCGCAGTGGAGATTTTTGTTTCTTCCAGCCAACCAATAAAATTCAAATCTTTCTGTTTGCCGTCACCATCGCAGCATTGCAATATCGCAGCATTACATCCCCACAGCACCCTCTATTACCAATAACTTAGCCCATGGGTGTTTGTTCATCTAAAGAGCCACAGGCACCAGCCACGCAAACAACGGCCACTGCAGCCAAAAGAACACAACAGCAACAAAAATTACAAGCCAATGGTGACGCCATTTCACCTCCATCAGCGCTAAAACAGCAGAACGGATCGCAAGAGTCCTCCAGAGAAGAGTCTTCGTCGAAGGAGCAAGAGAAACAAAGTGTGGAGTCGCCCGAAATGCTGCAAACATCCGACAAGGAACTGAAAGTGCTTTTGCTCGGCTCAGGTGAGAGCGGAAAGTCCACAATTGTCAAGCAGATGAAGATTTTGCATAAGAATGGCTTTTCCGAGTCCGAAGCCTACGAGTACAAACCATTCGTGTACAAAAACGTGTTAGATTGTGTCAAAAACGTCATTAACGCTATCATTGACCTACAGCCGGACTTGATTGCGCCTGAAGGCAGCCAGCCAGAAGCCAATGGTCAGGAACCTGGCGAGAGAAAGCATATCTTGAACTATGATGACTTGAATGCCATGTTGGACTACGAGTTGTCTGTGAGCACAGAAGAGGCCTTCAGCCCTAGCATAGCCCAGAAGATCAAAGACTTGTACAATTTGCCAGAGGTGAAGGAGTTCATCAAGCTTAAGCAAGGAGACTTTTACCTTATTGACTCAACCCATTACTTCCTTTCTGAAATTGATCGGATTGCCGCTCCCGACTACATCCCATCTCAGTCGGATATCTTGCGGACGAGAAAAAAGACCTCGGGAATATTTGATTTCCGCTTCCAAATGGGAGGCTTGAATATCCACATGTTCGACGTGGGCGGACAGAGATCCGAGAGAAAGAAATGGATTCATTGCTTCGACAATGTGACACTTATTATTTTCTGTGTGGCGCTTTCCGAATACGACCAGGTGTTGTTAGAGGAAAACTCTCAGAACCGCTTGGAGGAGTCTTTGACTCTTTTCGATTCGGTGGTGAACTCCAGATGGTTTTCGAGAACTTCGGTGGTGTTGTTTTTGAATAAAATCGATGTGTTTGCCAGCAAATTGCCCTACTCGCCTCTTGAAAGACACTTCCCCGATTACAATGGTGGAGACAATATAAACAAAGCGGTCAAGTATATTTTGTGGAGATTTACACAGGTGAACAGATCAGGTTTGAATATTTATCCCCATGTGACCCAGGCTACTGACACTTCTAATATTCAATTAGTCTTTGCTGCAGTAAAAGAGACCATCTTGGAGAATTCGTTGAGAGATAGTGGTATTTTGTGAGGTGGGTAGTTTCATGGTCCATTCTTCGTGTAGGAAATTAATGTGTTGTTGTTGATTCATGTAGATCCGTGTACTTTTATTAATCCATGGGCCCAAGTTAACCTTGGCTGCTTACATCGTCTGGTTTAACACCACCAGGCGAGCTACTACCTCTTCCCCGTCCTCTTCCTCCTCTTCCTCGCGTTCCACGTCCTCGGAACCCTCCACGTCCTCGGCCATCTCTGTTTCGATTGGACCGATCTGGTACATTCTTGGAAGGTGTCTCACCTCCGTTGTTGCCTTCTAGTGCCTTTTCCGAGCCATTTAACCGATGAGAAGACGAAGCTTCTGGAGAGACCGGACTATTTCTCTTTCCTCTTCCTCCTGGAGAATGATCCACATTGTCTCCTCCAGTTTGAGTATCAGTTTCGTGCTTCTCGTGGCTTTCACTTTTCTCCTTCGCGTTGCTTTTGGACTCAGATGGAGAGAGGCTCACTTCCTTGTGCCCACCTCTTTTTGGCTTTCTCGAGTTGTTATGCTCCCTACCCATTGCATTGGTCATTTCACTCAATTGCTTCTTGAAGTCCGGACGATTTGATGAAGCAAACGACTTGTTGCGCTCAGAAAGATTGTGAATTCTGGTCTTTTGCTTGTGTTCTGCGTCTTCCTCGCTTCCCTTGGGTGCACGAATGAATGGTTCAGAGTCCCTGGAGCCTCTTCTTCTCGGAGGGCGAGGTTCACGAGGTTCACGGAACTCGCGAGTTTTTCTAGGCCACTTAGATCCATGTAAATCGTCAATCTCTTTCTGTTTCAGAGTCTCCTTGGATACTTTGAGTTCTTCAGTAGAATCGGCATGCTTAGGCTTCAGCAGCTCTTTGGGCTCCTTTGACCCCTTGGATTCTTTGGTTTCCTTGAGTTCCTTCGATTCCTTAGATTCTCCGAAAACTCTACGATCTCTGGGCTCTTTTGGCTCCTTGGGTTCCCTGACCTCCCTGCTCTCTCGAGGTTCTCTCTGTTCCTTTGGTTCCCTGGGCCTCTTTGATTGCTTGGGACCCTTCAACTCCTTTGGTTCCTTGGGCTCCTTGGGCTCACGCGGGGTTCGTGTCTCTCCTTGCTCTCTTGGCTTGTCTTCCTTAGATCCTCGCTTCGCACCTCGTTCCCTGGGATGTCCTCGCTCCACATCTTTTCCTTCTTTTGATTTCAGCTCCCTTCGCTTATTAGCTTTGACATTTCGAATATGCTCCTTGGCTGAAGACTGCTCAGGAACAGATGCCTTGACTTCTTCGTTTGTGTGCCCTTGACCATCCTCATTAGAGACCACAAGATCACCATTTTCGACCAGAGACTCTACCTCAACACCATTGGCAGCATCTTCCCCTTTGCTGTGCTCGACTGAAACTTCATGTGAAGCTGTGACTGCCGATTTCTTCTTCAAAATTGTAGGTTTGATCACTTGTGGTTTTGGAGTAGTTGTAGCGCTCTTACGTGTGCTGGTCTTCGGAGTTAGAGCCAGGTCGGAGTCATTCTTAGAAAGGATATCTGCCAAACTCTGTTTCTGGCCGTAAACTGACGAAGGAATCGGGGCAGGTGTGAAACCTGGTTTATCAGAGGGCAGCGATGACGGTTCGGGTGCTTGGGATTCAAGGTGAGTTGAATGAACTTGCTTGGCCACTTTAGCCTCGGGAGCGGACTCCATAACTCCTGCTGTTCTAATCGTCGTGTGGTTTATAGTGATAAGCTGATTTTCGATTTCGTGCTCTTTCAGAAGAATATCAACAGGCTTTGCATTGCCGAAAGGGTTTGGTTTCGGGTGGTCTGGTAATGTGGGCTTCCTGACTGGCTGTAATAGAGTTGGAGGCTGCGAGGGCGCCAGACTTGAAGCATTGGAAGGGCGATTGTGGAGAGATTCGACCCGATGCTGAAGTGCGCCATTATCGCCAAGAATGCCCCTGCCGTAGCTCAGCAGGTGATGGCTATGGCCACCATTCATACCCTCATGGCCAAACAGACCACGTCCATGGTCTTCTGCCCAGCCATGGCGGCTCTTTCCCGCAAGAAACTCACGTTCCACATCTCGAAGCTGCTGCTCGTGCTCTTGGTTGAAAGCCATGCAATATTTGAAATCCTCGAAGTCTGCCATCTCGATAACTACTCGACGAGAGCCACGATAGTACAAATCGTGCCATTTGAGTACTCTGTTCTGGTCGGCGAACGAAGCTAACTCAACAAATGCGATCTTCTTCACCACTCCAGATTCTAGCGGTTGTGATGACGGGTCAAACACAATTTTGAATTTGACAAAACTCGTGTAGCGACTTCGGAAAAGATCCTCCACAAAATCGTCGTGGGAGGTCACTGGTAAGTTCACTAGTTTTACAATGTATGGTGGACCATTGTCCAAGAAGGTCAGACCACGAGAACCGTGGCCGTTGGATCCAAAACTTGACCGGAACAGGTCGCTGGCACCTCCGTAGCCGCGATTCTTTTCGATTGGTACCGAGATGGATGCAATATCGATCTCGTCATCGGCCCACGAACCTCCATAGGCTTGGATGTTAGTAAAAACCTTCAAAATTCGGGTATTTAGGACATTATAAAAATCCAAAGCCCTAAAATTGCGATGTGATTTGTAAATACGTACACTCATCGGAGATGAACTCCTGTAAGGACATCTTTTTGGGAGGTGCTGGCAGTGTTAGTAATGTGGAGATCATAAACGAAGCTCAAAGGCTGCAGGGGAGATGGAAAAGCAGTGATTGGAATGAATGTGAACCATGCGACCTTCCGCAATTGCAAGTTTACGTACTCATGACTTAGAATAAAAATGATCCGAATGGCTAGAAGTTTATGTATAATATGTGGTGAGTTGGCATGACGAGAAAACATATAGGTGTATACACTCCTCTGGAGGAGGAGTTTGGGGGAATAACCAGAAAATATCTTGGAGGATAAGGGGGAAAAATTGGATGAAGGTAATTGTGGATATTTTAATCTGTTAGAAAATTATGGCAATGATCCTAAGCAAATCAAAAGTGTTTTATTGTGTTTCTAGTAGCCGTATGTAGTTGCGTTTGGTTATAGTGAGACATGGTGAGAGTTTGTAGACAACCAGCAGCGAACCATTTTGGACGAACTAAAGGGTTGATGACGCCAATTGGCTCATTTCTATTGAATCATTCATAAATCGCCAAACAGATCGTAGGTCTTACGCCAGTTGGTGAAGAAACCAACAAAGAACTTAACACCTAAACCAATGTCCTTTGCACCCAAAGTTGCTCGGATCAGATGCATAGACAACTGTGGAATGCCCAAGTCAATGGTTCTGGCACCAGTCTGCAACGAGATGGAGGGGCCGATGGTGCCTCCAGAACGGGAATCGTTCCTGATTTGGAAGTACTGGAGCTCGTCGCCGTTTTCTCTGGCAAGCTCCTCCACCAAGGCCAAACCGGTGGAGTCGGTGGCCATGTGGCCGTTTGGATCCAACGCAATCGTCACACCCTTATTGGGAATTGGCTTGTGGTGCTCCAAGTACACGTTGGGAAAGTTGGGGTTGAGCAAATGGTTGACGTCAGCCGATAAAATAATGGAGTTGGCATAGGTGACCTTCTCTGACAGAGCAACATCCACTTTGTCGTCCTTGAAGTACTCTGAAGAAAGTACACGCGACACCACAGCCTCGATCAACTGTCCCTTGATACCCTGTCTGGTAGCAGAACCAATTTCCTCGTTGTCAAACAAGCCAACCACCGAGAATGCATCGGAAGCCACTGAGCCCAGAGCATCAGCCTCGATCAACGCCGAAATAGCAGCATATGAACAAACACGGTCGTCCACACGTGGAGCAAACACGAATTCCTTATCCAAGCCACCGCGAACACCATGCTGAACGTCGTATAATTGGAGATCCCATTGGACAATGTCTTCCACAGGAATTCCCGAAATGACCTCAATATAACGCAACAACTTGAGTGGATGCTTTCCGTACAAAGGTGCAGACTTCTCTCTGGCACTTGGTTCTCTGTATTCCTTCTGCGAGAATCCCACGACGGGCACGGCCTGGGTTTCCTTGTTGAAAGGACCAACAGAGGGAGTTCCGAAGTGTGGAGCCAACGTTGGGATCTTAGCCACTGGGTGAGGGGTCGAATCCACCAACACTGGGCCAACAGTCCCTGTCTTCTTGTCTTTGACCAAAAGACGGCCACCAATACCCAAGTCTCTGTCCCACCAAACATCGCCCAAAGTGCCAGCATATGGAGCCACTCCAAGAAGCTCGTATCCGTCCACAGTTGCCTTGGTGGAATTAGGCTTCAACGTCACCGTCAACGAGTCAATGTGCGAGCCAATCACTCCAACACCTTTGGCGGGAGTCCAGTCCTTTCCGATGATAAACGCAACCAAAGCTGACCCGTTTCTGTAGGTGTAGTACTTTCCAGGTTTGAGCGAGTCCCATGAGTCCTTTTCGGCCAAATATGAGAAGCCGGCGTTCTCCAACTTGGAGCTGAAGTGCCTCACCACATGGTAGATGGTGGGGTTCTTGTAGGTGAAGTCTATGTAGTCCGAAGCGTGGGCATCGAAGTATTCTTCATCGTATACTTTAGCAGCGCCACGAGCAGCTTTTTTTTCACTTGAAATGGCATGGAGAATCTTTTGGACGTCTTTCTCATCTGCATCTTTCAAAAGAGTGGATAAGTCCTTCACGAGGTTATCGATAGACATAATGGAAGTGAGTCAGAAGGTGAGGAGATGTGAAATTCGGTGGGTGAATGGAATGTCCTTAAGCGAAAGAAGGGCAAGGTGATTTTATCTTTTTTTTCTGGAAAAGGAAACTCTTGCGCTTAATTAGGCGAATCTTTTCTTTTTACTTTTTTTTGGTATGTGTTTTCAACCGTTCAATGTCAAATTCTACCAATCTATGTAGTAAAATGTAAGGTGGGGAACCAGACCTTTATATCTTATCGAGCCACAGATGCTGGCTCCATTGTGCACTACCATTGATTAGAAAGCTGGAGCCACTCCGGTGGATGGATGAGAAAATAAATATATATTTAAATAGATAAATGACAAAAAAATGGTTTTGAATTCTGAGACGTTGTGGCAGTTTTACTTTTGGTAGTAATGGTGCTGTAGGTGGTACGACTATGTGGTGTGGATCATAGAGCCACACTGTGGAAGTTGGAAGATATAAAGCCCGGAAAAATTACATCGGTGGTAAAAGAGAAAATAAATTAATTAATTTTCAAAGTTGGAAAATGACGCCTATTAAGCAAATCAGAAAGTTGGAAATGTCTAGCTTGTGGAAATTTGAAAGGTGGGGCAGAGCATATTTGTATGTCTCCAGTGCCCATGGATCGGCCACATCGGGCATACCCATTATGTGAAGATGTACGGAGATATATATTTCTTAATTAAAGACTGGATCTATAATGCATGAATTTTATACAATATTCACTGTTATCAAATGTTCACAAGCTATTGTGTATTGTGTATTGGTGAATCTCTACATTCTTTTCCTACTTTACATTCTTTAGCTTCACGTTCCTCACATTCTTCACAAACTTTATTCTATAAGCATTATCTAGAATCCATTTATATACCTCATTGACCATACAGATTCAAATATCATGGCTTCTGAGCAGCAAACGTTGCAGCAACAATCAATGGCCACACAACAGTCACATCAGCATAAACCTTGACCGACTTGGCCTCGGCTTTGATCTTTCCCCAACTCACAGCTTCATCTGGTCTGGCTCCAGCATCAGAACCATCGAACTCTTGGCCGGTGTTGATGTAAACAGCCCAGTCGGCACCATTTCTCATGAGACAGGCATTGCAGATGTGGTGCTTGATCAAGCCTCCTCCCAAAATAATCATACCAGCTCTGGTGGCTTCCATGGACATGGAGTTGATGCGACGAATATCAGACACAATGTCCAAATGGAATCTCTGTGGGGCAGCCTTGAACGTATGGAAAAAGAGCATGTCACCAATGGAACCATCGGTAAGAGCTGGACAAAACACTGGAATTTGGTTTTTGTGGGCCCAGTAGAGCACCGACAGCTCATCGTTGATTTCCTTACCCAAACGATCAATCAATCTGGATGGAGTCCATACAGCATCAGAGTCAGCATCCAAGGCATCGTTACCGGCCTTTTTCAAGGCTGCCTGCTGCTCCTCAAGGACAGTGTCCAAAATAGGAACAATCCACTCCTCAAATTTACAGTAGTTATCGTTTGGAACCAACAAATTTCCAATTCTGTTGAGACCCTGGTCTCTCAACTCCTTTCCTGGCAAGGCAAAGTCCCCCATGTATGTGGGAGCCAAAACCTTGATCAAGTCCTCCTCAATACCTCCTGCACTGGCCACAATGGCACTGACCTTCTTGTGCTGCACCAAGTATCTCAAGGTATCTCTCAAACCAGAGGAAATCAAGTTGGAGGTGAAACCCATGAAAATGGTGGATCTCTGGTATCCCTCATTGTCAAACACACCGGTGTGCTCGTGCTCTTCCAAGTCATCCTTGTGTTTTCCACGCCACAGGCTCATTTCGTTGATGATGTCACAAGCTGTAGCGACGGAAGATGCCTGGAATCCCATGTTTCTCATGGAGTTGATCAAATCAGTGGCCTTGGAGTCGTAGGCAGAGTCCTTGGAGTAGTCAACACCAGACACCTTAACGAAGGTGTCAGGCACATCGATGGACTGTTTTAGGACGGCATCTGCGGCCAAATTGGGGAGTTGTCCGGACATGGAGAAGAAAGTGGTAGTGAAAATTTGTACGCAGTAATAGAGATGAGGTGATGATATGGAGAATGTAGACTGTTTGAAGTGGGTTTTATTTATAGGTAAATACGAATATATTTTGTTTTGGTGGTGATCGGGGAAGGTTTAGAGGACAAAATAGTGTAAATTTGGGATTATTGGGAGTTGGGTGGTAAATATTTGGTGAACGTGAGACAAGATCGTGCGATAATAGATAACGAAATCAGAGTATCACTGTTTTAGGCTGAAAATGGGGATGGAAGAGGAGAGAGAAAAAGCAAAATTGAGAGTGGTTTGTAATTGGTAATCTTCAAGAATGGATGAGATAAATTGTGAAAAATGCTATGTCATTATCATAGAGGTGTTGTTTGGTGGACAGTGTACCCCAAAGATATCATCATTTGAAGCAGATTAAAAAAATGAAGCCCTTTTGAGGAGTCTTGAAACGGACCATTTGCTTACCATTTGAAATACTTGGAAGTGGCATATGATTTGAACGACCGTGGTATCAATGAATCATCGTTAGGTTGCAAAATGGTCAGTGGCCCCAGGAACCCAGGTAAGTGGGGTAGAAATTTTAGAATAGAACGACACTTCCTACCGATTAATCGATGAGGTTTGTAATTCCGCATTACTTTTCTGTATTCACTTGTTATGTTTAGCAATCCAGCTAGAAGTTGATTTAATTTTAGAGTCTTACTCAAGAAAACTTGCAACCATTGACTTGATATGACATATTGAGCCTGGAGGTAACTTCGCTCCATCTTGACAATCTTGACAAATTAATAGAAGCCACTGCTTACTTTCATTCCACGAATAACGAATGTATCAATGCCAATTACCAGTCGATTAAATAAGTAAACTTACCTTGTCTGTATAGGATTAGTCTTGAGGGTCGCCATAAGCACTTCTTCAGTAGGATTGTTGACTAAATTCTTAAAGCGTTAAGTCGACATAGATTTATTCTTCCTTAGTAGTATCATATTACATAGTGCTGTGAATAAAATAAGAGCGATACTTGTATAAATACTCATGGCAATCTAATCGAGATTTCATAGTCTAATAGTTTAACAGCTGGTGAATAAAAGTAAAAAAAAATGTAGGCCGTTATTTGCTCAATGGTTTTTGGCTCTGCTTTTAATGACATAACAATTGATTGACTCTTTTTAACTGTCTTAACTGTCTAAACTGCCGAACTGTCTTAACTGTCTTAACTCTCTACATGTCTCTACTACTTGCCTTGTCCATCATTGTATCTGCTATTAATGTTAAGATTTATCTCTTAACAACTTAGCATGACTTGGTCCACAAGATGTTTATTAGGACAAACACTTCATGATTGAATCTGATTCATCAAATGGACCAAAAGAAGTTTTTTCAGAACTATTTCCCAACATTGAGCAACATTCTTTAATAAAATTCATTCATCTACTAAACAATTGGTATTCAAGCAAACTTTCGAAATTTCGAAATTCATTGACTTTGTCAGCCAAATTTCTCGGTCTCGGTGAACTCATCACAGCGTCATCAAGGTCCTCATTACTACAAGAATCCAATCACTAGTACGTAAAATCGCCCACTAATTCAACAATCACTTACAAGTTCATATCTCCGTTACATCATTCTCATACATCTCCTACACCATCACTCGAATATCGTTCATTCTATATGCTAAACTCTCTCCCTCACCTCCGGAGTCCATGCCTGGCACTTGGGTCTGGCAGTGTTGTATGGAACATAAGCACCAGCAGTTGTGGTCATGTTCTCCTTGTGCTTGGCTGGCAATGGATATGCTCTGATTGCCTTTTGGTCTTCAGGCAACTGCGTTGGAGGTGTGTTGGTTCCGTACCCCAACCAGTAATGCCAACCAGGCTCCACACGCGAGATGTCAATACCCCAGTCAGCGTACTCAACCCATCTCGTTCTCAAGTGGATTTCCTCTGGCACATCAGTCTCGTAGTACTTGTTTCCCCAGTCATCCTGGCCCACCAACCAACCTCTCTTGGTATCGTTGTGGTTCTGGATTTGCCAGGCTGCTCTTCTGAGGCCCGACGAATAGATGTTCTTGATGGTACGAACAATCGAGGTGGACATTGTTGGTTTGAAAGAGGTTTGAAAGCGAGAAAAAGTTAAGTTTGATTGGCTGGGTGTGGTCCTGCAGGGTGAAAGGAAGTTGGAGTTTTCAACAGTATGGGATGATTTGAAAGTTGTGGAGGTCCTTAATTTGGTTGAACTTATGAGGTTTTAGTAGGTTTAAAGAGTGAGAAAAGAATATTCTCATTGTTGGAACATCTCTTGTGTGCAATAGAGCCCGTAGCATGGCATTTTATAATTGAGAAGTATCTCAGTGTGCTTGACAGAATTATGAACATTCAAGGATCTAAATACTTGAAGAAAAATTAAAATAAAAAATAGGAAACTCAGATAAAGTGAATTCGTCTTGTGGTTGGTTTACATTACTCTTCAAAAATCGCTGTTTTTCTCTTGGTATGTGATTTGGTCAGAAGAATTCTCAACAATCTAGGACTAGTTAACTACATTTTCGACTGTTTTTCTTGAATATTTTCCAGTTTTCTCTTTTGTTGCCTATTTCTTTACTTCTAATGCCTCTTCTACTCCTAGAACTTCCTTCACTTCGAAATCCTACAATCTACACTTATCATTTACCCTCATATATTAGAAATGAATCTCAAAGTCCTCAGCGTCTCATGGCCAGTCTCTCAATAAGCTTGTTCACATCCTTGGAGTCCAAAACAACTCCCTTCTCCGAGCATTTAGCCTTGGTCTTCAACTCGTTACACAAACCATCAATGTCAATCTCGGTATAACGTGGGTGCGACGTGATTCTGTCCCAAATCTCCGAACATCTAATGGTCTTCTCAGGCGCTGGCACAACCTCTTCCTTGCTGTCGTCCTCTTCAAGAGGTGAGCTGTGGTAACTGCTCACCGAGGACCCGGACTTTAAACCCTCAGTGACTGAGTTAGTTCTTGAACTAACATCCGACGGAAGACTACTCTTCACGAACTCATTGAAGTTGAAGTCGGTGTTCACCAGGTTCAACGGATCATAAACGGACTCCTCGTTGGTCAAGCCTGCAAGAGGATCCGTATATTGAGTCTTACCCTGGTTATCCACCAAATCGTTGGTAGCATTGCCAAAAGCCAACGAAACATCAAAATTGTTATCGTTCAAAAACGACAATGGTTCGTTCAGTAGTCCGTCGGTAGGAGCCGTACTGATGTTGTAGTTGTTGTCGGCGAAGAAAGGATCCGACAAATTCTCGTTTGGCGAGAAAAGTGTGTGGAAAGGAGAAACTCCGTTCCACTGGGGTGACAGAACAGATTCAAACTTGGTGGGCAAAGGAGGCACCTCGCTAGCAGGTCTGTGGAACTTTGGCATGGGCTTCAGTTTATTGCCACAAGCCTCGTTCAAGTTAACACAGAATGGGTCGAGTTGCTCATCAAACAGCGACACCAAGTTGAACTGATTCTGGGGGCTCAAGCTCAGCATAATATTACTGCTGACGCTCTCGCTGGTGTTAGACTCGGGGGAAACAATAACGTTGTCATTGAGCGGCGAGGTGGACGAAGAAGATCCACTCACCAAATCCGGTAGCTGTGAGTTGTTGAGGTTCTGGAGGTTCTCCTTCGACCAAGGGAAATCGGCCATATACTTGGGCTCCTGCGGCGTTGTTTCCGGCAGTTGCTCCTGTTTCACTACATTATCGCTCTTCTTCACACCTAGGTCGGAAAAGTCCAGATGGCCCCTGTACCGCGTGAGCTCGCGCTTCAACAACTCAATCTGAGCACGCAAAAGATCCAGCTCGGTGGCAGCTTTGATCTTATCATCCTCCAAGTCTGCCACCTTATCCTCCAAGTCTTTCATCTTGCGTTCTTTCCGTTCTCTGTAAGCTCGCTGGGCCGCTCTGTTCTGCGCCGTACGCTTGGACTTGGGCTCGGTATCGATGGGCTTGCGTCCCGGCTTTGTGTGCTGTTTCTTATCGTCGTGAAACTCGGACACATCTGCCACCTGGGAAAAGTTTCTCTTAGTTTCGGGCATGATTAGTAAGCGAGAATATGGAGGTGTCTATGTGGACAACTAACAGGAGTATATGAATTGAAAATGCGTTCGCTTGATGTGGAATAAGTAGCTCCAAGTACTAGTTGCTTTGGTGACACCAATCGTGCACTTATGGATGCAGTGGCGGATTATAGACCCACGTAAGACCAGAAAGTTACTGGTTGAAGTGGAGAAAGCTGGAAAAAACGGCCTGTGGAGATGTGCTCTGCAGGACGACGGGATTTGGCACTACGGATGGCCAATTGGGCGGTCGTTGAAATATGGAGAAACGTCCTAGGACAAAAAAGAAGATGGAAGTTCAAAAAACTATAGTCCTTAATCCCGTGGGGGGACGGCGCATACTTATATGTCAAAATGCGTATTTGGGGCAGGATTTCCGGGGGCGGGGCCGTCCCCCGGATTGGCCTATCGGGGGTCCAGGCTTTACGGAGGTAAGTCCACATGAGGCAGTCAGCCCGTATGGTTTGGAGAGGTGTGAGATATTGAGTTGGGAAGTGGGTATTTTCGTTGGGTAAAAGTGTATGAAGTGTTATTGTCAGGTTATTGATTGTGGGAGGTAAGGATGTGTGAATATCCCACATGGCTATGTTGAATTTCCCTAGTTTACCGGGATGCCTGAATAGGTATGACAAATGTAGTTTAGGAAGTATGAAATGCGGACGGAAGAAGATGTATACGGCTCGAAATCCGGGGATTGGTTTTTCTTCATGCATGGAGATCACATGACTGAGCGGCCCTCGGAACTGGTTTCTTTTTTTGCTGACAAATTGTGGAGCCCCATCATAGAAAGCTCTAGAAATGTTCGTTCATGTGGAAATGTTTCCACTTGTAACGTGAAGTGACGTGAAGGTGTAGACGGTGACGGTTCTGAGAAGAGAATTTTAATTGCGTTTTTTGGGCTGGGTTTGGTGTTCTGGATCACTTCAGTTTTGTTCACATTCTAGTGTTGTCGTAGGTTGGGATTTTAGTTGCTTCCCCTGCATTATCATGGGATTCATGTATGTGATTTATTAGTATGAGTCATGGCAGAGGAATGTGGGAACAATGTGGAAAGAAGTGGAAGGACACGTAGGATGAGAATGTGGAAGGACACGTAGGTTAAAAATGTGGAAGAAAATGAATTATGGGAATGTAGAACCAGAAAATGGATAGAAAGTGAGAAATGGCTGAGGGCAGAGACCTGGAATGAATGGATTGGGAGGATGACTTGAAGTTTGACATGGACGTAATAAACTACTTTAAAATGCATTTAATGAAGGAAAAGTGGTCATTACGTATAGAAGCATTTGAACATATCCTGGAAACCATCATACTAAGTTCTTCTCGTTGCTGGAGACTCTGACTATATTGTCGATGCTTGAATCATATCCAAATCCAATTTTCAAATCTTATAGGCTTAATAAAAAGCCATAACAAGTAAATTTAATACTAATTTTACCCAATCTCATCAATCCAGTCTCAATGTCCTGGTGTATTCCAATTATATTGGCACTCGAAATGAACTGAACTAATTCCCATCCAGAATAGGTAATAGCCGTCCCAGGTCCCCAATTCCCGTCAAGTACGGGCATGACTTCTACAAATCCATCCCAAAAACTATCTCTCATAATCCTCTTTCTCTTTTCAATTAATGGTGAGAAACGATTTTTCATTAAATCCAAATCTGCCACACTTTCGATCTTCTACTGAAACCCCAGACTCCATCCGATCTTCGATGGTTCCGTTCTCGGTCTTTGATGTGCAGGCTTTTCTAAATGTTCCGAATCCCTAACCTTCGAACCTAAAAGGTCTTGATACTTCCAATCCTTCATTCAAATACACCCTTCTTATCCGATTTGTACGGCCCACATGGTCCCTTCGGTACAGCCGGACTCAACTATTTTAGGAACCCTGACATATTCCAGCCGCAACACTTCAAATACCTAACTGTTCTATGTAATCTGTGGTACCGCATCATCAACTTGTGACAGATAACAGAACTTTCTTAGATATCAAGCCACTTAACCAGTCCTGTAAATCCCCAATAATCTAAAATCCACCACAATCCCTTCCAAGATCCTATTAATATCATACCAAATCTAACAAACTTGCTTGGTCTTCGTACAGGTCGATTCATTGTTCCCTATTTATCTTGTCGGAGTCACATTCCTGCTATGGCGACATCGCTCCATATCGAGCCCTTGGCTGATCGTGTACCTTTTGTGGCTATTCTCGACTATCAGTTGGTTTATAACCTTATTTGTACGGCCAAATTATAGCAATCCAACGAGCATGCAACTCTTTCGCGTTGGGTCGCAAGAATTCCGATTCAACTTAGATTTTCGAAAACTTTTTACCAATGTTCAATGATGGCTTTGTTAAAATTAAATGTACCTCCGTACTTCTCATTCGCTTCGCCCACCTGGGAAATCCAACCACGTCGCCACTTCCCACGACTCCTATCTACCAGTGAGACATTTCGGCGGCCGCAAATGTCTCCGACAATGCTTCCGTCGCAGCCGTTGAAAATTCCGGTCGACCCTCGGAAGTGTCCAGGCCAGAGCCCATAATATCAACGGTCTTGCGCGCATGACACCGCCGCTACCCACATTGGGCCGGAAGTCGCTTATCTAGTGCTATAAGATTCTATATGCATATATGCTAAGTCATCCTTGCTCACTTGGCCAGGAACGATATGTGCAATTGCCTGATATGTGACAGAAATTAGCAATTCCTCGTCTATCCATTGCTCTTTGCTATTTTCTCTTTTGCTCTTTTCATTGATCTAACCTACTCTCCAAGTGAATAAATGGGAAAGTAGCGATGATATCCGACTCGATGAACCAATTTATGGCTCGCCAATTTTTCGCTCGTCAACATCTTTAAAAGTCGTCCCAATTCCACCTGGTACGCCACGCATGTTTTCTGTAAAGCGCGGTAGTATGCAACGATGTCTGCCTCTCCTCCAGCGTAGATTACCTCGTTTCTGACAACCTCATTCACATCTTCTCCCTCGAGCTTCTTAAGGATGGTGTTGCACAATTGCAGGGCTCCTCCAAGTCTTTCTTTCAATTCATTGGCAAGAAGAACTGCCCGTGGAGACTTTGCATCCACTCTGTACTTTTCGCTGATTTTGATGAATTGCGAGTACGTTGGCATCTCGGGAACTCCTACGGATGACCAAGGCTTCATTCGCAAATTGTAAAGCCTTTCAGACTCCACTAATGCATCTGCATCGGTATTGGGCTGCTTAGATGTGCTGTGGAGAAGCTGTACCACATGAGCAATGGTGGTGCAAATGACAGCCAAAAGTTGGGTCGATGGAGTCAAGTACTCGTCAATGTAGGTGATATTGGAATGGAGCTGTGGGGCTACATTCTCCTCTAAGTTTTTGAGGTTGGCTCTCAAGGCGTCCTTTTTCGGTCCCGCCTTGGCCCTTTTGATCTTCTTCGACAATGTGCCTATTGAGGCAAGTTTTCCCATGTTTGTTTGACGAACGCGGGTCAGAACATGCGTATACGCCAGTTGCGACAAGTAACCAGCAAACCAGAACATTTGCGCTGCCTCGTACGATTTGTAAAGTTGCTGTTCAAATCCACTGAGCACAACGTCCAACATGAGGTCGATCTTTTCAAAATAGACGAACGAGCACACTCCAAGACTTGGCTCTTCCACGCCAGGAGCAATTCTGTCGCCAATACCGTAGTTGAAGAGCTCTAACTCTATTTGCTCCGCGTTGAATTGAAGCAGATCCCACACCACGATGTTTCTGTTGTTGAGCTGGCGCTGTCTGCATCGATTATTGCCGCATGTGCTGAGTTTCTGGAATACCGCCGCCTCCACGTCATCCAATAACTGTGCTACCTTGCGGAGACAGGAACTTTTGGTGTTTTCTGGGTCACTTGTTGCTTGAATGGTCCATTCATCTGGTTTCATAAGCGAGTTTCCACAGAGTGAAAACGTGTCCATAAGCCGAATACACACGCTTCCAACCGACTCTTCCAGTCCCGCAATGCTCTTGTCGTCTCGGATGAGAAAGAGCAGGAAAAGTCCCCTTGAGATCACGTTGTAGTCTGCGGTCATTTTGGGGGCAATCGAGTGTCGAATGAGTGTGTCGAGCTGTCTAACGTTTCTGAGCGATGCTAGCTGATTGATAAAAGTCTGAATACTCAAAAAGAATTGCTCGAAGTTGGCATATGCTTCACCGGAGGGGATGCCGTAGTTGGCGTTTGGAATATGCTTGTTGTTGCAGTCCAATTGGACGAAGCGGGAAACACACCCCCTTGGCAATTCTTCGTACGAATAGTTTGACAATTCTGGCAAGACCTTCAATCCTTCGTGTAAGCACTGAACCGTCACCTTATTCGCTTCGAAAAGCGGAAGCAGTAGAAGCAAAAGATTCTCCAAAAGCACCAACTGTTTAACCAAGTGCAAGAATTTCATACATATGTCAAGCAGGCTGTCGTCTGCCAACTTTCCTGTTGACAAGAGCCACTTTTCTGCCTTCTCAATTTCCATCACCGCAGCCTCGGGTGTTATCTGCGACAAAAAGTCAAAATCCATGCTTCGGGTGGTAAGATCCTCCTCATCATACAACACGCTGATTCCCACTGTGCGGCAGAAGCCGATATGTTTGCAAAGCCCCACCACAAAGCCTCTTAGAAGAATATTTACAAGATTCTGGTCGTAGTCGTGGCCACGCACATACTCGGGCCCATGGAGCCGCCAATTGACAAACCCAGCACTTCCCACTACGGGATACGCCTTGTAGTTTTCCAAAAAATCAAGCACATAGCGAGAACTGAGCACAGTTACCAGTAGTGACAGGCCATGGAGCCAGCTCATGTACAGCACCACCAACGAGTTCATTATTGCAGCCACTGTGCCCAGAGTTTGGCCCAGACAAGTGTCGAAAGCGACTTCATCTTGATCCAATTCGATGAGCCCTGTATCGAGCTTGACGTTTCCCATTTCTACGGCTCTGGCGCCGTCTAGCATGTCAAAGTAAGGTGAGGCGACCACCGTTCCATTTTGCATGGTTTTGACCGCCTGAAAAAAAGCTGTGGTAACATCGACATACTTGTCGTCTAAAGTAGTTAGTATGTGGATGTAAGAGCGCTCAGATGAGACGGAGAACGTACCATCAGGAAGATTCATGGAGGATTAGTTGGTCGTGAATTTTTTGATGCGACTGTATAGATCGAGGAAAGACTGATAAAGATATACCGAGAGAATGGATGAATTTGTGAAGATTTTAACAGTAAAAGTTGAGAATTGACTTATTAGAGGGAAGAACAGAGAGCTCGCGGAATGCTGAGTGGTCTTGATTGCTCTTTCTGAAGTTTTCCAGTTCGAGTACATCCTGCTTAGTATCATAAGGCAGACATAGAACTTGCTAAAAAATAGGGCACCAACGTGGATTGAGATAGTTTAAAGACTTTTATGTTTTTATTTGGTCTCTATTAATAACGAAAATGTATAGATATTTGAAAACTTGTCAATTTTGAAGAAATTCCTCTTTTTATTTATTGATATTACATTAAAATTATTATTTGACACAACCAAGGGTGGTTGGTGTAATGGTTAGCATTTCTGCCTTCCAAGCAGGAGACATGGGTTCGATTCCCGTACCACTCATATTTTTTCCTTGAATGAATCAATTCACTAATTTTTTTCCTTGACTCATCAAATGGTGTCTTCAATCCTTTTTTATTTTGGATTCTTCACCGTTCCCTGATTTCTTCCCTCTACCATTCACTACTTCAATCTGGATCATTAGATCATCACCTGCACATAATCAGGTATTTGTTTACCAACCTACTCCACTTTACAAAAATCATCCATGAATACCTCGGCCAAACCGACCTTAGTGTCGATTCGATCCATCGAGTCGATTTCTCAGATCTCAGATGCCATGGCTCACGTTTTTCAGGACGCCCAAATGACTCTTTCCGGCCATAGAAAGTTGGTTGTGCTTCTTAGAAGCATTCAAGTAAGAGCCATCTCCATTGGCTATGAGGAAATGTTCAATTTCCAATTCATCAAACTTATATCGAAGATATTGAAGTTGAGGAAAGGTGTGCCTGCTGCAGACCGCATTGCGAAGTTCTGTTCTGTGGTGGTGGCCACTATTCTCAAAGAGGAAGCTGACAAGCCTACACCGCGTCCAAACGGCGATGTTTCCGACGAAGGTGAGCTGTTGGAGAGTGTCTCATCCGAGTTTGTGGATAATCTCATTCGTCACTTGCTTCGGGGCATCGAATCGAAGTTCAAGGAGGTCAGATACAGGGTAGTGCAACTATTGGCATATTTGGTCAACTACATCACTGAAATTGACGAGCAGCTCTTCAAGGCGCTCCGCTACTCCCTCAATAGACGTCTCTATGACCGTGAGCCCATTGTGCGAATTCAGGCCGTGGTTGCTATTTCCAGATTTCAATATTTCCAAGAGAATGATGAAGATGTCAATTCTGCAACCAAATCTCTATTGGTCAGCTTGAGGCATGACGACTCGCCAGAGGTTCGTAGGGCTGCGCTCTTGAATCTAGTGAAAACTAAAGAAACTCTACCTGATATCCTTGAAAGAGCGAGAGACACTAACGCTATTAATAGAAGATTGGTGTACTCACGAATTCTTCGAGAAATCACTAGTTTCAGCGACGTGAGTGTAGATGTAAGAGACCAATTACTCAGTTGGGGACTCAACGACCGTGACTCCAGTGTTAAAGCAGCGGCAGAAAATATGTTCTCGAAGACTTGGCTAGCTTTAGCCAATGAAGATATTCTCGAGTTAATTGAAAACCTTCGAGTCATCGACAGCGAGGTGGCGGAGAGTGCTATGACTGTGCTTTACGAGCTGAAGAGAGATAAGCTAGATGGTGTGGAAATCAGTGCACAAACTTGGAAAGAGCTTACAGTGGAAAGAGCATTTTTCATCAGAACCTACTTTGAGTTCTGCAACCAACACAAGCTCTACGACAACATCGAGAAGAACATTCCTGAGTTGACACGCATGGCACTAATGTTGCAGCAGTATTTAAAATTGAGAAGCTCCATGTTGAGTTCAAACAAGGAATTGGTGGAGAAGCACATGTCACACGAAAGAAAATTGGATAAGTTCACTCAGCTACTCAAAAACACAAATGCAGAGCTGTTAGAGTTTACACGCAAGGTCACCAAGGAAACTGCCTACATCCAACAGCTTTCGGTGCATGTTAATGAGTTCAAGGAGAAAATTCAAACAAAGAAAAACCAGATGACTAAGTTCAACGATCGCATGAAGAAAGCACCAAGTGACACTTTGAAACACGAGATCGAAGAACTTCGCATGGAGATTAAGACTTTGGAAACTGAATCACAGGAGTCTCAATCGGCGTTGGGCCAGTATGAAATCACTTTGGAGCAGCATAAAGAACGGTTGAAGGAGCTTTCAAAAATCGTGCACCACCAGTCTAGCGAAAGAGATGCCTATATTGAAGCGTCTGGAGACTTTGAAGCCGAGTACGGACCTTTTGGAGAGCAGCTACAGGAGTTGGAATTTATCATTGAACAGTTGCTCTTGATCATCAAGGGGAGTGATTTCGCTGATGTGGCAGGTACAAGAAGATTGATGCCGATTATTACAAATGCTTTGACACACGACATCCTCACTGACAAACTTATTTCCATCAGTGTGAGGATATTGAGGCGAATCTCCGTTGACGAGAGTTACTTTTCCAGCTTGTGCACAGAAATCATCACTGATATTCGAGACTCTGCCTCTGATGAGAATGACGAAACATTTGTTTCTGCTGTTTCCATATTCGAAGGAAACGAAGACGAAGCTGATGATGATGACGAGGTAGGCGAAAGAGATATACTGGAAAAAAGAAGAAAGCTTGCGCCGGCATTGCCTGCGGACGAGTTGCTCATCCAGTGTCTAATGGTGCTCCAGCATTACCTTGAAAATGTGGAAGACACCCAATCGAACATCCATCAGCTCGATTCCATGATTGATACCTTAATCCGTCCAGCAATCTCCAACAATTTGAATCCAACCATCCGACTTCTTGGATACACTAATTTGGGGTTGTTTTCCCTCATTGATAAAGGCTTGGGCACATCTAACCTCAAGTTCTTTGGTATGAGTGCTTCCAAGTCACCAGACGAACAGTTGAAGGTGTTATCCACCAAGATTCTCTTTGATGTATTATCTACGCATGGTGTAGGTATTCTCAGTGATGAGGGCGATGACTCTGTGGACTCGCTCTCATTAGCCCGATTGTTCTACAGTCTTCTCAAGTCATATGAGATGCCTGCCTTACAGGCTGTGGTTGCAGAGGGACTTTGCAAGCTCTTTTTGGCTGATTTATTGGTTGACTTCGGCAGAGGTGAGCTCAGAGACAGCGAGGATGAAACCAGCCAGGAAATGCAGTTGCTAGATGTTTTGATGCTTTCTTATTTCCACCCATTGAATGCAGATAACCACGAGCTCAAACAAACGTTGGCGTTCTGCATTCCCGTTTATGCCTTCAGTCATGCGAGCCATCAGGGCAAGATAAGTTCTGTCAGCGGTGATTGTTTCTATAGAATCTTCCGCAGTGACAGCGATTTGGCACGTTACGACAATTTGAGTGGGCCAGCAACGGTGATCCAGCAACTCATCTACTGGGGTGATCCTAACAATCTCGTGAATGTGACAGAAGATGAAATCCGTAAGAGCACGTCACATTTCTGGCAGGCCATGAAGTTTCTCCAGGTAATTGAGCAGGAATCACCCAAGGCCGTCAAAAAGGTCGTCATTCAAAACCTTTCCAAGCTTTCTATCACAGAGGAATTAGGCTCAGAGTTACTCTCGGGGCTCAAGAGTGCTATTGATGATACAAGACGGTTGATCAGTGACAACCAGCAAAACGAAGAGTTTATCTTCGATGCAGCTACAGAGAAGGCTATGGATAAGTTCCAAGTGTTTGTTGGAGAGTTGGTGAAGAAGGCACTGGAGACTGAGGCAGCCATCCGAGCCAGAACACCTGTAAGATCACGAAGCAATTCGGTTTCGGTGAAGGTGGAGGCGACAGAAGATGTGAGAGCGGACGGTTCGAATGAAAAGGAAATGGACAAGAGGGAAGCTGAAGACGATAACGGGGAAATGGAGCTAAAAATTAAAGAAAGCAATCTTGCAGAGATTCTGCCTTCGCAACCTGTGGTTGCAAATCGTGACGCAGATGATGCAGATTTTGCAGATGTTCCCCATGTCAACTCTGCGAATATTGACAACACCGACACTATAGAAACCAACGATGCCACCCTCAACATTCACAGCCAAGCCATTCCCGCCAAACCTGTCGTACCGGATTTGGACGAAATCGACCAATTTCTTGATGCCGAGGACCAGGTGGAATACGACATCTCCATGGAGTAATCTCCTTGTTGTCGTACCCTATCTTGAAGTTCTATACGACGGGACGGGTGCGAACATGGCAATACACAAGCCACCAGACACATCCGTCGTATAGAACGATGCATGGTCCTGCCGAGGAATCCAAATCGGGCTATACGAGCCATACGACGGGTAAACCACGCGCGTCCTGGACAATATGCCAGGATATGTGTCGGAAAATTCACTCGTATAAAGACTAGGACAAATCGCCAGGTACACTTTTTCTCACTAAGTTTCAACAACTTAAAAATTGAAAAATGGCTCCCGTTCAACTCGCAGAGAAAGATTTCGCTAAGGATAAGGAGTTCGCCAAGGCCATGCATGGCGAGTCTTACAAGAAGACTGGTATTTCTGCTCTCATGGCTAAGGCCAAAGATGCTTCGGATGTGGCCACGGAAGGTTATTTCAAGCACTGGGACGGAGGTGTGACCAAGGAGGATGAGGACAAGAGATTGGGGGATTACTCCAAGTTGACTGCACACTATTACAACTTGGTCACTGACTTCTACGAATACGGATGGGGTTCTTCTTTCCATTTCTCTCGTTACTACAAGGGAGAAGCCTTCAGACAGGCCACTGCTAGACACGAGCACTTCTTGGCACACAAGATGAACATTAACGAGAACATGAAGGTTTTGGATGTCGGATGTGGAGTTGGTGGTCCAGCCAGAGAGATCTGCAGATTCACCGATTGTACTATTGTTGGATTGAACAACAACGACTACCAGATCGAGAGAGCTAACCACTACGCTCAAAAGTACAAGTTGGACCACAAACTCTCGTTTGTCAAGGGTGACTTCATGCAGATGGACTTCGAGCCTGAGTCGTTCGATGCCGTCTACGCTATTGAAGCTACTGTTCATGCTCCAGTTTTGGAGGGTGTGTACTCTGAGATCTACAAAGTTTTGAAGCCTGGAGGAGTTTTTGGTGTTTACGAGTGGGTGATGACTGACAAGTACGACGAGACTAACGAGGAGCACCGTAAGATCGCCTACGGTATCGAGGTGGGAGACGGTATTCCAAAGATGTACAAAAGAGAGGTTGCCGAGCAGGCATTGAAGAACGTCGGCTTCGAGGTCGAGTACCAGAGAGATATGGCTGACGTGGATGACGAGATTCCATGGTACTACCCATTGGCTGGAGACTTGAAGTACTGCCAGTCGCTCTCTGACTACTTCACTGTGTTTAGAACCTCTCGTTATGGTAGAGCAATCACCACTGAGTTGGTTGGCTTGATGGAGAAGATCGGTTTTGCTCCTAAGGGTTCCAAGCAGGTCACTGGAGCCTTGGAGGATGCAGCCATCAACTTGGTTGATGGGGGTAAGCAGAAGTTGTTCACTCCAATGATGTTGTACATTGTGAGAAAGCCATTGGATGCTAAGAATTAAGTGATATATTGCATAATAGCATATTTATTCGGGAACACTTGTAAGTTGTAGAACGACAGGATGTTATAATAACATGTTTGAAATTTTATTAGAAAGGTCTCCTAATCTAAGGATTCAAAAAATAGGTTGAAAATAATGACTCCGGCGTGATTCGAACACGCGCATCTTACGATAACAGAACTTGAGTCTGCCGCCTTAGACCGCTCGGCCACAGAGCCATTTTATATCAGTTATTCCTTCCGTGGCTCTTATAAGAAAAGCTTTAATACAAATATCGAAAACTGCCCCAAATATTAGTTTAGCTGGCGATATAGGTGTTTTAGAGTTTTTTGTATTATTTAGTTATAAATAATTAGGCCCAGCTGAGGATTTATTGTAACTTCAAAGGTAGTCTTGCCAATTACTAGGTATACAATCAGTACCGAACTTGAAGGGTAGTGAGGCTAGGTAATCCTTGAAGTCTTTATGTAGTGGTATATTCATCGTATTTAACTATCTTCTGATGTGACGTGATTAATTAAAATCTTCGATCAGTTTGTGAGTTAGTCTTACTGAATTCCTAAGTAAACCAGACAGGTCTTGGTAAATGAATTTCTCATTTCAACATTTACGAATCTTTCAATTTCAAGACTTCATTAAAGCTTTTCTTCGACATAAAATCTTAGAATTATTGAGGTTCATAAGATCATAACTTCCTTGGTCATTCTGATTCCTCAATCTACAATTGCGAAATTTCCAAGCATTTGGTATTACCAACAAAAAGTCTACCTATCAGCTACCACTTGAAAAATCCAAATCTAATCCTGAGAATCTGAATAGCCCCCAAAATGAACCATAATCAGTAATTCTAATTATCCACAAATTCCATTAAAATTCCGACTATAAAAATTCATCCATTTCCTCTATATCATAATCTGTCCACGTTGACTGACCCTCCTGCACAGCCCACTTACCACCTCGATAGGAGAACCAACGTTAGTCCCATATATTTTGCCCAAGTGAGAATATTTTTCGTCAATTGCCAGGTAACAATAATATCAAAACTTCTAGACTTTAACTCTCCATTTTTGCCTTTCCTGAAGGAGTTTCTCTAGTGCCTCGTTATCCTCAGTGTAACCTTCCTTCCATTGCTAAGTGCGTCGCAGCAATCTAATAATTCTTAGCTACTAGTTCTTCTATAAATTGCTCGTTAGAACAACCTATTTTACAAGAAATTCATCACAATGACTCTCACAAACCCCAATCTTGAAGGCTACTACGTGGCTCGTGAAATGTGGCTTTACTACTACAATCCTTCTAAGAGGCAGTTCATTGCTCCCAAGAAGTGCTCTGGATGCTACAACGATGATAAGTTCGTGGTATGGGCAGTATCTGTGGCTGCACAGGCCATTGTGGACGGTGCCAGAATTTATCCTGAGTTGAAGCCGCTCATTCCTGCTGCAATCTACACTTTCTCTCATTACAAGAATAACCACTTGAAAGGATACTCTGCAGCCGAGAACAGCGGAAACGATAAGGATATCTATTACGATGATGACGCCCAGGTGGCAAGTGCCATCATCACTGCCTATGAGGTGACTGGCGACCGTAAATTCTTAGATTCGGGCCGTGAATTAGTGAGATTCTTGATGGGGGGCTGGCACGAAGGCATTGGCGGAGTCCGTTGGCACGTCAGCAAGACTTACGTCAATGCCTGTACCACTGCAGAGGTTGCAAAAGCATGCTTGCAAATTTCGAAGTTTATTCCATCCGAAGCTAATGTTTACGTGGATTTTGCAGCCAAATGTATTGACTGGCAGATCAAGACGTTACAGGACGGAGGTGACAAGTGTATCATGGACGGAATTCAACCGGATGGAATGAAGGTCGATAATGTCAAGTTGACTTATAACACAGGTACCACCTTGTCTGCTGCTGCCCACTTATACAGCATCACCAAGGATGGAAAGTGGAAGGAAATTGCTGACGGATTGGCTGAGGCTTCCATCAACAGAAACTCGCCCTTCTACGACCGTGACTACCCCGATGAATTGAGATATTGGCGTGATCCTTCGTACTGGACTTCCTTGTTGATCGAGGGATTGGCAGACTACTTGTTGTATGTGGGGCCTGATGTCCCTGAGGGTTTGGCAGGTAGAATCCAAGACGAAACTGCTAGACACTTGAAAATGTTTTACAAGTACGCCAAAGACCCCAAGGACGGATTATATATCCAGACATTTGAACCTAACCGTACCTTCCCCGAATATTACGAAAAGTACTACAAGGAAGAATTTGGAGGCAAGAAGGGCCATGGAATGAGAAACGATGACCGTGATGGAGACACTCAGAACCCACTTAAGTGTCTAATGGGATTGAGTTCTGCTGCCCGTGTGTTTTTCCAGGGTGCCAGGATCTGTCCTCAACTCTAACTTTGTACGAATACTTAGAATATTAATGTTGAATGTTTCTATTATACAAGAAGCTCAGATTCTCAAGAGAGGAGCCTCAAATGCTGACGTGGTAGGCAAGGCAAAAGCCTCTCTCTCCACCACCGTGATCTCGTTCTCACCCCATCCATGCACTTTGAGAATAGGACGGTACTTTTCCGTCATCCAGAAAGGCTTCACATTGGGCTTGTTTACGTATTCGTCTTCTTCTTCGTCGTGCTCTTTTGCCGTCAGAATCTCTCTCAATGTATCGTCCTTCGATGCGTCTTCTTTGATGCTCAAGCCGTCTCTGGCTCTCTTACGAGTCTTAGACGAATACAGCTTTGGGACGTCGAAATTAAGGTCCAAGTCGAAGAAAGCGAGCCACCGGCTTCCGTAAACCCATACCTTGGCCTTATCGACGAACATTCCCTGTGGCTTGTCCTCTAACTTCAAGAAGGACAAGGGCATTACCTCACTATTCTTTTGGGACCACTCACTAAGTAACTTGGTCGAGTTGCTCTCCGTGAGAAACTCATACAACTTGTTATCCTCCGTGAGCACGACAACTGTATCGTTGTCTGTGGCATCCATAAAGTGGATTGGACTAGAAAGTTTGGTCAAAACATGGCCCTCTTCGTCTCCATTCAATGGTAAGACTTCAATGGTGTTGTTAAATCTTCCCACAATGACCTTGGAAAAGTCTGGAGACAAAACAACCTGCTTAATGGAATTAGCAAATTCGAAGCCAGCCTTTAATTCATTAGCCGGCTCTGCAACAGTGGACACTTCGTCTTCCAACTCAATCGTCTCACCAATGGTATATTTGTAGAGCTCGTCTTCAGCAGTATGGACCAAGAGACTATCGTAGTCGTAGATCCAAACATTCTTAGCACCACTGGATATCTCATCAAAGGCCGGATCTCTGATTTTCTTCACCTGGAGCTTGCGGCCACTCTCAGTTAATGCAAAAACCTTGACGGAGTTGATAGTCGACACAGCCAAATACGAAACACCATCGGAAGAGTCACCAATGCTGATGGAAGTGATGTTGTCCTCGTCAGACAATGTGAGCTTGGCCACCAACTTGTGTTTGAGTTCGTCCTCTACGATTCTCCAGATCTTCACCACCTGGTCCTGAAACAATGCAACCAACTTAGAATCCGCACACACAGAGATATTGGAGATCTGTTGGTCCATCAAGATCTTCTTATAGCGACCACTAGCAAAGTTCTCCGCCGACTGAACGATAATAGATCTCTCCACTCCTCCACTGACCAAGAAATTGTATGATTTGCACCCATATGATGCAAGCGAACGAACATCGTTCAGGTGCAAGAGACGGTTGTAACTGTGAATCCACTTGGAAGACTTCTTCTTGATATTCTGCAACCAGGAGTACTGGTGGATTTTTCTGTCGATACCTGCCGAGTAAACCTTTCCTCCAAAAGCATCTTTTGCGAGAGTCAACACATCGGCTTCGTGTGCTGTGAATCCCTGCAACATGGTGAATGTTTCAGCATCCCAAAACTTGACGGCTCCCGTGGAGTCTCCAGTGACGAACTGCTTCTGCTCTGGCAATGTGACAATGGACCAAACTAAAGTGGATTCCGTCTTCAGCTTATCGACCTTCATGGTCGACATAATTCTTCCACGCATTTCTCCCGTGGCCGCCCAACAACGAACCTTTCCATCTGCACAGCCTCCAATCAAGCTGTCGTTGCCGTACCACTTAATACCCAAAACTCTCTGGTCTTGTCTTTGACACACGATATCATGCTCCATGACTCCGCTTCCACCTGAAAGATCCACAATAACAACACTGCCATCATCACAGCCAACGGCCAATTTATCGCCAGCAGCATTAGCATCCACACACCATACAACACCGGCATTACAGTCGTAGTTCGTTTTTGGTCTCTGGGTATTAAGGTCCCACTCGGTGATAAAAGTGGATCCTCCGATGGAGAAGAGACGAGGATTCTCGCCTGAGGCATGTGACCACACTAGTCCTTCAATAGCACGGCCCTTCGCGCCCGGTAGCGTGAGCTCATGTGTCCAGTTGTATCTGGGATTCCAGATTTCAATGTCTCCATTGGATCTTCCCACTGCAAGCCGCAAGCCGTTTGGCGACATAGAAGTAGGATCACTAGAATGAGAGAAGGCCAACGCCGTCACTGTATGAGGCGTGTAATCCACGAAACGACATCTGTGGATATCCATGGTAGTGAAGTTGGTGAAGATGAGATGGATGGAGATTTTTTCTAGATGAGGTGCGCACGTGACCCTGAAGCATTTGGAGATGGAGGTTGATGATGGGGATGGAATTTACAGTTTAGAGGAAGATTCTTTCTTCTCTTTCTTTCTTTTTCTTACGGGTGGTCACAATTAATTGTTTAAATTTGAGGTTTCTGGCTTGATAATTTCAAACTGGGTGAATCCGATTCTAATGATAGCCATGGAAGAAACAATACTAGACAACGTCTATACAAACAAACGATAAGAAGAAGACGTTAGAAATGAAGAAGTAACCAAAGGAAATCAAACCAAATCATTCATACTTACGAAATTTCCACTTGTGATACTCTACATTTAAGTTTCCCTCCTCCCTACACATTCTTCATGATTTATTATTGCTCTTTACTGTAATGTCATATCAGTATGTGTTGTGCAGATACCCTGTCATAGTTGACCAGAACCACGAGTAGACGAGGGCGTCGTTTCAGCACTAGCTTGAAAGCACCACATATGATTGATGTGCAAGTTATGGCCCTACACAAACCCAACGAACCCATTGATAAGCTGAAGCAAGCGGATGAACCACCTGTTTTCGTCAGGAACTATCATGTTGATGATAAGCTCTTTCTTAGGTCGTGAACCATCATGATTCTTCACTACCGTACGTTTAACCACCACATTCTTCTTGAAACACCACACCACAAAGAAAATAGCTAGTAAACTGATGGAGAAATTCTTCAAGAAGCGCAAACTCTGCCATCCGATGGTACGAAGTACATAATAAATGCGCCTCTTCATACGCTCTCGAGGATCCACCTCGCTTTCCAGATCAGATTCGTGGTTGAAGGGATCTACGAGCCCCATGCCGTTATTTCTTGTCACATACTCCTTGCTGATCTTGTTGATGATCAGATTGATCTCGCCCTGCCACGCCCGAAAGTCCTCAATGGTAGATGCGGGCATGTCCACCCGGTTGCGAGAACCGGTGAATGCCGAAACGGACGCAGGTTTCTTTCCTTTCTGAATATACTCATTCAAAGAAAGCTGTGTGTTTCTACGCAGATGCAGATAGATCTGCTCCAAGTTGCTTCTGTACTGGTTATTTGTAGCCAGCGCCGAGTAGTTGCTCTGCAACGGCCAAGGCGTGGCGGTAGAGAGTCGATCCGACTGATCCAAGTTGGACACCACCAGCGGAGCCACATTGTATGGGTATGTCGGGCGTGGATCCTCATCCAGGTAGTCTACGTCCTTAATTTGGTCCCACAAGTACTCCAACTCATTAAGTAATTCGCGTGCCTCCACTGTACCACTGGCATACACCTTCATGGTGTCGATAAGATACAGAATGTAGTGGCGCTTTGCCTCGGTTCGTGGGAGACCCTCTTCACGCTTCCAGGCATCCCACTTCTTTTTGGCGCCCTCATCTTCAAGTGTGTGACCTTCCGGTCTCGCCATGATGCCCTGGACATTGCCTTCCGTTGCTTGTTTGTAGAGGCCATAAAGCTTGATTCTGCTTTCGGCGGGTGGACGGGGTAACAGGCCGTGATTGGAGCGCGAGGAAAGCGCACGGATGGTGGTTATTGCTTTCACAAATACACGATCTAGACGTTAGTTCTGATGTAGAAGTGGTGATTGTGATTTGATGGAGTTGGAGGTCTTGGAAGCGGCAATTGGTCGTTTCAGATGGCGGAAAGTTTAAAAAATTACGTGAATGTAGCAAAACGACTAAAGAGCCACTGAAGGCAACGGTAGAAACATACCTATGGAATCAGACATGAAGAGGTAGAAAGTACTTGTGGTTGTTGGTGACTTTCTTATCACGTGCAATAGGGAGTGGGGAAGATTTGTAGGATGTGCGGGTGTACAAGAGGAAAGGCTGGAGATCGTGAATTGGAGGATAAAGAAAAAGTTAGAAAGGATTAAAATGTATGAGGAACAAAGAAAACTCGAATGTGAGAGGCGAGAAATGGAGAATTTGGAGTTTTTTTTATAATTTGGTGAAATTGTGTACTCTCGGATGCCAATAAGATTGGATTAGAACACTGAAGTTAGATTGAGAATGGGATCAAAATTGAAGTCCGAATTCTTCAATATTTAAGTCAATTATACGTTAAATTTAGGGTATTGAGACTGATAGCACGATTGAGGGTGTGAGATTGGGGTATTTAGAATAATGTCGAATAAGGTAGTAGATAATTTTGACTTAAGGTTTATGATGAGCAGAAGTCGAAAATCGATGAAACTATCTCGAACTTGGGTTAAAAATAAACAGACAGTGGATTGAACGAAGATTCGAAAAATAATTTGAGAATTTCAACCGATGTAAAGTATGTTTTAACAGATCAAAGGAAATTATCAAATGTTACAGCTCATTTGAGCAACTCAAGCTCGTTCAATAGCACAAGGTGACAATTAGTTACACCGTGGACCGAGATCTTTAGTCCTAGCTATCACTTTTTTTTTTAAATCGTCATCTTTCTAGGATTCTATAAATCGAAAATTTAGTCCAACTTTTCATGGGCTAAATATGAGCTTATTAGTTGACATGAGTAATTCAAACTATGTAGTCTATCAGTCCAGTTAGAAAATTTTCAGCGCCTTACCTATGAATATTCAGACAACAAGGAGTCTCTAATGACTTATACTTCCTTTAAAATTAATTAGTATTTAAGAATCTTTATATCTCTCAATAGTAAAGGTTGCAAATATCAACTTTCACTGCCTCTTTTGTGCTCTCAGTAACACTCTTAAAAGCTCTGCTTCTTCATTCTACACGGTAGATTCTACCCTACAAATCTGTTTCAATCGTAACTATTACCCTATGTGTACATATTAGTTCTCTGGAACATCGATCTCACCGGCGTTGATGGCATCGATAATGTCGTGTGGGTTCTTGTAGTCAACACGGCAGCCAACAGACTGAGCAGTACCCAAGATCTCCTTGGTAACAGAAGCCAAGTTCTTACCGAAGGACTTCTCCTTCATCTGTCTGGCAATCTCAAAGATCTGGTCCAATGGAATGTTTCCGCTGTGCTTGACGTTCTTCTCCTTTTTACGGTCTCTTGGTGGCTCCTTCAAGGCAGTGATGACAAGAGAGGAAGCAGATGGCACGACAGAGGCAGTAGCCTGTCTGTTCTGGATTCTCAACTGAACAGTGACCTTGATACCCTTGAAGTCCTTGGTGGCCTTGGCGATATCTTCACCGACCTTCTTTGGGGACAAACCCAATGGACCAATCTTTGGGGCCAAAGCGGAAGAGGCACCGACCTCACCACCGACGGCTCTCAAGTAGATGAACTTGACTTCAGAAGGATCAAACTTTGGAGGCATGTTTGTATAGTTGGTAGTAAAGAGATGAAAAGATGAAAGAAAAATTTTAGGTGGATGGTTGTCCGCGCCGTCACGTGCAGTGGAAATTGTGAGATGGGTGTGCAGGTAGATAATGTATGTTTTGCGTGCCGGTGCGCCATATACTAGGGCTTGAGCCCTAAATCCATGAAAGAGTGGATAAGATTGAGTTAGTGATGTCGAGATACTTACTTATTATACAAGAGAGGAAAATGGAGAGATTCAGGGGATTTTTTTTGGAGTTAGAGGGGTTCAACATTCTATGTGAATTTCTTCCAGTCCTTGTAAAATTCAATTTGTGTAGTAATGGTTGCGTTGTGTGCCTTGTTTCTGCTTCACTTCTTCTGGACCAGAGACACTAGTACGAAAGTGAAGTATTGACACCGTGACATGTTGAATTTCCTCATTTCGCCAGTTAATTTCAATCAATTCTATTATAATTTTTTCTTCCCTTTACTATTGAGTTCATGATGCCCATTGTGGCCATTTATGTACTTGCCTTTTGTATGGAACGTTTATATCCTCGTCTTCTTATGCCGCTAAATTGGTTGCGAAAAGCTGCCTTGCACAAGAATACAAATACTCATGTGCTTCAATATCATAGCAAACAACGCAAAAAAAGACTTCATCCATTCTTCTACAAATTCCTCCATTTACCTGTTGACACCGTTTCTTAACGCAAGTGCATTATTAACTATGAGATCCTGACTTACCCTTTCAGATCTATGATAATTCCCAACTTAACGTACTCATCAAAATCGTACAGAACTTTTCTTCCAACCTCTTCAATTCTTTCTCAAATCAAATAATTGACATGATCATAATAATAAGAGCCCTGAACAACCGAGAATTTATCACAGTACCACCCAGGTTGCTCTTGCCTAATCCATCAGTCACGCTTTCCGTTTGAGGGCTACCTGAACTGGAATCTGTCACTTCAAATTCTGTCGTAGTGCTTTCAACATCCAGAGTCAACAGATAAACTACACCTCCAAAATCCACGGTTCTATTGCCGGTGTACATCAGGTAGCTGTAAGAGACATCATCAAAGGTATACGTACTCCATGCCCCTCCAAAAGCCATTGAAAATTTCTCTCTAGCCAGAGTGTGTGAATAATATTTGGGAGTAACCACATCTGGAATAGTAAATGAAATTGGTTCGAGTGTGCTACTCCTTTGGGAAACGGCAGCTTGTCCTAAAGCAACTTGACGCCGTCCCATCCCGACTACCAAATAGGTACTCTTGAGTACGTCTAATCCCAACACACTGGGAAATTCAGCGACCTCGAGAGATAGGTAGCATTGTCCGTTTTTCTGCTTGAGCAAGTCTCTAATCGGAACCTGGATCTCAGCTCCGGAGAAATAGAACGAAACCAGGCTTGTCAGATTCAATAATTTACAATCCAAGCGATGGAAGTTTCTAGACTCTTCCACCGCTCCAAGTTGCTTGCCAACATTTTTCACATATTCGTATGGTAACAGCAGAAATGTCGAAGCCAATACTATTGTCACTGGAATTTGAATAGGAATACTGAATCCTTCCCCCAGAATTCCATCCAAAAGGATCACGATGTCAGTCTGTACATTATTGCCAACACTTGGATCCACCATTTGAACTACCCGAAGCTCGCCATCATACTTACCAAGATCAACTGTACCCAAGTAGAGCTTCCCTTCACCCACGCTATTGGGGCCAAGATAAATAGAATAAGCAAAACCAGTACCCCCTTCTGCAAAATTCCAAAGAAAAGTGGGAAACGACCATTTAAAATCAAAATCCACGTAGCGGGCAGCTTGAAATCCTAGCCCTAACATCCCGATACAGGTAGAGTTAGTCGCAGCCCCAAAAACCTGATAATGCTCTCGTCCTCCAAAGTAGATGGTATCGTTAGCCGAATACCCGAAGACTGTTTCAAGACCACTATAATTAGCAGAAAATTCAAAAGATGTTTCATTTTGAAAAGTTAACAGATTTTCAGGGAAATATATGTTAGTAGAGCTGCATTGGTAACCTCCTACGATATTTCCTCCTGATGCGGGAATCCACAAATGTCCTCCACGAGTATCTAGCCTAACGCTAATGTTCTGTCTATTGGAGCCCACTTGAAGATTTATTGTATAATATACATTCTGATTGAAGACATCTGTTTCGGAGCCAAACCTCTTCCTCAAGTGGCCGAATTCTTCCACCATCGGAGTGAGATCGAAACTCATATATGCATTCACAGCTGCTAAGAAAAAAGTTAAAAAAATCATCGCTAGGCTAACTGAGACTTTAAGGTACCTACGTTTTTATATAGAGATTCAGCCAAGACTCTTTAGTTCAGGAGTGAGTGGGTTCAGAAGTGAGTGAAATTGCTAACTTAGCGAGCTGCATGGAACCTCACAAAATTGAACGACTTAGGTAGTTAAAGAAATGAAAGACAACCCGGCGCAGAAGAAAAGTGCAACATCACCCTCATATACAAAGAAAATAATAAAAAATGGCTGACGGGCTTAGAATCCTCGAGTCTTGTCAAACCGAACTCAATAGGTTGCTGGCACATTGTCCGAAACCATGAGCCAAAAGACAAGTTCCAGTATCGGCTCATGACCGCCCTGCTGCTGTGACGCAGGGTCGCCAAAGATTATGCAAGGTTAGATTTGAATACAGGAATGTGAATAGACCACTCCTTTCCACATGAAATCATGGATATCAATACGAAATCCAGCTGAGACGCAGTTTTTCGTTTTGAAATAAATCTAGCATTAAGAAGATTATATATACTACCCTCAATGAATTGTCCAATTTCATACAAGCTGGTACTTATCACTAACTTTGGATTAAGACATAATGATTAGCCCATGGAAGCAGTAAAAAAATAAAAAATGAAAATAATTCAGAAACTAAATAAACCATAAATCAGTCATTTTAACAATCCATCCTCCATTTTAACACCCCAAATCTACCTCATACCGTCATGAAAAGTCCCTGCCACTCAAACTATTGACAATATCATCATAACGAAGACCAAAAATGTCAGATAAACTTTTCTATCTCCATTCAGAAAACTAGAAATGGAGGACTCGGAAGCCGTAGATACAATTCCAGTTTTCAGACTATCTTCCGATAGAGAGCTATGCCCTTGAGTACTGCTTTCCGCCCGAGAGTTACCTCCTGTTTCTGAAGACGATGTTATCCCTGAAGATTCTTCGCTCACAGTCAACAGATAGACCACATTACCAAGATCCACGGATCTACTGCTGGTGTTGATCAGATAACTGGGACCTGTTGGTACGGAGTTGCTGTATGTGCTCCATCTGCCAGAACTGTCTTCGGAATATCTCTCTCTGGCCAGAGTATACGAATACTGCGTTGCAGTAGCAGCTCCTGGAATGTTGAACGAGATTTCCTCAATTCTGCCAGGATTGTCAGCAAGGCTTGCTTGGCCCAATCCTACCTGGTCTCGAGCCAAGTTAATCACCAAGTAAATACTTCTGAGTATGTCCTGGCCGATTATACTTGGCCCGTTGGCGACATTGAATGAAAGGTAGCAAGCATTTTTCTCTTGCCAAACCAAATCTCTAATTGGAACTTGAATTTCAACTCCACTGAAGTACAATGATATCAGACTAGTCAGATTCAACAATCCACAATCTAAGCGGTGAGAGCTCCTGGATTCCTCAACTGCTCCGAGCTTCTCACCAAGTTCTTTGACGTACTCGTAAGGGAACAGCAGGACCCTTGAACTTAAGAGTATGATAGCCGGCAATTGGACTGGTATACTGAAACCATCACCCAGAAAACGATCCACTATGATCAGAATATCACCAACCCTATAGGTGCCGGTGTAGGGAGTGGTCATATGAACCACTCCAAGTGTACCAGTATACTTACTGTGGTCAACAGCTCCCAACAACAATTGTCCTTTGTCCGCACGATTGGGTCCAAGGCGAATTGAATAAGATTCAGATTGAATCAAGTCGTCAAGCCAAAGAGTGCGAATAAAACTGCCATGGTACCGATATTTTTCTCCTTCTGTGACGTAAACGGAGCTAGGATATCCTAACCCAAGCATTCCGACACTGTCTGACCTGGTTGCAACAACGAAAGACATCTCAAACGAGTCATCTTCAAGGATGAGGGTGTCGTTAGCAGAATATCCACTAAGACCAATCCCACCAAAATCAGCTACCACAGAGATGGATTCGTTCTTGAACGTGTCCAGATCCTCTGGATTATAGGTTCCCTTGGACTCACAATTGTAGAAGTCATCAAGGGTATCTCTCTTAGATGATCCTCCCGAACAGCCGGCTGCGGGAAACCACATGAGTCCCAGTCGAGTGTCCACCACTAGGGAAACATTTTGTTTATTGGATCCAACTTGGAAATCAACAGTGTAATAAATTTGTTCATTAAAGAGGTCTGCTTGGATATTATCCCTCTTATCCCAAGTCTGTGACTCTTTGACCAGAGGGTTGAGATCGAAACTCAAGTACGCGTTTGCAATGGCAAACAAGTAAATTGAAAATATCATTGCTGAGAATAAAGACTCGTGTATTGCTCCATTTAAATATGGTTCTTGGTGCCATGGATTAGTACGCCAAGACCAACTGATACCGGTATGTTAACTTAACCGAAATACATGCTGAACAGTGTAGTATTGCCAAGGCAAGTATACATGTTTATTGTCACTTTTTTTATAGAAAAGATCATTCAGTCGGCTATTCGGGAAACAAGTCAATTGGTATGAAGGTTACTCATGGATAATCTGATCAAATGGTGAAGGCTGAGATCTAAGAATCAGTCGCATGAACGTAGCGTGCATGAAATTGATGTTGTCTAGAGATAGGTATGAAGCAGAGCTGAAAGAGGGAAACAAAATAATAGATAAAAATAGTCTCTGGGGTACAGATGTCAGATACTGAAGCGATCTAAAATATTCTGGTTTGAAACAAGAGTTAAGAATATTGGCGACCTCTATTCAAGCTAAGTTGTGCTTAAAATAGACTTAATCTCTTATCTATTCCGTCACCACTTATTATCAATATTTTCCACATAGCTTGGGCAGGTAGTTGCACTTGAGGTCCTTCTGGCCATTTCAGTGGTAATAGTAGTCACGTTGGTGCCAGTTACACCACCTGTACTTTCTTCTCGTTTTGAATGGACTCGTCCACGACTGCTAAAGTTGCTCTATTGAATTACCGGAATTGATTTGGAGTTTGAGACCATCCACACTAACAATCGACAGAACCTCGACATTTTCATTTAAGAACCATGTATTATTTTAAAATCATTGGGTTTTTTTAAAATAGTCAAGTTGATTGGAACCAAAAATAACTATGTCTAGATTACCTGATTACAGTCAAATGGTGGTTTCAACAGAAAAGAAGAATGCCAATCAAAGAATTGAAGACTGGATTTTGGAGACACATCTGACTTGCACACAAGCCAAGCGTCGTGTCCATTTTCAATCAGATATATAGAGAAGTGACAAAATAAAAGCTCACAAATAGAGTTGACATCTTTTAAAACTACATGCTGGTACAATACGGTAATAAAAGACTCAGATAATCATTAGGCACGATAACTATAAACACATGAAGCTATTGTTGAAGTAGCCTGTTGCCGAACAATTCTTTAATAAAATTACGAGCACGTAAATTCTAATTAGATGCACGAAACGTGACCTGCTTGTCACAATAAACGTTTGATATGCAATATATAGAACTGTAGGTCAGAATTAATGCAGGTTCAGGTACGTGAGTCGAATGCAGGGCCAAGGTTCGGGGCGTAAACATGCACAAAAATACCTTATATGAAGGACTGTCCTATTCGAGATTCAAATATGAAGTGGTACTAAGAAAACAATTTTTACCAAGTTTAGAAATAAAGCTTTAAATTTACACTTGAAAGTACATTTAATCTTTAAATAGAACAGCTTTACAACAACAACCATATAATATGGAACAAGAGGGGTGATATTTTTAGACCACATGCCCCATTCAGTGTTTCCGAAATTGTTCTGGATTCCACCAACAGAGCGCTTGAAATTAGTTGGCTGGTTACGTCAGTCAAAGTGACATCTGTAGCAAACTCGGAAGATGTGCGTACAATACTCCTGGAGGAAGCGGTAGAAGAGAAACAAATTGGCGACGATTGAGTGACTGTTTGGTGGTACCACCTCCATTTGCGGATTTGCTGGCTGTGTTAGTGGAGTAAGTTGGGCGGGTGGATACACTTACCGATGTTACCGGATACTCCAGTTCAGTCTTGTCATATACATATTTTTGAAGCACATCTGTATATGAATAAAGAGGAGCATTCAGCGCTCGAGAAATTGTAGTTCGAATGTCCTCAATGTTGTCAGTTCCTGTTTTTTTCACTGCCATCATCATCACTGTCGCTATCGTTTCCCTGGTCATTAACATAAGCCTGTGCCAACGATATTTCTCTCTCTTTCAAGTCAACTACCAAGTAAGTACTTTTTAGAATATTCTGACCGATCTCGATGGGCCCGTTGTCAGTTGAGGTCAAAGATAAGTAACATCCTGTTGTGAGCTGCATCACCAAATCTCTCACAGGCACTTTAATCTCCACCCCACTGAAGTAGATTGAAATCAGTTCTCTCAGTTGCAACAATTGACAATCAAGTGCATGAAGCGAATTTTCTTCACCCCCCCTAAGCACCTAGACTATTTGCTTCACAATTTGTTCAGGAAATGTGCAGCTGGGAGTTTCCAACGTTGGTAATTGCTGAAGATCGGCATCATAATGAAATCCCTTGCCCAGAAAACCATCTACATTCAACAGAACGGAATAATGACCATCTCCCCACAATTTCACCATTTTGACTCCGTGAAGCGTACCTTCGTAGTTGCTGTGGTCAACTTCTCCGAAAAGGAGATTACCATCCGAAGAGTTGTTTGGACCTGATAAAAGAGAATACACTTTCTTCGATATTTTGCCTTCATCAACCAACTGTTATGTGAAACTCGTCAAACTACTATTCCTATCCGAGAATCCTAAGTTGTCCAATCCTGTTGGCTGAGGTTGCTATGCAAAATCTCATTCTGGAAGCAACATCGTCAAGCTCCACTGAATCATTTCCAAAATACCCATTTGCGTGTGTGCCATCAAAGAAGTCGACAGTAAATTCAAGACTGTTGTTCTGGAAACTAGTCAGTTGGGATAGAGAGAAAACCCCTTTGGAATCACATGTATAGAGAGATTCAATAGTGTCTTTGCGATGCAACTCCTCTTGGCTACAACCTCGTGTGGGAAACCATAATACATTCAGAGGAGTGGTCACTAATACATCAACATCTTCATCTCTTGAACCGACTTCAAACCCAGCCAAATTGAATAGGTTCTTGTTGGAAATTTCGGTTTCTAGGTTGTCCCTTTCGGTATACTGAATGATGTGGCTGTGAGACCTTGGTCTGAAGCCAATACGCAAATAGGCATCGGAAAAGGCTAATAAGAATGCCAAAAACAACATTAGAAATCGAAGATTGAATGAATTGCTGGGAATTGAATTCGTTATTATATACTACGTTATCACTCCTTATTTGCCAAGACCAAGACTAGACAACGAAACTATGATTTTTACTCAGCCAAATCGAAGAAACTAAACAAGAGGAACATGATTAGCCAATGATCTTTAAAGAATATTCAATTGTTTGTACTCTTATATCCAACATCGCATCCCTAAACTTCACCTCATAATTCCAGAGAGTTGACACATTGAAATAAACAGCCCAACTGTTGGAAAGTTCTTAATACCAATGAAAATATAAAAATAAAGGGAATAATCCTTGGGAGCCTCAAGAGTGGTACCGGGAATTATCTGACATGAACTTAACAGCCATTTTCGAAGATGACGAAGGCCCCTACTGACGAACTAATACAATTTACGCATCCATAACGATGATTCGTCAAGTCAAGGCCCTCAATGAACAACACTAAAAGAGGCAGTTCTGTGAATTAAACACAGCAAGCTGAATCTTATTCCCACGTCACTGTCCATTTCCATATCTAATGATGATAGGAGAGGAAAAGAACCACAAATCCCTGGTCAAATATCCATTTATTTTTTATTAAAGAAGAGTTGAAAGAATCTGAATAAATAGCAAAGCAAGCGTCGATAACCCACTTCCAATACCTTTACCTTGCTCACCACCATTACGTGAAGCCCAATATCCGTAATAATCAGAAGAAGTTGAGAATTCAAGACGGTAAGTTGTATTTCCCCAATCAACAGACCGGCTACCGGTATTGGTAGAGTATTTGGGCCGATGAGGGACCTTGTACAGCGAAGTGAACCACTCACTAGTTTCATACGAATATTTTTTAGCAACATTCGTGTATGAATACAACGGAGCTTCCAGAGCCAGGGGAATTGTGGAAATGATGTCTTCAATATTTTCATTGGAAGAATTCTTAGCTTGGGCCAAAGCCACTTCCTTGTTGTTCAAATCGACCACAAAGTATGCACTTTGAAGTATATCGTCGCCAATATAGGCCAGCCCCGGACCCTCAATAATAGAAAGAACGCAAAAACCACTACTTACTTGGCTGACAAGATTTCGAACCGGAACCTGAATTTCAACACCACTAAAGTAGAACGAAATCAGTTCTGTCAGATTCAACAAGTTACACTGAACTAGATAATTTCCGAAATTATCATTTTCGACCTCCAAGTATTCAAGAATACCGTCAATCGAGCCGTAAGGAAATGACAGTCCAGTGTACTCCATCGTTATTTCGATGGGAATATTGACATCTGAATTAAAGCCATTGCCCAGAAATCCGTCAAATAGAATCAGAACGGAGCTGGGCCCGCCCAAAAACATATCAACCATTCTTACTTTCTGAAGAGGCTCCTCATATTTTGCATGGTCAACGGCACCAAGTAGAAGAGTACCCTCAGAAGCATTGTTCAAGCCCATCTGGAAAGAGTATGCATTACTTTTAATGTGTCCATTCTCCACTAATTGTTCCAAGAAACTGGGTTGATTTAACGTTGCTTCGGAAGAAGCCAGTGCGTTACTTGGAAACCCCAATCCCAATTGACCAACAAATGAAGTGTTAGTTCCAATACCAAAAGTTATGTTTCCTCTAAAATCTCCGTACTCAATGACATCAGTGCCAAAGTATCCCCTTGCATATCTGGAAGTGAAAACATTCTCATAATGAAATACCTTAGTAGTATTTATGAACGAAGACAGTGAAGCTGGAGAATATACTCCTCCTGACAGACACCGAAGGAGATCATACAGAGTATCTCTCTTATAAGAGTAGTAATAAAAACACAGATAGGTTGGAAACCACAAGAGGTTCAGACCAGTGCCCACCCAGACACGCACGGTATCATTATCTGAGCCAACAACGAATTCGGCAGAAAAATATGCCTTTCGATTCTATAATTCACCTTTCACGTAGTCTCTTGGAGAGAGCCCCTCATCTGGTGCTAAAGCAGTGAGTTTGGTTCGCATATGAGCATTGACAAACAACATTAAAAAAAAAGTGAACAACAACATTGCAAAAAATATCCGTAAAATGCAATCATTTGGGTCATGAAGAATGAATATATAGTTGTCTCCTTTAGAAAAGGATGTTGGTATCGGAGCCGGTCATTTGTGCGCCAAGAATATACGATTTACGACAAAGTTGCATGGTTGTGACCGATTGATAGGGATACAGACACTGACTAAGGAAATTTAGTAAATCAATTCCATCAAATTGGGTCATACTTTTTTGCTCTCAGAACGATATCTTTAAGCAAAAACGCCACTAAAAGCGCAATACATCTTCCATTTGTATTTTCTTAAGTATAAATGCTCCAGGATATTTCGAAACTATCAGACATGGCTACGTGAATGTGAAGAGTGTTTAATTCTCGCGTAAGAAGCTCGCCAAGAAGTTGAGCAACTTAGAGGAAGTTTGGCCATAAGGAAGTCACACACCTTTATCACCGAAAGAGTATCTAAAAATTGCTATTATTTCTAGAACTCTCATCTCAACATAAAAGTGGAACTACTTGAAATCTTTTTCTGTTCAATTTCAATTTGGTTAACTTCTTGCTCTTCAATCAAATCGTTTGTGGAAAGGTAATAAAAATTAGAAAAAAATGCGAGACAAGTCGAACATTTTGGTGATCCAAAAATAGACAAGAACGACCACAATTGAGAATTTTGCTTGGAGAAATTGACCCTTTCACTTTAAAATGAAATGCATACACGTTGCTCATCAAACTTTCCAAGTTCATCAAATTGTTGACATTGTACACATCAAACAGAAGCAACACTATCTCTAAATGATTTAATTGTCCAGTTTAACGGATCTTTAAATAAAGATTTCGAACTTAAACCAATAATTTGAAGGACCTCTTCACTGCGCTATTTCTCAGTTGCAGCTGAATATTATTTTGTTCAAGAAGTCAAATCTTTTACAGCAATATGTAAGTTTTGATATGTCGCTCCTTTTCTTAGCTAAATGATGATTGAAAATATTATAATTTTTCATCATGGTATCATTTGTAATCACAGACTATTCTTTTTTGACTTAATCAAGATTTCTCTCATAGAGACCAATACATCTTTCAATACTCTCTGGGGGGTCGGGCTGTAGTCCTGTGTATATTTTCTTTTGTTTTAACATGTATTGCATCGCCAAGTAAGGTGACGCATAATAATCCGTGCTAAAGAATATTATACGACAACACCAAACGTTTGGAAAATGTACAAAAGTTTTGACACACGATTCTCAATGAATATATGATCTGGTATTTGCATGTAAGTAGTCGAAAAAAATGAACAAGTTCACAATGAAGTTAGATGCTGTTGATAAGGCTTCTACTAATAGTTCGTAATTCTGCAAGCCGTGACCAACAGATGCATAGCCAAAGTCCACGTATGATGTTACCTCAATCAGGAGCAAATTATTTATATCCACAGAATACCAAAATAAGATCAAAATATATTTTCGAAAACGTATCATGATTGGTAAAAGTAACTGTTTTTGTCCTCTCAATGATTAGTCAAGGTAAGTAGTATGTGTACTGACCATGTTCCAGGGCCAACAAGTAATAAGCATCGTAAGTAATATACAGCAAGTGATGTAAATTTAGTTCGCTGAAGAAGGCAAAGAAATATTCAATAAGGTAGTAAGGTCAAAATACTCGCATTCCTACAACTTCTTAGCTCAGGCAAGCCAATTTAGAAAACAACGGAAGATAACATCCAGTAAAAAAGGAGCAGAGAAAATGGCACTTACCAATCAGAAAACTGTAAGGATAGAGAAAAGAAGAAGCATGAAAGGCAGGCACTTTATGATGTATCCACTGTCCAGTGATGACGATTCTGCGGGCACTGAAACTGCCGTGGTCCCAGCAGAGCCACTCAGTTGATTATTACCTGCCTCCGTAGTACTGCTGGCTGCAGAAGAGCTAGAAGCCGGTAACGAGCTTGTAGATGAAGAACGTGCACTTGCTTCGCTAGTCTCCAAAATTTCTGATGAGGTTTCTGATGACATATCTGAGGTGTCTGAGTAAACATAGAAATCATATGACATTTCTCCGTAATCATAGTAGCCATATGATGAATAAAATGAGGCCGCATAGTCATACTTGGTAGTTGCCTGTGGAAAAAGGAGTTTGTATGTCGTACTTCCAAGATCAACAGACCTGCTGTCGGTGTTTGTGGAGTAAGAAGACCGAGATGGAACGTCAAACAGGGAAGTATGCCATAACGCATTGTACAAGGAGTGGTAAGAGTAGTAGTACTTCTCAGCAACTTCGGTATACGAGTAGAGTGGGGCTTCAAGAGCCAGAGGGATCTCAGAAGCTATATCCTCAATGTCTTCCACGGAAGAATTTGTTGCTTGTGCCAATGCAACTTCTTTGTTGTCTAAGTCGACGACCACGTATGCGCTTTTAAGTATGTCTTGGCCAATAATTGGTGGTCCAGCATATTCGTTAAGCGCTAACGTGCAACCATAATATGACGATTGAATAACAAGATCTCTTAACGGTACTTGTATCTCAATACCGCTAAAATAAAACGATATCAGATCAGTCAGATTCAAGAAGGTGCAAGGAACTAGATCATATCCAGAGAAATCTTCCATCACATCCAATTGCTCGAGAAGGTCATCATATGAACCAAGTGGGAAAGACAGTGTTGCTTCTTCCATTCTGATTCTAACAGCCACGTTCATTTCGAAACTGAAGTTCTTACCCAGAATCCCATCAAGTAGAATCAGAATAGTATCTGAGCCATCATTATACAAGTCAACCATCTTCACCTTTTGGAGGTTCCCTTTATACTTACTATGGTCAACAGCACCAAGTAGAAGGGTACCCTCAGAAGCATTATTGATTCCCAATTGAAATGAGTACGCATTACTTTTTATGTCTCCTTTCTCAACTAACTGTTCCAAAAAGGTGGACTCGTTCAAAGTCGACTTAGGGGATGTATGCTGATAATCTGGGAAACCTAATCCAAGTTCACCAATATAGTCAGCTTCACTAGCAATCCCGAAGGTTATATTTCCTGAGTAATTTCCATACTGAACCTTATCAGTACCGTAGTATCCCCAAGCACCATTATAATTGCCGGTATACCACCATTGGAATACGTCACTAGTGTTTCTAAACGAAGACAGGTCGGAGGGAAGGTAAACACCGGCAAAGTCACACTGATCTATTTCATATATTGTGTCTCGCTTGTAGCTGCTGTAGTAGTCACAATTACGAGTTGGCACCCAGAAGAGGTTCAGACCAGTATTGATCACTACACGGACTTTATCCTCTTCTGAGCCAATCAGTAAGGGTGCAGTAAAAATTATTTTCCGATTAGATAATTCTCCCTTCACATTATCTCTTTCTCTGATCCTCTGATCAATGTGGGATTGGGCTGAAAGGTCCATTCGCATATGAGCGTCGACGAAGAATAGGAGGAAGAATATAAACAACATTGATGAGAGTATTGAGCAGCTACATATTTGGGGAGAGAATGGACAAATTTATACTGGATCTGAATAAATTACGTTCGAATTCGGAAGCATCAGCCTTCCAAGTGCCAAGAGAACCAATATGCGCAGAACACCCCTAAATTCATGATAAAAATGATTCTAGGAAAGACTTACTCTTCGTTCAAGTCCATCTACAGCCCTATAATGTAGTGTCTCTATGGGTAAAAGTCACGAAAAGCAGAGTGATTTGAGGTATGAGGTTTGGATTGAACCTTTTGAATTGGTTGGTCGGTTGCTAAATGTATCACTACTGCATATCTAACAGGAAGGATATTCAATTAAAGGTTTGTCCCTGCAACTTGGGATGAATACGAGTCACGCACTGTCGGAAGACTGTACAATATGGATCAATATTCTGATTCTATAAAAAAAGGAAGTTGCTCCTCCTCTCTCATCGTTACATTGCAATCGTCATCAGTTACAAATTGGAGACTGTTGATTGCTATTTCATGATAGCTCATATTCAGGAGAATGTAGATCTGGGTTTTCGAGGAAAAATAATCTTTCTTCCTTTGGAATTGTTCCTGGCTTGTAAACGACCAGCCATCAATTGAGCCTAGATATAGTAGCGTTCAATACAACTGATAAAACAAGAATGCATACTCTTGTTTCCACGTGCAGTAGAACCAAAATTATAGCTTCCTCGTGGACTTTTCGGTATAGTTAATGTTTTCTTTGATCACCGGCGTTCACTTGTCCTGGTTAAAATAATAAAATCTCCTTCAATATGGCAACACTGTATCTATACACGACGTACGATTACATACTTCAACTGAACTCCGGCGTCATGTATTTACTTTGAGACTAGTATTTGAACCAACTATAGAACATTGTAAAAAGAAGAATCTCAATTAAATAGTGAAGTGAGAATGGCGATCGGGCTATAAGCGAGTCAAGAGAAAACTGTATCTCTCTCGAAATTGAAATTGAAAGATAAATATTGCTTGTAACCTGACGATAACCTGACTTCAATGCCCAGAACAATAATAGTTGAAATAAAGCGGGGTTAGTCTTCGCATAAAAATCATACACCCTATTGTAAGTAAGACATTACTATTGAAACCTAAGAATGGAAAAATGTGCAATATAGATAACTCCCGAAATCATAATGAATCATGACTCGGGTTGGTATTAAATCACATTACTTCAAAGTATCAAGAGAAATACGAGAGAGTTGCTGTAATCACTGTTATAATCAACTTCGCAAATATTATAGAGCAATATGCAAAGAATGTGCCACTGTCTCCCAATTTCTCCCAGCCAATCGCACGTCATGATGTCTGTTCACTGGAGAAGACCAATCAAGGTATGAGCCCTGATCGACCCAACTGATTAAACAACAGCCAAGTGTCCGAAATTCCATGCCTACACATCGTTCCTGTATTAGGAGAGCGACCATGCATACATGCGCATATTGCATTACTGTGTAGTGATAGAACATCAAATCAAGATGTGAGGTGGATAGAACATGTTCGACTTCATTGTCTGTCAGTCTAAAACAGATGAATGTCATGTTATCAGTATAGATGGTAACTAATCGCACCGGATAAGTACAATGCATAATAGGAAAGCAAGTTTTGGAACCTTTTTACCCACATTCTTGGAACTATCGTTCTTGGAACTACCATCTTGAACTTCACAAAAGCGTATGTTCGCGTAAGAAGTCTAAAAAGCCAAAAGTATAGAAAATAGAAGAAACAGGAGATGCAGACATCGCGTGAAGTGTCCACTATTCCTGTGCTTTGTGGAGTAAACATACTTGTCAGTTACCTCTGGAGAAAGGACGTATGTTGTGCTTCCGAGATCAACTGACCTGCTATCAGTGTTTGTGGAGTATGAGGGCCGAGACGAAACATCATACAGAGAGCTGAACCACCCATTTGAGTAGTAATACTTCTCGGCAACTTCGGTATACGAGTAGAGTGGAGCTTCCAGAGCCAGAGGGATGTCAGAAACTATATCTTCGATATCTTCATTCGAAGAATTCGTCGCCTGAGCCAATGCAACTTCTTTGTTGTCCAAGTCAACAACGACATATGCACTTTTGAGTATGTCTTGACCGAGATGATACGGACCATCCAACTCGCTAATGGATATCAAGCAACCAAAATCTGGAGATTGCACAATAAGATCTCTAACCGGTACCTGAATTTCTATACCACTGAAGTAAAATGAAATCAGCTCTGTCAGGTTCAATAAGCTGCAGGGAACAACATGGTAAGAAACCTGATTATATACAGCGTCCAAGTGCTCATATAACTTATTTAATGAACCATAGGGAAGCGTCAGCCCGCGATAGTCGTAACAAGAACAGATATATTCATTTCTGAGCTGAAACCGTCGCCCAGATATCCATCTAGTAGAATCAGAATAGAATCTGAGCCATCAGTATACAAGTCAACCATTTTCACCTTTTGGAGTTTCCCTTCATATTTACTATGGTCAACAGCGCCAAGTAGAAGGGTACCCTCAGAAGCGTTGTTGATTCCCAATTGAAAAGAATACGCGCTACTTTCGATGTCTCCATTCTCAAGTAGCTGTTGCGAAAAAGTGACCCCGCCTAAAGTCGAGTCGGTATCTAAAATTTGGAGATCTGGAAAACCCAAACCAATTTCACCAAATAAGTCAGCTGTAGCAATCCCAAAGGTCACATTACCTGAGTAAACACCGTATTGAACCTTATCATAACCAAAGTACCCCGAAGCGCCTCCAGTATCCGTTTCAGAATACCACCAATGGAATAGGTAACCAGTGTTTCTGAACGAAGTCAGTTTAGACGGTAAGTAAACGCCATTAGAGTCACACTGATAGAACCCAGTGATTGTGTCTCGCTTGTTCTGAAATTGGTAGGAGTCACAATTACGAGTTGGGACCCAGAAAAGGTTTCTTGTTGTCTGAAACGCAATGCGAACCTCATCTTCTAGTGAGCCAATCTTAAGTGGTGCAGTATAAGCGAATCTTCTAACTGCCCCTCCTACATAGTCTCTTTCACTGATCCTCTCATTAGGGTGTGATAGGGCCGAAAGATCCATTCGCATATGAGCATTGACAAGTAATAGCAAGAAACAAATAAGCAACATAGTGAGTAGCGAGTATTTACATTTTTGAGGGAGAATGAACATATTTAGCTTAAGTGAAGAACTTCGTATTCATATGCATTGGCAGTTCATACGCCAAGAAAATTGAATATGCGCAGAACTTAGTCACAATGTGTCATTGGAAGAAACGGTATTTCCATGCACACAAGCCGAACTGTAGCCCTATAAACATTATTCGGGGATGCGAATTACAAAATACATCGACACTCGAGGAGAGTGTATTACAGTAGTATTATGGAGGTTTCTATCGCTAATCGAAAATAATACTGCATAACGAAGCGTGGAAATTTATCCTCTTAGAGGATGTTGCTGTAACATGGGCCATTGCGATGTCACTCATATTTGAATGACTGTACGAATTATTTGCTATTACGTTCTAAAAATACGGTGTCGTTCTATTGTTCAGTATTTCGATAGTTGCTCCTCTTTGTCTTTCCGAGTACACCGCACGTTGTTATAGATGCATAATGTCATTTCAATCGGTGCTTATGTTTAGTTCACATCCCCGAAATTTTTTTTTTCATTTTGAAGCATCCTAAGGTGTTCCTTAGATGAAGAGAAGGATAATTTTGCTTCACAGAATGATCTTGGATTATCATCTGCCTTTGGAATCTTCTCTAATAGTCATCCCGCAACCAAAATTACTGATTATCAAAACCCAGTATTATGCGCACCATTGGCTTTAGTGAATCAGAAACTCTTAAGTTTCCACGATGAAGTATCTACCTCTACTCCTCCATAGAGTCCACATGTATGCTACTTGAAGCAAAAACTAATTCATGAATTATTATAGAATCACGTACTCCGGGATGAAATCAACAATTTGCTAGGCTCTCCGCATAAACAGGGAACGAGAAGACTCAACCCTTTAATCTATTTCTACCAATATACTTGGTTAGCTGGGTAAAATCTTTGTCTGGAAACCTGAACATCCCTAACTTTCTTTTATAAAAAGCTTCATTCCAGGCGATTATGAATTTGTGCGCAGTTCAATCAAATAACTTCCCACTGAAAGCTACTTGAACAGGAAGGTTTCGCATTTGGAGTAGATCAAACAAACTAGCAATAGCTATTTGCATGTCCACAGTCAAAAGCAAGCGTACTCCACAAAATAAGAAAGTTGCAGAATGGTGTTTTATGGCAGTCCGAGATTCTGCAAGCCAAGACAATCCACCTTTGCCGAAAGAAACCATGCATAGATTACGATTACCAGAATAAGATTCAAGAGCACTTTTCAAATTTCAAAACAGATTGCAGATCTTAAGTTTAAACATGTCTGGTATTAGCGAGAGCCGCATTTGTTGAGAATGGCAAAGATGCATACTATTCTGCTGCACGAACAAACAAGTACATCTAATGTACAATACCGTAATAAGTATGACTATACGAAGTAAATTCACACCCATAAAAGCTACGAGAAAGGCTACAACTATCACTTCTAAAACAATAAAGAAACAATCTCCATTTAGAAAACCAAAAGCATGATGATCTCTCAAAACATCATAAGAATGGAGAAAATGAGAACCATAAGTGGCAGACATTTGATGGCGGAACCATTGCCCAGTGGCGATGAAGTTCCAGTAGTCCCTCCGGAATTGGTAGTGCTTGCTGCTGAAGAGCCGGTACCACTACCTGTGGTAGCACCAGAGCCTTGGGGACGTCCCAGGGCAGTAGTTGTTGAACCTGAAGCAGATAATGAGCTTGTTGATGATGACCTTCTTGATGCAGCACCAGTCTCCGAACTATCAGAGTAATCATCTCCCGAAGCGTATGTTGCGAAGTAATTATACCAGGTGGTAGCATCAGGATAAATAAGGTCATATGTAGTGCTTCCCAAGTCAACAGACCTACTTCCAGTATTGGTAGAGTAAGAAGACCGAGATGGAACGTCATACAGGGAATTATACCATGCACCATAGTACGAGGAGTAGTAATACTTCTCGGCAACTTCGGTATACGAGTAGAGTGGAGCTGCCAGAGCCAGAGGGATCTCAGAAACTATATCTTCGATGTCATCGTTTGAAGAAATCGTCGCCTGAGCCAATGCAACTTCTTTGTTGTCTAAGTCAACAACGACATATGCACTTTTGAGTATGTCTTGACCGAGATGATACGGACCATCCAACTCGCTAATGGATATCAAGCAACCAAAATCTGGAGATTGCACAATAAGATCTCTAACCGGTACCTGAATTTCTATACCACTGAAGTAAAATGAAATCAGCTCTGTCAGGTTCAATAAGCTGCAGGGAACAACATGGTAAGAAACCTGATTATATACAGCGTCCAAGTGGTCATATATCTTGTCTAGGGAACCAAAAGGAAATATCAGGCTCCTATAGTCCATGGTGACGAGAACAGGAATGTTCATTTCAGAGCTGAAACCGTCGCCCAGATATCCATCAAGTAGAATCAGAATAGAGTCTGAGCCATCAGTGTAAAGATCAACCATTTTCACCTTTTGGAGTTTCCCCTTATATTTACTATGATCGACAGCACCAAGTAGAAGGGTACCCTCAGAAGCATTGTTGATTCCCAATTGAAAAGAATACGCATCTTTCTTAATATCTCCTTTCTTCACTAGCTGTTCCAAGAAACTAGGCTCCTTCAGCGTCGAATCGGAAGATACACTTTGGTTATATGGGAAACCCAAGCCAAGTTCACCAATATAATCGGCCCGATCGGCAATACCGAAGGTGATTTCTCCTGAAAAATCTCCATACTGGACTTTATCAGTACCGAAGTATCCCACTGCACCGTAATCATAATAGTCATACGACCATTGGAAAACGTCACTAGTGTTTTTGAATGAAGACAGCTGAGAAGGCAGGTATACTCCCGCAGAATCACATTGAACTAGGTCGCTCAAGGTGTCCCGCTTATAGTTGTAGGAGTTACAATCATCAATGGGGAACCAAATAAGGTTCAGGCTGGTCGAGGCACTGACACGGACTGTATCTTCCTCGGAGCCAATTTTGAATTCTGCCGTGTAAGCAACATCTCGGTTGGACAATTCTCCCTTCACATCATCTCTTCGAGTGAGCTTCTCATTTGAATGGGGATGGGCCGTTAGATCAACTCGCACATGAGCATTGACAAGCAATAATAGATAAAATACAAGCAACATTGGTGTAATTAGTGAACATCTACATTATTGAGGCGAGAATGGACAAATTTATACCGTAGCTGATAGAAGTCTATATTCGGATGGGGCTGTCCTTCAATTGCCAAGAAAACAAAATATGCGCGGAACATGGGGGAACCTTATTGCAAGTTGGAGATACATATCAGGATGAAAAAAAAAAAGTAGTCCAAGGCTGATTATTATTGCCGTTCATTTGCATCCCTAACTCCATACTCTCTAGATACTGTTAACAGACGCAAAAGAAGTTTGAGGTTTGTGGTTTGGGGTTTTCTTTAGGTAATCTCGATTCCAAATAGATACACTACTGCATGTCACATTAGGGGGTTACTAATCCATTTAGAGGAAGTCACTGTACCTGAGGCTAATTCAAAAGTCACGAAAACGTGTAAGACTGTACAATAAGGGCAGAATTTAGGTTTGAGAAAAAGGAGTCATGCTATTGATCAGGATTATCAACCAGCTGCTCCTCTTAACTCAATGTTGATAGCTTTATTGTTATTGTAGCCTATTCTTCAGGGGCATGATTGGTGGCTATGTCGAATTACATCACTGTATTCAATCGCAATGTGGAGTATACTTATTGTGTACCGGAGTAGATTGAGAATGTGTGACAGTTTGAATTGGTCCCAGCTCGTAAATTGCCAGCCGTCAACTAAATTTGTCAATATGCTTTCTCTCATTTTCAGAGAAACAGGAATCGAGGAGACAGTCTTCGAACATCACCAACGTAAGAGGAAACGCAAGTTTGACATTTTGGTTCCGGTCAAAAGGATGTACCTGGAATATCGAAAACCAGAACATAATATTTCGAATTCCTCTTCCGTTAAGGCACCATGTCAAATTGGTTGACTGTGTAACCTGCACTTCAGGCTGTAGAGTTTCACAGCCCTGTCCACAAAGCGTGAATTGTAATTAATTAAGAGATTACCGCATGACCTTCATGTATGAGGGCAACAAGTACGTCTACTTGGACACAAATTCCGTTTCCCAGTGCCTAATTAAGTAGATTCTAGAACGTGAAACTCATATTTTACATTGTTGACAGAACGAAATAACCGAGAACTGGAAGCATCGATGGGTGTTAAATTTGAAAAAGCAAAATAGATACATTGAGTAGTCTAGTAACCTGACAATTATGTTTTGAAGCCCGGCATTACGTCGCGTTGGTTATTCTTATCAATGCCATAAGATCCACCTCAAAGGAAGCAAATCCAATACTTGAAACTTGCTCTAGTGGTACGATGGGAAGGTCTTGAAGATGCATACAAATCTCCACAACTGAATTTCACATCCATGAACAGAAAATCACCGCTTCTCAACTGGAATCAAAGCTCTGTTTCTTTTAACGATCAAAGTGCAAATATGATTCAGAACGAATAAAACGGACCTCAAATGATGTTAACACAACTATCTATATGTCAAATTGCTGTTTCCCTGATCAGAATAAAAGACGCAACGATTATTAGTGTCAAAATCCTTAGTACACTGATGGAAATAACCAATTGGAGAGAAAAGTGATTTCACTTGTCTTGATGGTTTGTTCACCCGAGATAGTATATTGAAATGAAGCCCCAGTCAGTCATTAAATTTGTTGCTCTATTAATGTCTGTTCTTCTTGGACTTTTACTAAGACCTAAGTCATCGTGAAGTCGTTCTTGTGGTTCGAATTACACATCAAAGATTTGTTGTGTGGTGTCTCATCTGTATCTGTTTTCTGAGACGGCCCAACTAATTTAAGTATATGTCCAAAATCCTCTTTTCAACAAGAGTGTTTGCAACCATAGGAATGTAGGCTGCTTTATGTCAAACTCATCGCTTTCTTCTGTTAAGCAAGTTAAGATATAGGTTGCTTCGATTGCTAGATTCGTTTGGTCAGGATAAATAATATGCATTCCAAACAAGAAATTCAATAATTTAGTAATGTAGGATGTCATTTTTGTTTTGTGTCTTAGCAATCTTCGAATAATACGTTATTCTTGAAGTGATAGCTTTTACTGCAATTTAAGACCATCAAAGCTTGATATTTCGTTTCTCTCGGGAGCTGAAAGGTAATATAGATGATAAATGTTTTCAGCTCATTGTAGCATTAGAAACTCAGACTACTCTTCCTTTGATTAAATCACTGAATTCCCCCCATTGAGACTAATACTTCTTTCGAAAGCTCTCTCAGGATCATTAGGCAGTCCTGCGTATATCCACCCTAGATTTAACAAGATGTATGGAATCTACTGTTCTATGATGCAAAACTCAGCAAATGACATGCTTTACACGGATCAACAAATCTGGTTAAACATAATCTGTAAGTGCTTGCAAGTGATATACGACAACATCAAATCGAGAATGTCCAAACTTGATTCTTAGTGAATTTTGTGAACAAAGTATTTACATGTAAACAGTCGTAAAAATCAGGAGTAAAGAAGACCGGGGCTCACAATACAAAATTGGAAGCTGCAAAATGTGGGTCATAATTCGCAATTCTGCAAGCTATGGCAACATATGCATTGTTATAGAGACCACGCATAGGTAATAGGTCGCTCAGAAATTAATCATTCTTATCGACAAAATATCAAAACGAGATCAAAGACGTTCTCGAAAACGCATCTCCATCCTTAACAGTAACTGTCTGTCTCGTCTCAAGGATATGTTAAGAGAAGTGGCATAATAAATGTACTGGCAATCTTCAAAGGCCAAACAAACAATGTAAGGATAAGTACAGTGGTTCGATCCAGTAGAAGGCTAAGATGTCAGAAAGGTAGTCTGGTCAAACTACTCGCGTTTCTACAACATTATAGCTAAAACTAGGCAATTAAAAAAATAACGAAACATAATATAATATCCAAAAAAAAGAGAATAGCAAAGAAAAGAAAATTCATATCAATTAGAAAACCAAAAGTATGGAGAAAATAAGAAGCATGAAAGGCAGGCACTTCATGGCGTACCCACTGTCCAGTGATGTCGATTCTGTGGACACTGAAACTCCGGTAGTCTCAGCAGAATCGCTCTGTTGATTGTTTTCTGTTTGCAGAGCACTGCTAGCTGCAGAAGAGTTTGATCCCTGTAACGAGCTAGATGCCGGTGACGAGCTAGATGCCGGTGATGAACTAGATGCCGGTGACGAACTAGATGCCGGTGACGAGCTTTCTGATGACGACTTTGATATTGAAGGATTTTTTGATGAGGAATGCGCTGATGCTTCGCTGGTTTCCGAAACTTCAGATGAGGTTTCTGATGATATATCCCAGGAATCTGAGGAATAATCCAGCGCATAATATGAGGCGTAATAGTCATACATGGAAGCCTCCTCTGGATAAAAGACCTCATATGTTGTGCTTCCAAGATCAACTGACCTGCTAGCAGTATTTGTGGAATATGAAGACCGAGATGAAACGTCAGTCAGAAAGCTGTACCATCCATAACCAGAGAGGTACTGATACTTCTCGGCAACCTCTGTGTACGAGTAGAGTGGAGCTTCCAGAGCCAGAGGGATGTCAGACACGATATCTTCGATGTCTTCGCTCGAAGAATTCGTCGCCTGAGCCAATGCAACTTCTTTGTTGTCTAAGTCAACAACGACATATGCACTTTTGAGTATGTCTTGACCAAGAGCTGCTGGTCCGTCATATTCTTCAAACGTTAACATACAACCATAATATGACGATTGGAAGACAAGATCTCTTACTGGTACTTGAATTTCAATACCACTGAAATAGAGAGATATCAGATCAGTCAGATTCAACATGCTGCAGGGAACAATATATTCTCCGTAATAGTTTCCAACCGCCTTCAATTCATCAATAAGGGGATCAAACGAACCATATGGGAAAGACAGAACAGTATATTCTGAACTAATAGTAGCGGCCATGTTCATTTCGAAACTGAAGTTCTTACCCAGAATTCCATCAAGTAGAATCAGAACAGAATCTGAGCCATCATTATACAAGTCAACCATTTTAACCTTTTGGAGTGTTCCTTCATACTTATTATGGTCAACAGCACCAAGTAGAAGGGTACCCTCAGAAGCGTTGTTGATTCCCAATTGAAAAGAATACGCGTTACTTTCGATGTCTCCGTTCTCCACTAGCTGTTCCAAAAAGGTGGACCCGTTTAAAGTCGACTTGGGGGACATATATTGGTAATCTGGGAAACCCAAGCCAAGATCACCAATATAGTCAGCTTCACTAGCAATCCCGAAGGTTATATTTCCTGAGTAATTTCCATACTGAACCTTATCAGTACCGTAGTATCCCCAAGCACCATTATAATTGCCGGTATACCACCATTGGAATACGTCACTAGTGTTTCTAAACGAAGACAGGTCGGAGGGAAGGTAAACACCGGCAAAGTCACACTGACGTATTTCATATATTGTGTCTCGCTTGTAGCTGCTGTAGTAGTCACAATTACGAGTTGGCACCCAGAAGAGGTTCAGACCAGTATTGATCATTACACGGACTTTATCCTCTTCTGAGCCAATCAGTAAAGGTGCAGTAAAAATTATTTTCCGATTAGATAACTCTCCCTTCACATTATCTCTTTCCCTGATCCTCTGATCAATGTGGGACTGGGCTGAGAGGTCCATTCGCATATGAGCGTCGACAAAGAATAAGAGAAAAAAAATAAGCAACATTGTTGGGAGTAGTGAAGTGAACATCTACATCTTCGAGGCGAAAATAGACAAATTTATACTGGATCTGACTAAACAATTTTCGTATTCGGATGATCAGCCTTCCAAGCGCCAAGAGAACTCAAGATGCGCAGAACACTCCTAACTTCATGATAGTAACAGAAGCAAGGTCATGAAATGAAAAAAAATATATATATATAATCTTAGGGAAGACTTACTCTTCGTTCTGGCCCATTTTAGCCCTATAATTCATTGCTTCAATAGGTAAAATCACGAAAAACGTTGTATTTTGAGGATTGTACTTGAATTGACTTCTTTGAATTGGTTGGTCGCTAAATGTATCACTACTGCATGTCTAACTAGGAATCATCCGTTCTAAGGCTTGTCACTGTAACTTTGGTTAATTACGAAGTCACGTATATTCAACAGACAGTACAATATGGATCAATCTTTGCTTCTAAAAATAAGTAGCGTGCATGTAAGTATTATCTACGTAGCTGCTCCTCTTTTCTCATCGTTACATTGCAATCGTCATCCGTTGCAAATTTGAGACTGTTGATTGCTATTTCATTATAGTTCATATTTAGGAGAATGTTGATCTGGTTGTCAGAGAAAAATGATAAACATTCTTTCGTTGGAATTGTTCCTGACTTGTAAACGGCCACTCATCAATTGAGCCTAGATGTGGTAGCGGTCAATCAATCTACTTCACTTCTTCCCTGATCGAACTGGGCATGCATACTCTCGTTTCCGCCTGCAGTAGAATCACGCTTTTACTTTCCTCGTAAACTTTTCGGCAGAGTTAATGTTTCTTCTATGGTGACATGCCCGCGGCGTTCACTTGTCCTGGTTACAAGAGTCTCCTCAAATATAATAAGCCTGTACCTTTGCACCACTCATGATTATGAACTTTAACTGTATTACCGCTTAACGTATTTACTATGAGGCTGGTCTTTGACTCAACTATAGTGCATAATATGAAAAGAGAGGTTCATTTAATTAGTGAAGTGAGAATAGAAATTAGGCAATACGCGAGTCAAAAGAAAACTGTGTCTCTCTCGAAACTATACCTAAAAGTTCAATATTGGAAGTAACGTGACGATGGGCAATATCCTGATATAATACCCAGAACGTTGTTGAGCGGGGTCAGTCTCCGCAAGAAAATCATTCACCCTTAATTGAGTACGACATTACTACAAGTAGTTGTTTCCGTTAAAACCCATATGGAAAAGTGTGAACTATGGAGAGTTGGTGAATTATGACTAGGATTTCTGCTACTGTATTCACATTTATTCAAGGTATCAAGAGAAATACGAGAGACTTCCCGTAACCACTGTCGTAATCAACTTTGCAAGTACTATGGAGCAATATGGGAAGCATGTGCCAAAGTCTCCCCCCCCCCCCCCCCCCCCTTTCTAGACACGGTCGTTATGACTGTTCTAGTTGGAATGGACTAATCATAGTATGTGGGCCTTCTTTAACTCAACCGATTAGACGACCTAAACCAATGTCCGAAATTCTGTGTCAACACCTCGTTCCTGTATGAAGAGAGCGACATTGCATGGAGCGCAAACACTGCATTAGTGTTTATAGTGACCGAGCATCTAATCAAGATGTGCAGATACGTCGAATGATAGAACAATTCCACTTCATTGTCTCTCTTGCAAAAACTAATACGTGTAATATTGATTTTGAGGGATCTATGCTATGCACGTTAGTAACTAATCGCACCAGATGGATGAGTACCATGCATATAAAGAAAGGATAACAAGATTTGGAAGCTTCAGGTCACATTTTTGAAACACCCATCATAAACGCTACAACAGTCCATATTCGGGTAAATAGTTTACAAAGCTAAAAGTATCGAAAATAGGAGGAACAGGAAAGGCAGGCATCTTGTGAAGTGTCCACTATTCCTTTGGGAAGCAAAGTAATCATAAATAGTAGTTGCCTTTGTATAAAAAGGCATGTATGTTGTACTTCCAAGATCGACAGACCTGCTTCCTGTATTTGTGGAGTATGAGGGCCGAGATGAAACGTCATACAGAGAGCTTACCCACCCATCTGAGTAGTAATACTTCTCGGCAACTTCGGTATACGAGTAGAGTGGAGCTTCCAGAGCCAGAGGGATCTCAGACACGATATCTTCGATGTCTTCGCTCGAAGAATTCGTCGCCTGAGCCAATGCAACTTCTTTGTTGTCCAAGTCAACAACGACGTATGCACTTTTGAGTATGTCTTGACCGAGATGATACGGACCATCATAATCATCAATCGTTAGACAGCAACCAAATGTACTCTCTTGGAAGATTAGATCTCTTAGTGGTACTTGAATTTCAATACCACTAAAATAGAACGAGAGCAGATCCGTCAGATTCAACATGCTGCAGGGAACAACAGTAACATCATCGGGTGTTTTAATTGCATTCAAGTGAGCAATTAGTTTATCAAAGAAACGATCAGGAAGAATCAGTGTTGCTTCTTCTATTCTGATAGCAACAGCCATGTTCAATTCCATGCTGAAGTCTGTACCCAGAATCCCATCAAGTAGAATCAGAATAGAATCTGAGCTATCACTATAAAGATCAACCATTTTTACCTTCTGAAGCTTTCCTTCATACTTACTATGATCAACAGCGCCAAGTTGAAGGGTACCCTCAGAAGCGTTGTTTATTCCCAATTGGAAAGAATACGCATTTCTTTGGATGTCTCCTTTTTTTACTAGTTGTTGCAAGAAACTTAGCTGATTCAACGTCGAATTGGAGTATGTCATTCCGGGATCTCGGAAGCCCAAGCCAAGTTCGCCAATATGATTAACTTCATTGCCAATACCAAAAGTCATATTTCCTGCGTAATCTCCATATTGGACTTTATCAGTACCGAAGTATCCACCGAATCCTTTCTGAGTTGTATTTGCATTTTTCCCATAATGCCATACAAATTCTTCACTTGTATTATGGAACAAAGTCAGTGCTGAAGGGAGGTATATTCCGGCTGAGTCACACTGACCTATTTCAGGTATTGTGTCTCGCCTGTTATTACTGTAGTAGTCACAGTTACGAGTTGGCACCCAGAAGAGGTTCAGACCAGTATTGACCATTATACGGACTTTATCCTCTTCTGAGCCAATCAGTAAAGGCGCAGTAAAAGTAATATCTCGATTAGATAATTTTCCCTTCACATTATCTCTTTCTCTGATCCTCTCATCAGGGTGGGATTGGGCCGAAAGGTCCATTCGAATATGAGCGTCGACAAAGAATAAGAGGAAGAATATAAGTAACATTGTTGAGAGTAGTGAGCAGCTACATCGTCAAGGCAAGAATGGACAAAATTTATACTGGATCTAACTGCACAAACTTCGTATCACCAGCCCTTCAGGCGCCAAGAAATCAAATATGCGCAATACCCTTCAACTTCGTAGTAATAGTAGTTACTTGTCACGAGTGAAGAAAGGAGTGATTTGCGGCTCATTTTCTATGGCAGTCAACCGGCAGTCTAAAATCCATGCCTTTCTGTAGGTAAGTCGCGAAAGAAGAAAACAGTAGAGGTGTGTCTTTTGGATTCATTTTTTTCGCTTACTTTCTTGCTTGTATTAACACTGCATGTCGAACTAGGGAAGCGTACATCCATAGATGTTGTCACTGCAACTTGAGAATTTACGAAGTCATGTAAATTCGACAGCCTGTACATCATGTATCTAATTCATTCCTATACTCTAAAGCCTTGCGTGTGAATGATCGGTATTATCAAAATAGCTGCTGTCCCTTTCTCGATGTTCAAGGTTTCATTATAGCCTTTTATTATTCTGGCCCTGAATGTTAACTATGTCGAAATTGATCACTGTAATCACACCCATCTTGTAGAAAGTTTGTTTGTCAGAGAACAAGAAAAAAATTGTGTTCAGCTGAATGGTCATGGCTTGTAATCTATCAGTCATCCGTTTATTCTCACTTTTGAAGTGGAACGGAACAATTGGAGAGAACAAACAGATTACTCAGAGAAGGTTGAGAAACCAGTCATTAACACAATCAATGCGATTATCACCTTTGCAAAACTGGCACCGGAGATTGAATAACAGACGTACCTACTTCAAAAAAAAGTTTTATTTGTCTAGCCCTAAAAGTAAACCCCAGTGCTCGGATCAACAAACGATACAAGAATACATGCACTGAGTTCAAAACTCTAGACTCACAACTATTAACCACTAGCCAAGCACTCTCGAAATTCTTTCCTTGGATATGTATATCATGATAGAGTTAAGTCCGTTTTTACCATGTCTTGGGCAGTCAATTAAGTTGATTTGGAAGAATAAATGGAACATCAGTACCAAACTAGAGAACTTGCGAAGTTTGAACGCAAGAGTGTCGCCTGCAAGATACGAACAGAACACCCTGGGCTAGGAATAATTCTCGAACGTATAATGGATTACTACTTGGACAATTGCCGTAGTATCCAGACTTTTTGAAAGATAATCATTTTTTAATCTTTGCTGGGGATTGAGGGGGTATCGTCTTGACAGCCCCAATGTTGCTGCCAGAATTAGGAATGTTGCCTTATGAGAAAATCTAATTCGACAACGAAAGAATTACTCTAGTCGTACAAGTCCACCCTTGTAGGCATTCCATCGTGTTCAAACGAAGCTGGTAACATGCAAACAATCGTTTATTGCTATTAATTAGTTATCTTGGCGTCCATATGTCACCGCGCTGAAGTCTTCATTATTAGGTAGAATTCAATTAAAGAGTTCCGCCCGGAATCTCATCTCCAATGCGTGAATCTTCGTATTGTTCCTTGGTATTAGTGACTGCCAACTCACGAAGCATAATGGTGGGATTTTTCTCGTGGCCCTGCAACTCCTTAAACACCAACACTGGCTTTTCTGTGAGCTTGAGAATACGTTCTTTGTCTCCGTAGCAAATGACAAGCACATACTTCGACCACTTTTCTCGAGGAATGTGGTGTCGACGCATAGCCAGCTGGAGCACTTTCAAGCATGTATCATCAGTTGAGGCTTTGAGCTGCTTCAATGGCTGATTTCCCGTCTGCGAATGAGGCATCTCCGTCACAGTTCTTGATGTAGCCATCAGGTTGGTTGACGCCTTGGTTTTCAAGCTGGGTGGGCCACCGGTCACCATTTGAAGTTGCAGCAGCAGCTTCAACCCCGGAAGTTCTCCCCCCTCACTCTCGTGGGTAATTGGAGATTGTCGGGCCTCCACCAACCTTGGTTTATTAAGATATCTGCCTGCTGCTGCCGACTTCACCTCGGTGATCTTTCCCACTCCCATAGAAAGAACCGAACCGGATGAAAAACGTTTGGAATATGTTGGGCTGGCCACAGACGGTTGTCTCTGAAGAGACGAATTGGAGGTAGATTTGGGGATTGAGTTTGTCTGGAGCAGGGTCAACGTAGTAGTGGCACCTGACGATCCAGGTGCCGAAGAAGGTGCCAATGAAGGTGCAGACGAAGGAACTGACGAAGCAGCCGATGCAGAGGCAGCAGGGGCAGATCCTCCACTGCTAGTATTGTTTCCGTCACTTTCGGATGTCAGCCACGAGTTGGTCGAGTAAATCGAATTAGAAGAGTATGTGGGCAGCAGAACACCCACGCTTGGATCCAAAGTAGGTGTGGGAAGCGGTTTGGACTCCTTCATGAGACGAATCACTGGGTTCAAATCAGTCTTGAGCTTATTGAAGTTATCATTCAATTTGCGCAAGTCTAGAGCATCCGTGTCTGGCTTGGGTTCGAGAAACTTGTTGATATCACGAAGAAGAACCGCACAGAGTGAAAGAGCTTCCATCGAGACGTAGTTGGAGTTGATATTGACGGAAGTTAACCGAAAGTTGGGATCATTGGGCCCAGTGGGCACGGCATCGGCAAACTGCTGGGCCATGAGGTCATTAATGGCTCTCTTCGCTCTGAGACGGGAACCTAATTTGGGAATCCCCAATTCTCGTAGGTGTTCAGTTGTAAGGAACGGTAAAAGTGAACCGTCTATATTATTTTCAATGAAGGCAGCCGTGACGTCTTGGTCCACGTACGATCGAAGGTACGACGACACTTGGGCAGGGTCCCACGAGAGAAACGACTCGGGCATTTAGAATGGAGAATGGAGAACAATCCTGGTTCGGGTAAAGTGTTGCTATTTAGGGTTCAAGATTTGGCTTCATGGCATACTGTGGTGATACAAGGGTGCATATAACGCGAGGGAAGATGGAGAAAGATGGGGTGCCTAAGAGGTCCAGAGCAAATACAAGAGGGCGTTATGATAGATATTAGAAGGCTACTAGTCATATCTAGTTGGAAATCGGTTTCAAAAACAGAGAGTTCACTATTATGGCGCTTTACAAAGTACTTTTCATGAGGTTGCGATGCATTGTTGAGAACATAGCAATTATCAGATATCTGCAACCCAGGACGTAAGTTCTGATGAAAAGATCAGAGATCCCCGATTGACTGATCGTTTCACTTTGAATTGTACCTCAAAAGCCAAGAAGGATGAATTTTGGAGGAATGAGTGTATGTTTTGGAGGGGAATGCGGGTGTTTCAGAATGAAACGAACCAGCCACGCAACGCAACGCACAGTGAGGACGACTTCTTTTTCGGCCAATGACTGGGCACTCGACATTGTTTGGCCCAAACTTTCCTTAAAAATTGCTAGGTTTCGTTTACTTTTTAATACTGGGTCTTATGGAAGCTTGCAAAGTGATGCGCAGCAACCAGCCTAAGTGGTGTTTCTGCAATGTAAATCTTCCATGCATATGAATCGGCGCACACTTACTTTAAATTGCGAAATACTAAGTGCTTATTAATTCCATAGGAAGAAGTTCGCTAATTTTTCTAGTAGGTTAGAATGCGATGATGCTTGATCTGTGTAATTTAACAAAAAAGCATTTGTAGCGCGGAATCTTCTTTTATGAATTGAACCTGTTGATATTTATTGAAAGTGTATAATTTGGAAGAGACCAATACGATCATGTATACGATTTCCTAAGCGATGGACACTTTGAGTCTGAAGATAGTGACTATATTGTGACGTTTTGCAACAGTGAGACCCTAGATATCTGTTCGATGTACAAATTATTACAATAGATTGTTTTATGGAGTTCAAAATTTCGACCGCCTTTCCATGTGACCTGCCAACGGGTCTGGATTCATCACTGAGGGCCATATGGTTTTTCGTAACTACATAATTATTAACACAAACTAAAATTTGCACTTAGTAAATTTTTTCTCCAGTATGTAACCATTAATATTTGGCATAAAATGAAGTATTTATCTGTTAATCCACGTATTATCACCTTGTTTAGATCACTCAAGGTTTCGCAGCCAAAGCCATAATACCTCGATGAAGAACACTAATCAAACTCAAAAGTAGGACAAAACTATACACCTTTGTTACCTGTCAAAGAATATACTATATATCTAACTATCACATGCTAAATTCGTCCCTCTCGCTCATTTTTTTTCCTTATCATCCCTTTTCTCTCCTGAGCATACTTGTTCCTTCCTGATCCTTTATGCTATTTTTGCCATCATAGAACCTCGCATACCTATCATAAGTCTCCCACGGGCCCTAAGTCTCACTCCACACTTAAGAATCCCCATTTTAATGATCGGCAAATTGTTTATTTCTTAATCTAACATTCCAATATTCAAATTCTCCATATTCAACTCAACCTGGCCTTTTCCACTCTCTCCAATACACCCCCTTCTAATCCCATATTCAGTCTGTCCTACACAGCCCTTCTATACATTACGTCACCTGCACTCCAGCAACCATGTTACTACTCTCCATCCTCTTGACTCTCGCCACTTATCTCTTCCTCGCCATGTCGCAGAATCAAGAAAACCCACAAGGTCAAGAAGATCTTTTGGTCACCATTGGCAACAAACAGGTACCCCTCTCCAAGATTAACAAGCCCCACAACGTGGTGGTTGGAGGTGTGGACAAGCCTGTTCCAAACTTGCAACAATTCCCAGATGTTGAGCCGGAGGCAAAGGCTCGTGAGGCCAAATTGGATGCGGAAAGAGCTGCTAGAAAGAAAGAGGAGTTGTAAGGAATCAGCTTTTGCCACTCAATTGATGAGAATGATTATACGATTGAAGAAATGATGATACAAAGGTTTGAGGTATCAATGATGGTATGGATGGGAATTGAATGAAAACAAGCTTCAGGACGAGGGTGTAAAGTAGAAAGTATCTATTGAATGAATATCGGACTGTTTGTCAAATGTAATTGTAGAATGTATTTATCGTTCATCATCAAATGTATGAGGTTTGTAAGTAGTGTCTCACTTATAGAAGTACGATCTTTATAATCCAATTTACTAAAATATTATTAGACAAATCAATAATTACACATTTCCAAAATTCAGACTTTTATAACAGATCAACCTCTCTTCTAATCTTAAATATAGAGTATCTTGCATTGCATTGCTCTAACCTATTTAACCTGTCTGCCTGTCCTCCACACAATTCACGTCTCATTTAATTGAATCATTTAATTTTAAACACCCCATTCATTGCCCATTCACTCCACATCGTCCATCCATGCTTCTACCTCGAAGGTGGATTCGCCAATTAAGTTATGTGGCGGGATTCCTCGTGTTTGCGCTGTTTCTCGTGCTTGTGGCCAACAAGAACCGCATCATCCACTTGGATCACTTCATCTCTGGCGATTTGGTTCCCCAGTTCTTCCAGCCACCTTCTGACGCATATGTGGTTGACATCTCTATTGGCTCGTGTAGCTTCTTGAATATAAAGTCACCCACTTGCGGTGAACCCGATAAATCCCTGGGTTTATATGGTGATGTCCCAGAAGGTCAGTGGACTAAAGTTGATAAAGACTTGCTACTTGGGAGACTGTGGGTGAGCAAAAGACATCTCTACTCCAAGCTTATCAAGCCGGATTTCTTTGATACCCAGAAGAACCCACGAACGGTCCATTTGGTTTGGGTAGGTACCAAAAAAGATTGCACAATTAAAGGTAATAAAGATTGCATTCCGGAAGAGGTGATTCGGGACTACATGAAAACGCATCCTTTCGACGATGATGGCTACAAGTATTATCTTGATGTCAATAAGGACGAGAAGTTGCATGTTGACACCGACAAGTCCAAATCTGCTCATAAGTACAATGAGGACTACAAGTTGAAACAGGGAGAAAAATTGAGCGAGAACGAAGTCTCAGACACTCCCAAAGAGGCTGAAGATCTTAAAGATGCTACTGTTGAAGATCTCAAAGAAGTTCCAGACTCTAAGTTGGACCAGGACCAGTACGAAACGGAACCAGAGAACAATGACCAAGTGTACGGTGATGAAGCCCCCGATGATGTGGCCACCGAAATGGCCAATGATGTTGCAAACGAGAAGCGCAATGGAGCTGAAAAGCATCTTGTTCGTCGTCAGAAAGAAACCTCCCGTCACAAACTCAAAGATTACATGTCAATTCCAACCTTGAAAAAGCTCAATGAGGCGGGGTGGGAATCCAGAGGAAATGGTATCTGGGTCAAGTACGGGCCACCAGGCTTGCTGTCGGTCACAGGCATTGATGTCCTCTACGGCACCGATGCTAAGGACCCTCGTCCAAACTGGAATTTGTTGCCCAATCCCATTCTAGATACTGGCGCAGTTCCCCATTTGTTACCACGCCTCTCCTTCCGTGTTGGTCCTCGCATGGACTACAAGAAGTTGTTTAAGAAGGACTTGAAGTTCCGTAAGGATGGAAGTTTCAAGATTTTGCAAGTGGCAGACCTTCATTTTTCCACAGGCGTCGGTAAATGCAGAGACCCAGTGCCAATCGAATCGCAAGAGGGTTGCGAGGCTGATCCTCGTACCCTCAAGTTTATTGAAGCAGTTTTGGACATCGAAGATCCAGATTTCGTGGTAATGACTGGAGACCAAGTGTTTGGCCAGGCAGCACCAGATCCCGAAACAGCTTTATTCAAGGCAGTTATGCCTTTCGTCAAGAGAAAGATACCTTATGCGATTACGATGGGAAACCACGATGATGAGTCGAATCTTTCACGTGAACAGATGATGCAGCTAGCAAGCTCGCTTCCATACTCCGTGGCTGGCGTTGGTCCGGATGCCGTGGATGGTTATGGTAACTACGCGGTCACCGTGGCTGGTAGCAAGAACCGGGGTGTTTCGGCAGCATTCTATTTCTTGGATAGTCATAGCCGCTCGAAGCATCCAAAAACAAATCCTGGCTACGACTGGTTCAAGGAGTCTCAGATTGATTGGGTTGGGATGGAGGCTGAATCGCTTCTAGCACATAAGGACAAGAAGGAGTTACTCAGCATGGCGTTCTTCCATATCCCGATCCCCGAGTACCGCAAAGTTGAAAATAGACCCATGGTGGGCCAGCTCCGTGAGGGAGTCACCGCTCCTTTATTTCACTCGGACATGCGCTCAGCTTTCAGCCAAGCAGGAATTCAGGTAGCAACTGTTGGCCATGACCATGCTAATGACTACTGTGTGTTAAATCCAGATTCGGAAAACTCCGAATTCAAGCACACCATGTGGTTGTGCTATGGTGGTGCTGTTGGTGAAGGTGGATATGGAGGCTACAATGAGTACATTCGGCGAATGAGAGTCTACGACCTTAATGAGGTAGGTTGGTCGATCGATACATGGAAACGAGCCGAAAATAACCCCGGCGAACTTTTTGATAAGCAAAGAGTTGTTGAAACTGGTTCTGCCGTGGATCACGTGTAAGTTCTGTTATGAAACAGTGGAGTAGTTGATGTGGAGAACTTGATTGGGAGAAACTGATGATAAAAATTCGAAATTTTAAATAAAATCAAAATATTCTGTGCAAGGCTGTGACTAAGACCATATCTGTAGTTGAGCTTCCTTTTTCTCTTCACTTTTATCAATTTTTCCGACTTTCTCTTCTACTCTCTCTCGTCTCCATTAGACGGTATCGTCGCACCTTAACCACCGTTACCTACATCTATCAGATCTAGGAAATATCCCGTCAAATCGTCAATTTTCTTGTTTTCGGACGGGTACGAGTAATCAAATTTCAGATCTATCAACTTTTATCCTCAATCCGTTACTTTTTGCGTCGCTCTGCATTTTCCTAGTCTTCTGTTTCAGAGTGTAATTGACGAATTCGTCCATTGCACACTATCTTGATTTCCATCCAGAACTTCATCCAAACTACATCCAGAACTAGCCAAACAGCAGTAATACTGTCAAAGGGCCACTTGATATGACAGACTACTCAGACATCCATGCCTGGCTTGCCAAATCTGGCTGTCAGCTGTATCTCAATCGCTTCGTTGAGCATGAAATCACCGTGGATCTTTTACCTGAGCTAGACACTGCTGCCCTTCGAGAAATTGGAATCCAGAAGCTTGGTGATCGTCTCCGGCTTGAGTTGGCGATTGCTGACTTAAAACAGGAGCTCCTCAAGGAGAAGTATCCCATCGATCAGATCCGAAAAGCAATTGATCAGCATCCTGAAATCGTTGAGGTTCCTGCCGACCCCATGGAGCAAACAATCGTTCTGCCGCCTGAGCCTGCCACATCTCGAATTGTCACGTTCATTTTACCCGATGGCTCTTTGAAAAAGGTAAATGTCGAAGGCTGTTTTAATGCTCAACTGATCAAGAGGAAAGTGTTGAAAAAGTTGGGTGTGAAAGGCAGAGATCACGAGTATGACACTTACATTCATACCACCTCCATGGGGGAGGCCCGAATCAGTTGCCTATACGATGTGGAGTTCGTCACCATTTGTTTTTCGCCAGATAGACCTGAAAAGCATCGTATCATGCTAACACCCAAGAATGAGCAGCCTTCCGAGACCGCAGCTAGCCAATCGCTTCGAATCTTACAGAGAATCGCTGGCCGTAAGCCTCTGCCAAGTTCTACCCAGTTGCGGAACTTTTTCGGCCAGAGACCTCCAAGTGAGTTGATCTCATCCAACTTGGGCCAGTACTTCCCCGAGACTCCGCTGCAAGATCTCGAGGCCACCATCAGAAACTCTGTACGCCATAGTATGCGGATTCTGCGTCGTCTGAATATGCCATTCGGAGGGCTGGCACTATCGTTGGGAAGACCCTCAGGTGCGTCCATGATGTCTGAAGAGAGATGGTTCAGACTGCAACGTACCATTGGTGATGTAATGGTGCACAACGTTAGCTTAGTGGATGAGGCCAAAAACCCCGGCGATGGTATGCTGATATATAGCAAGACATCAAATCCTCTAGCATCCAATGGAAGCGTTCATGAAGACGGAAAACTGGTACTTTCTCAGAAAACAGGCTTGAGTTCTGCCAGACATAGACTTTCAGTGGTGACGCTGTTTGCTTCGCCCAACAACAGATATTCTCGAATCGAACTTGTCAGCGTGGACTCAGAAGATGAAGACGAAGAGAACGACTTTTTGGCCCACTATGGTGACGAGACCAGTGACGAGGAAGGAAACCTCAATTTCTCTTCTGGAAAGAAGTGGGTTCAGGGTGCACGCATTGGCGCAGGCAGTTTCGGCACTGTCGTGTTAGGTATGGATCCTATCACTGGAGAGTTGATGGCTGTGAAGCAGGTTCCTATCCCACATGGAAACACCAAGCAGAACGAGCTCCAACGGTCGATGATCGATGCTCTTCATCGAGAAATGACGCTTCTCAAGGAATTGAACCACGAAAACATCGTCAGGTATTACGGACTGTCGTCTCAGGGCAATTTCCTTAACATTTTCCTTGAGTACATTCCTGGAGGCTCGGTGCTGCTGATGTTGCAGCTGTACGGTCCATTTGAAGAACCCTTGATCCGTAACTTTACCAGACAAGTGCTAGTGGGGTTGAGCTATTTACACAGCGTAGACATTATCCACCGTGACATCAAGGGTGCCAACATTCTCATCGATATCAAGGGTACGGCTAAGATTAGTGATTTTGGAATCTCCAAGAAGGTCGAGCTGGGAGAGGATGGAGATGAACAGAAGCCAAACAGGAGGGCATCACTCCAGGGTTCAGTCTACTGGATGGCCCCTGAGGTTGTCAAGCAGACAACTTATACGAAAAAGGCAGATATCTGGTCGGTAGGTTGTCTCATTGTGGAGATGTTCACAGGCAGACATCCATTCCCTAAGTTCAGTCAAATGCAAGCCATTTTCAAAATTGGAACCCACACTCTTCCCGACATTCCTGTGGGATGTACCGCCGAAGCACGGGATTTCTTGGTGAAAACGTTTGAGTTTGACTATGAAAAACGACCCAGTGCTGTCGAGTTACTTTCTGAGTCGTTTGTCACTCCACTAGTGATGTCGGGATCTCAGAATGACAGAGATGATACGGAAGGTTCTACGCTGAATGTCTCATCGCCAGATCTGAAACGTGAAGGGGAATATCTGCCTCGAGAGCCATGAATGTTGCCGAAATACATTTTGAATTGAAAGGCACGACAGACATGAAAATCAATGTGACCGGTGAATTAATGGATGCAAAATGGTAGTGCATATGTGCCCGACGCTAATTTTAGTGGCATTGAGTCACCGCCGATGACCGCTATAGAAACTACAGTGAACATGGGGAGAATTTTCTCGTGTTTTGCCGAATACACTCAATTTCACCTATTCGACCCAACTATCCCCTTATAATTTTCGCCAACTGACTCCGTGCGTCCAATTTCCCACCGTTCTCATTATGTTCTCTGTCGTCAAGATTACCCCAATTTCCTGTCTACTGCAGAGAGAAAAAGTATGATGGACTGCACCATGGCTTACAAAGTCTATTACTTAAAAGCTCACCATCTGGCTACCACTTTTGGAACCTCTCTATTGACACCCTTTTTAGCTGCTCAGACGCCTTATATAAGCAGAAAGCACCTGCTTCTTTTTGTGTCTTCAACTCTTCTGGCGTTCTGGCTCCATGGATATCAAAAGGACAAAACCAGTGGTGTTGTACAACCACCCAGAGCCTCGGGATCATAGTCCTTCCGACTACCGCCCATCTCGACTGGTTACAAGGGTAGCTACGTTGCCCCTGTTTGCGGAAGATCCTGACATTGGCCAGGGTTACAAGCTCACACGCACATATTCCGAAACAGAGACCAACAACTTTGATGTGGATACGGGCCACCGCCTTTACGACGATGGCAGGATTCGTACTAAGCCATCGCGGACCGTTTCGCCCTCCAGACCTCCATACCGGGAATCATCGTCTTCAAAGCTTTACCTGAGATCCCACGACGAGTACATTGATGGTGATTACAGTGCCCTCACGGGCCTAGAAGATGAATACGTGCCAGGTCTTGACTTTGGCGACGTCCTCACACATTGGACTCACAACAGCTCCGATGCTTCCACTCCTGTGTCCCGTGATGGGCTGTTCTTAGATTTAAACAAACTTCATGCCAAAGTTGCTCCTCAACCTATTCAATTTAGAACGCATCCGTTCAGCAAGGGTGCAGACTTCTCGCCGAAGCCCAATTCCGATACTCATCATCTCAAGAAGAAACCGAAGTGTTCACCTACTGTGGTGGATCCAGTCAGTGGGGAAGTCAACTTCAACGCAGTGCTAGCTAGTCTTCCACTGAACTTCTCTGATTTACCATATTCCCAAAGGAAAAAAATGGTGAAGCTGTTCTCTGAATCGATTGATTATTCGCAGTTCGCCAACTTTGCAAAGTCTTATATGGGCGAGAAGTCCTCAGTTGGTCTGGGAAGAAAATCCGAGAGTAATTCCGTAGTTCGAAACGGCAGTTTCCTTCGCAAATCCAGAAGGAATAGCGCAAATACAATTGCGGGCCGCTTATTGGCCCTCTCTCTGTCATCTGATTTGAGGAAGCTCGACAGAGCACCCAAGGTTAATGTGGACGAAAAGGGAGCCATTGTCCTTGGCCATGAGTTGGGCAGGATCATCGGATTTGGTGCCTGGGGCACCATTAGAGAGTGTACAAATAAGGATGGCGTTGTGCATGCCATTAAGATTGTCAAGTCAACAAAAGATAATGAACATTCTGGTAAGGTTCACAATCCGAAGGTTTTGCAGGTCTTCCGCAAAGAAATCGAAATTTGGCAACAGTTGCACCATCCGAGCATTCTTCCGTTGTTAGATCATGTGGCAACAGAGGACACTATTTTCTGTCTCACTGACCGAATTGGCGGAGGCACTTTGTTTGAAGTTGTGTCGAGATGGGGTGATTTTAATGAAGGGGTTGACAGTACAGGTCCATTCACGTTCCTGGTTGAGAACCAGAGAACCCGTTTGCAGACTACCATCCAGTTCACAAGACAAATAGTTGGTGCACTTCACTACATGCATCAGGAGTTAGGAATTGTCCACGGAGATTTGAAATTGGAGAATGTATTGGTGGACGATCTGGATCCCACCAATTTACAAGTCATACTTTGTGATTTCGGCATGTCTCGAGTATACGCTCCACAAATCAGCAGAAAGCTGTCACGCTTATTGGACTTGAGTACAGACATGGGCCGTTCGAGAAGTTCTGCTGTTCCCATACGCAAGCCCTACGACAGCCCCGACACTCATAATACGAGGTATCTCTTCGCCGATGACTTGAAGGTTGGAATTCTGCACTTGCTTCGTCCACATGGGCCTGCTCTTCAATCAGTGGACTTGAGTCACCATGGGTCTCATGCGTCATTGTTGGATTTCCACGAATTTAAGTCCAAAGATAGCAAGTTGGGTGGTGAGATTGATTCGGACTTGCCCCATCTGCACATTGGTCTGTTGCCTTATGCATCTCCTGAACTTTTGAACCCTCTGCCTCCACCATTGGGTCCTTCTGCCGACATATGGGCGTTGGGTGTCTTAGTGTACACAATGATCGTGGGTCGGCTTCCGTTTCAACACCCATACGAACCTCGTTTGAGAGCTATAATCAGCGCCGGAAAGTATAGCAGACGCACACTGAAACAAGCGTGTCTTATGGAGTGGTTGTTCGAGGAAGAGCCCTCCTTGTCTAGCTCATTGGTGGATATGGGTAGAAGGGAACAAATTGAAAGGGTTAAGATAGAGTGGGAAAAGCACGATCCCAAAGAGTTTGAGGGTGTTAAGTGTGTGATTGAAGGGTGTTTGGAAAGGGACATTACAAAGCGATGGGATATTGATCTGATCGTGCGCGAATTGAGCAGCAACCACGGGGTAACATCGATTGCTGCAACAGATATCTAATGGAAATTAATGAGCTACGATAATGCTGAAGCACAGAATAATTTCACTGTTATGTATTAAATAAAGATCATTTGGTGATTACAAAGTAATAACCAATTTTCCAACTGCACGGTTGGATTCAAGTTTGTCCACGGCCTGTTGGAAATGGTCAAAGTCGTAGACGCTGTCGATAGTCACCTCGATGTTATGCTTCTCGAAGTACTCCACCACGTGGTCTGGCCATGGATCGTTACCATCCAAGGTGATCAACTGGTAGTAGTAAGGCAAGAAGCCCCATCTGGACTTCATTCCACGGAATACGGCACTAAGGTTCTTGACCAACATAGGGAAAATACCCTTGCTGTAGTCGATTTTGGCATCTCCAACCAATGTGATGTAGGATCCACCGACATCTCTGGACTTGATGATCTCTCCAATTTGGGGGAACAAGTCGTTGTTTCCGCAGCAGTCCAAAATAGCGTCAAACTTGCCGGTAGCCTTGACGGACTCCAATACAGGGTTCAAGATGTTCTTGTGTTTGGTGTAGTCGATGACCTCGGTAGCACCGTACCCTCTGGCGATAGGCTCAGTCTTGCCAGAACAAGTCACAACAATATGCTCAGAACCGTAGACTTGCTTGGCCAATTGTACAGTAAATCTTCCCACTGATGTTCCTGCTCCAAGAATAAGCACTTTGTTGAAAGAATTCAAGTTCTTGCCGTTCTTCTCGTGCTTGCTGTGGTCAAACAAGGACTCAGCCGTACCAAACACCAATGGGTATGCAGCAGCCTGCTCATAAGTGAGCTTTTCTGGAAATCTTCTGATGGAAGCTCCGGTCTTCTTAAATGGGTTGACCAAAGTGTACTCACCTAAAGTTCCATCACCGAAAGGAACCTGGTTGATTCCACACACCTTGTCGCCAACTTTGAGGGAGGTTTTGGCAGCTGCGGAGGCACCAATGGCCACAACATCACCAGAGTAGTCAGAGGCAAAACCCTTTTCACTGAAGGAAAAAAGAGGGATGACTGCACTCTTCAACAAAAGGTCGACTGGGTTAAGTGCGGCTGCTTTGACCTTCACCAAAATACGATCGCTGGCAACCTCCAATTCACCAGTAGCATCCTGCTTAACAGGCAATGAGGTCTTCTTGATGGCAAGTGGGGTGTTTTTGTTTTTAAAACGAACAGCGTTGAATTCCAAAGGCATAGTGAATATTTGACAATTGAGGATGGACAAGAATGGAATTACATGATGGGGATATATATATGGTTGCTCAATGCCGTGCCGTGGGGAATTCCCTTTTCTCCGTCGGGATATTGTTAGTAATCATAAGCAACACTTGCCGAGGAAGGACCACTTAAAAAAAGAAAGAATAGAAGGTTCTCGAGTTTGACGTACGGCTAGGTGAGTTGTGTTTACGGAGATTACGGAGCTAATTTGTGTTTATTCTTTCACAATTGTTTCACTGATTTGTAATCTTTGTAGAATATGGGGTAAAATGGTTAGAAAGTAAAAATTGAGACGGATTGTGCAAAAAGTGAAATGACTTCTGTAGAGCCTGAAAAATACAATGAATGAATTCTTGTCTCCTTCATCCTATTTCCATCATTCTTAAACATTTCTCTACCCTTGCGATTATTGACATTGTGTCCAGATTTAAGAATGGCTGTCCTTACCATCACAGCACCTGGCTATTGTTATCTGTAGTATACAAGACACGGCGAAGTAGAGATCGCTAAACTGAAATTTCAGTATTTTGCCTTGACTTTGCCAAAATGCCTTTGCCAGACAACTACACGTTCAGACCTGTCAAAAAATCTGACTACCGGGAGTATTTGGACACCTTGAGTGTTCTCACCACGGTGGGAGAAGTGAGTGAAGAGCAATTTGATCAGTTGGTGGGTACATGGAACAAAAACCCGGAGATTTACTTTCCGCGAGTGATTGCTGACGAAAATGATAAGGCGGTGGCCACCGGAATGCTTGTGGTGGAACAAAAGCTCATTCATGGGTGTGGAAAGGTTGGCCACATCGAAGATATCGCCGTAGCCAAGTCTCAACAAGGCAAGAAGTTGGGTAACTACCTTATTGAGCTGTTGAGCGAGATCTCCAAACAGAACGGATGCTACAAGGTGATTTTGGACTGCCTGGACCACAATGTAGGGTTCTACGAGAAGTGTGGCTATAAGAATCTGGGGGTGTTCATGTCTAGAAGGTATGATTAGGTATATAGAATATAGAACGGAAGCCAATAGAAATTTGTTCGAATCCCAATAAAATTCCATGGGGAGGTTCCTGCTATGCTTTCTCAAGCGCCTGCGGTTAGTACTGATGGCTGACTATATGGTCAGTTACATACCTCCACTGAGACTATAGAGTTACCACGAATAACGATGGTGCCGATGGCGACCTTCTCTCCCGAGGAGGATTCCACTGCATCAGCCATGGTGATGTTCATGAAGACGTCGTAGCCTCGAAGCGTTCCGGTGACTACTCGTGATCCATTAAGCTGGACAGAAACTTTTTTGTCCAAGTACTGAGGTTAGTATGAAGAAAGGAAAGGAAAGGTAAAAAAATAGACAGGATTGTAGCTGGATTGGGATAGAAGTTTGGAATAACATTGAAATGACTTTAATTCATATTGGAATTATATGGTATTGGAATGATATTGGAACGATGTGGGACTGATACTGGAAATGATAATTATTGAAGATTAGATGCCCATCTTCATCTCCAAGTCCAGGCTTCATCTCATCTCAATTTCTCCGACCAAGGCATTCCATCGTGAACAACAAGTAGTCAACAGAACTCCCCATCATCCACTCTTTCCTCCACACATGGTCTATACATACATTCTTCAACTCCGGCGCAGATACCATGGTTGTAGTTGAAAAGTCCTATGTACACCTCGCGATCACAACATCACAACATCAACAATCTTTCTCCACACTCTATATTTCTTCACACTAAAAAAAGCATGTCATGAATATCGACTTCAATCTTCTAGATGATATCGATAAGTCGGACACTCTGGAGCCTGAGCAGTCCCAAAGTGCCATGGACAGGCTCTTGGTGCTCCAGACCAGAAAGGTGGAGTTGATTCAACAGCGAGATGCTCTTTTGGCTCGGAAACAAGAGTTGGCCGACTCAATTGACCGCCTCAACATCACATTAGATGACTATCAGCAGCAGCACCATCAGTATGAGACAAGGAAGAAGTTGGAATATTATCTTCACCAGAATGATCATGAATACGCCAAACTCGCTGCATCTGATGGAGCTGCAAGCTTTGTCATAGATAACCTCAACGTGTTGCCGTCTTCGGACTGGCCGCTGCGACTACATTTGGTCAAGGAGTTCTATCCACACATGACCATTTCGGACTGTGATTCTTATACTGAGTATGATAGCGATAAGCTACTCACAGTCAAGGTCTATTCGGTAGCTGCCAAGGGCCTTCCGACGCTACAGGTCAAGCTCTTTGTTCTCAAGGAGGCTGTGTATCGTATAGAAGTGGTCAATTGGGAAAAGGTGGCATTTTCTCTTCAGAAGATAAGTCCTACTTTTCATAAAACTGTCAAGAGGAACTACATTCCTCGCAAGAAGATCGACTTGATTATGTATTCATACCATTCGTTAGCTCAACTTGAACAGAAGAGAGTGGCGGCTCTCTCTGAAATCTTGTCTACATATTCTGATTTGGTCCTTCGACCTGCTCACGACTGGATCAATGACCCGTTCTCGACTCTAGTTACTTTACCATATGTAGAGCTAGACTTGAGCCTGAAGGGTCCAAGATTCACGGTTCGTTTGTACTGGACGCTATGTTTGAACAACTCGATCACGGGATCATTAGAGAGCGAGCTAGAGATTGCAATTATTGGGGAGGAAACCACAGTGGTTGCGAATGCTAATGAGGTCTTCTTGCGACTAATACCACAACATGGAGTGGTCGGGGCATTTAAGGTTATGCTTGTCAACATATTTGGGTTAGGATAGAATCAATGCAATTTGTCATTTATTTTGTTGTTTTGTAGACCGTTCTATTTTTCAGTTTTACAGCATCGTCAAGGTCTCGTTCTCCAAGTCAAACTTGATGTGGTGTGGTTTGGACCGACACATGAGCCCATTCTGCTTGATCAATTCGTCCACCAACGTGATCAACAGATGCTCATAAGTGGTGCGTTCATTGGCATTGTTGAAGTCGTGCACAGCAACGTATCCAGAGCCAATTTTGTCAATGCTTCCAATATCTACTGGCGAAGAGTCTCCAGGTAATACATCTATCCCAGTCACGAAATTCTCGCGCTTGAGAAGTTCCGGCTCGCCGTTTTCGTAGCGTTCTTCCTCCATCTGCTCATCGTAATGATGATTCACTAACATCTTGCCCTTTTGTTGGTACAAGTAAGCCTCAACACCATTGACAAGATCGCTACGTAAGTCCTCCCATTCGATACCTAACAAGCCGTTGCCAGTATCTTTTTTGTACTGGAAATAGCGGTGCATCCATTTCAAATACTCTTCTCTTCTCTCAGCAAAATCTGGGGTGACTTTCGAAACCTGCGAAACATAGCCTTTAGACTTATTGGCAATCACTCTCCTCTTAGCTGTTGACGTTAAACTATCTCTCGTCAATGGCTGAACTTCGATGTCTGTGGTGCAAACTGCATACTTCTTCACAATATCAGGAAGCCCTGCGATAGGGAACTCAGGATTCACCCATCTCATTTCGGCATCTAAAGGCTTTTTGTTTTCATCAACCAACGAACCGACCGAGGGTGTTGGCTTTTTTCTTTTCACCCGGTCGGCAACATACTTTTGAATATAGTTTGGACGAGCCTGTTCCTCAGTCTGTTCGATTTCATCCGCAGACTCAGCGTCGTCTCCATGTAAAGTGTCATCCACCATCAGATCTTCCATTTCGTCATCAGCCTGAGTAGTTGGACGCAGAAGCTCCTCGGAGGACAACTGCTTACGGATCTTGAGGCGTTCACGCTTTGATTTGTTTCCACGCTTTGGGTTTGTATTATTGACATCTTCATGCAAGTGTAGCATTCTCGTATGGTACATTTTGATAGCATACTCAACCTCGAAATCGAGATCAATGTCGTGGGAGGCAACTTCGGCATCGGGAATAAACTCAATGGGAGGAATCAGCTTAGGATTAAATGGATTCTTCTCCAACTCCTCAGCAGTGAAAGAAGTTTCCAAGTATGTGTACATTAGCCACAAGAAGCGGCGAGCCCTGTTGGCAGGGTAGATTTCGTCATTCAAAAAGAACTCCATAAACTTATTTTGCGGGCCGGGAGAAGCCTTGATGAAGCGCAATTTCTCCAGGAACGAGTCATGGTCATACGAGTCATCGTAATGGAATGGGATATTCTGGAAGAACGTACTCATCAAGAAAATCAATTTGATAATGTTCGTGTTGGGCTTGCTTTGGGGAGGATCTCTCAAAAGATCAAGAAGTGTTTGCAAGTGATCTTGGCCATCGCAAACGGCCTTCAAGATCGTCTTTAGTCGTGGAGTATCCTGAAGTGGTTTTGTCTGGCCATCTTTATCAGTCTGAAGCGATGGGATCAGATGGTAAGTCCGAAGAGCAGATCTCATGTCGGGGACAAAGTTGACAGTTGTGTTCATACGGCCCGCATTGACAAGCAAACACACCTTGCTGACGGCAATCCCCATTTCAGTGTCTTTTATGAGTCGCTCGCGCAAAACTTTGGAAGATTTCAGCGACTCTGCCAAAGTCCTCACGTAGAGCTCTGCAAATGTAAGTTTTGGTCCATTGGCAGCGTTGGGCACCTCACAATGGGGAAAGCTGTTAGTAAATACCTGCAGTTTATCAGTAAATAACTCATGAAGAAATTCATATTGGATATCTTTCCGCCAGAATGGCTCTCCATCTGACTTTTTCAAGTGCTTGAAGCCTTTTGATACAAACCTGAAATTTGGAGGAAGCATTCCGAGCTCCACTTCGGGCGAGTCAATTTCGACCCCCAGATTGGCGTTAGCTGAAGGTCTAACAGCCAAAGACGGGTCCAGCAGCAGCTTTTCGTCCGAAGGATCTAGACCTTGCAGTGGATTCAGAACATTCTGAGACATATGAATTTGACCTGGCTGTATTGGCTGCAAAGGCACCAGACCAGGCAATGGCTGGGCCACCGAGATTTGTGGATGCAACTGTGGCGGTGGCTGAACATATTGCGGATGCACTTGTAGCGACTGGCCTTGTGGAACGATTGGAAGTTGTGGTTTGATATCTTCAGATAGCAGAGGTGCAGCATTAACAGGCTGGAGAGGCGGCGATGCGGCCGAATACGGCGGATCCACAGGATCCGGCGCCGTATAGGTATCGTGGATGGGATCGTAGTTCATGGAGAACGAATGGAGACGAGAAACAGTCGGAGAATGTTGGACAGTGAGACGGAGGTGGAGAGGTCGTGGACACACCAATTAGGGTGGAGGACGCGGAGCAGTGTTGATGGGGGAGGTGTTGATGGTGAGCGAGGAAGAGTCCAAGTAAGGGATGTTTGAAGGATGAAGAGGGAGAGATGTATTAATGAGGATATGACGAAAGATATAGGGGTATTTATGTTTCTTTCGGGATAAGAAGGTGGAAGGTATGGGGTGGGTGTAATGGGCTGCGAAATACGAACCATCAGAAGGTTAAGGCCGAAGTGAAGGAAAAGTGAAAGAAAAAGAAAGGGAAGTGCTTTAAGAAAACAGAAAGTTGTATAATAAAACGTTCGAATTGGAACAAAGAGGTGTGAAATGTAAAGAAGAAAATTTCTGTTTTTTTGTATATTCAATGTAAAACTTGAGCTTTACAGGGCATTTTAATTGTAAGAGGTGAGTCCTGAGTGGACGAATGAAATCAGAGATATGAGACAATGGAGAAATTTATAAAAATTAGTCCGATTTTTGTCGACTCACCAGTACTCTGACAGAATTTCTATTTTGAATTTGAAATACTTCGCTAATGCAAATTATCATTTGTCTTTAGTATGTTATTGGAACTAATCACTAGTAAACGGGATCGTAATTCGTCACTACTGAATGGCCCTTTGTTGACTGCATGAAGCCAACTACAAATTATGGCTGTTTTTTGCAAGCATTATCAAAGGCACCATCACCACAATCAACAAATCATCTTATTTTTTTTTTTCTCCTCTATTTATCAACACCTCGAATCATGATTGATCTCATTGATGTTATTTATCCAATGGTTGATCTCTGGATATCTGCTTCGTTTGGTCACCCCATGGACTCCTATTCATTTCATTGATCTCTAGTCACTATTCATTTCATTGATCTCTAGTCACCTGCTTCATGTCCATTTATCTTCTTATTCTTTAATTAGACATCATATCACATTCACATCATATGATGCAATACTTTCTCTACAACCATTCTAAACAGATCAATTCTATATGGTGCTGCTAGCAGCTCCCCCGTCACGGCCTCGCAGCCAGTCTACCCAGTACAATTAACGATGTTTATACATATACACAGACCAATCCACGCATATTTACCACTGGGAAGCAGCAGCCTCCTCACCAGCAGCAGTGACACCAGAGTCAGCCCAGTCCTCAACGTTGGTCTCGGTGTTCCACTCGGTCTCGGCCTCGGCAGCAACGTCCTCGGTCTCCTCGGTGGCAGTGGCAGCACGAGCCTCCTCGGCAGCGTTCTGCTCAATTTCTTCTGGGTCTCTGTAGAAGTACAAGTCAGGCATGACAGACCACTCGGTCTCTCTGTCTGGGATGATGCCTCTCAATCTCAAAACCTCTCTGGCCAACAACCACCAGATCAAACCGATGGAGTGCTTACCTTTGTTGTTACATGGGATAGCAACGTCAACGTACTCAGTTGGCGAGTCAACGTCAGACAAAGCAATGACTGGGATGTTCACGTAGGACGACTCCTTGATGGCCTGAGCGTCGGTTCTTGGGTCAGTGACAATCACCAATCTTGGCTCCTTGAAAGAACGGGTGATGTAGTTGGTGAAGTTACCTGGAGTGAATCTACCGGCAATTGGAGTAGCACCAGTGTGGGCAGCAAACTTCAACACGGCTCTCTGGCCAAAAGTTCTGGACGAGCAAACAACAACGTCGGAAGCGTTTGGAATGGCAGCGATGATTCTGGCAGCCAAAACAATCTTCTCCCAAGTCTTGGAGATGTTAATGACATTGACACCGTCTGGTCTAGTCTTGTAGACGTAAGGCTCGTTGTGGACCTGGACGTTTTTAGAGCCCAAGTGGACGTTGGCGGCCAACAACAACTTGGCGTCTTCGGCGGTCAAGTTAAACGATTCTGGCAAGGACATATTGGGTTTGCTAGTTGGAAGGAGAGAAAAAGGTGAATGAAAATTTCTCTGGATGTGCGCAGGAGGAGTGGGTGTGGTGTACGGATGTAAGCTGCGCGAACAAGTCGAGTATACCGGGACACAAGAAAAAGTTTTCTTTTGGTTAGTGGGACGGCATGTGGTAGAGGTTGTGCGTGATCACGTGGAAAAAGCAGGGCAGAAGCCCTAGATGTGATGAAACTGGAGTGATGCAGATAAGGAGACAATAAGTAGGAGATAGTGGGTAGGAGATAGTGGGCAGGAGTTACTTGGTAGGAGATATTTGATATTATAGACAACGGTAAAATTTGATTGGTAAAGTTAAGTGCAGTTAGTATACCTACTTAAGCATAGTAAGCTTAATAAAATTGTATCAAAATATTTTGGTTAACGTACTGGAGTGGTTTCCTAGATTGGTATGCTATCAATATCCCACGATAGCTCATTTGGCGGGAGATCACTAATTATTAGAATTGGTTACGATTGACTAGATGAGGGAGCTATGTGCAAATGAATTTAGGTGATTATGTGATTGGACAACTTCAATACCGTTCGTGATGCATTCAACCTAGGATGTTATTGTATCTATAGCTGATTTTACCTCAAGTAATGCATGAGTTGAAGAACAGAAATAAGCTTGACAATTCTCGATGAATTTGCTCTTAGCTTCACATTAATTTCTGCCTCTCTTCAATTTGACCGCATCAAGTGACTGCTGTTATTAAACTTCAAGTTCATGGTTAGATGGAACCAAAATACCTTCCAGCAATACCCTATCCCTTTAATCATATCAACCACCCTCTGATTTCAAGCTGCATGTTGCAAGAAATTCTATTATCTGATGGACATCGGTGGGTGTTGCCTAACTTGTTACTGGAAGTCTACTAGATGAGTAAAGAGTTCAACCCCACAATCGACTTCTCAGGCATTTTCAATACGAATTCACATCAGTAAAGAGGAAATTCAAAATGGGTCTAACCTCTCCCCTAAACCAAAGCTATGCTACAGATATTTTGAGTATCCATATGAATTTGGTGATACATTCAGAACACCAATCACATGGCTACAACAGAACGTTGTGATCCAACTTAAAAAACAAAAAAAAAAAACATCATACACATAAAAGCACACTTAAAGTCACAATTGAAACCTTCAAATATAAATGTCCAACATTTCCATGGTAGTAAGAGAACAGCAAGTAACCATTGCGCAAGGTTACCTAATCCAGCCAACTTGACAAGACCTGTCAAATGAACCCTTTGACAGATTCCAAATAATCCAATGAGAATGATACTCAGAACACTCCCGGATCAAGATTACCCACATCTACTACATTCCTTCATCATCTTTTCTATCTCTCCTTTTTTCCCTCGAATTTATCCCTTTTTCCACATTTTCCCTCTCTCCTTTCCCAGTTCCTTCTTATCTCCATGTGGCTGCGAAACCACCACATTCATCCTCCCACCACCCACACTACCTTCTTCTGCCTTAAAGTCTCCGTGGCAAAACCAAGTATTCCCCTCAATCCCTTGCCACAACACCTCCACTTAATTGCCTTCCCTAAACATAGCAAACAAACCGTCAGCTACCCCGAATCCTGTTTGCCTTCATCGGGACTTCCCAAACTTCCGCTCCCTCCATACAGGCTTCCATCGCCATTGCACCGAACGGCTACAATATTTAATGCATAGCACCTTCCCCCGTCGTAAAACGTCTACTTTTTTTTTTTTTTTTTTTGGATATTAGCTACCTCTGCCAGCCTTATGCCCTTTCAGGAAACAGACGCCCTTTTGGATCCCAGCAACGTGGAGGCTCGCCTCTATGAAGAACAATTGCTTAATGGCCCCATTTCGCAGCCTCCCATAGATACCATTGAACCCAATGAGGTTGCTGTGGAAGATGAGGATGAAGAAGATGATGGCGAGGACAAGGACTGGATCGTTCGTTTGAACGAACTCCCATGGGTCCAGAAACCTGCGCCGCTCAAAATGGCATTTGGGCTTTTCGTGATAGGCATTGCTTTGGCCATTGGTGCTCCTCTGAAACAGGTGATTATGTATAAGTTGGCATGTCAGTCTTTAATCAAGAACGCTCCCGGTGCACAGTGTGACCCCATCCAAGTGCAGCAGCTCGTGACAAATTACCAGATGTGGGAAAACATCTTCACTCCATTGGTGCTGATTGCTACCACCGTTCAAGTGTGCCGGATGCTGGACATCTATGGGCGCAAGTTCTTTATTACCCTCTTTAGCGTATGTTTGTTTTGCGGTGAATTCGTGTACTATATTGCAGTCAGCAGAGCTTCGGGGTTCCCTATGTTGTGGATGTGGCTAGGCACCATCATAGCACTTTGTGCTGGAGGTCCCTCCGGTGTTGGGGCACTTTGTAAGGCTTACATAACTGACATCACAAAGCCAAAGGATCGGATTTATTTCATTGGTCTCGCATTTGTTGGTATTGAGGTCGGTCAGCTAGTAGGTCCGTTGATTTCGTCTTTTATTGTTAAGCTAGCTAGAGGCAGTGGAGTACCTGGTAAAAACTCCAACATCGAGAACGCTATTCCCAGCCTGGAGTTGTTGCCTCTCAAGATTTCATTAGTGATGATGTTCGTATTCGTCTTCTACAATTACTTTCTTCTTGCTGAGTCGAGGTCTCCAGTCTTAAGAAGTAAATCTCGCTCAGCATCCATTGCTCTGGCTGCTGTGGGTCCCACTCAGAACAGGAAATTCGCTCTTAGGCACCAGATTGTGGCTGTTTTTCGTCCGCTCAAGATCTTGTTTTATCCGGAAGAGTTCAAGACTAGAGACAACAAAGATCATTTCACTCGCGATAGGACCATTGTCATACTTTTGGCATTCGGCGAGTCCATGTGCATTGTTCTAGCAATAGTGGAGAATGTCTTCAGTCCGCAATACGGTATTTACAAATACCACTGGGATTCGGTGACATTATCATACCTTATGTTTTCCAATGGCTTGGCCACTACCTTGCTTATGGTTGCGGTTTCGCCTATTTTGTTTAAACGTATTCTCCCCAGTCTTGGGTTTAAGGTTAATGACCAAGCTATCGACGGAATTGACACCTTAGTCATTGTGCTGACCACTTTGATCTTTGCGTTATGTCTGATAGGCCAGTCATTTGCCCCAAATACCTTATCATTCTTGGGTTTCTCTGTTGCACAACAGGTGTACAATTTGTGTGCAGCCACGCTTACTGCTGCAATTGCCAAATATTTCCCCAGCTCTAAGATTGGCGAGTTGTATGGAGCAGTTTCGTTAGCTCAGAGTGTGACCACCCTTATTATTCCTGCTTTGTTCAGTCAGCTCTTTTCCTACGGAGTACGCCACGGCATCCCGCAATTGCCGTTCCTCGCGCTTACCATTCCTAGTGTGGGGATGGCCATGGTTGGATTGTTGATGAGAAGACTTTCTGCGACACCTTCAATTCGTATTTGAGATTATAGACTAGAGGTAAAAAATCACGTAGTTACTAGAAGGCTTTTTCGATCAATGCTCAAGTTGATGGTAATTCAGAAAGGAGCATATGGGATTCAAATGTTCTTTGTTACATAAACCTTAATTATTATTGTAGCAGATTCGATTGTTGACATGATGGCTGGTACGATTGTTAGCTGCCATAATAAATGAGATAAATGAGATACTCAAGGTGAAATGCTTTATTTGCTCTATTTCAGCGTTTGGTCAATCTAGCATTGAGCTTAAACGTATTACGAGGCGTTTATCACAACACGAGTCAATCGTGCTTCCCTGGTCTCCAGGGAACGGCTGACTAATGCACCCCACTATAACCAACAGCGATAGCAACTTAGGAAAAGAGAGTGTAAATTTAAGAAAAATTGATTCTAGCCTCACAGATACTCCCTCATTCACCAAACAATACCTTTGATCACAAACTACACAATCTGAGCATATGACTTCTACCTATTTCCTGGCCTCTGACTGGTTATATCATCTACCACCTTTCTGTGTAAAATCTACCAAGCCCATACGCACAAACCACTGAAAACATTTCCAAGATGTATCATATGGTTTTAAATCTCCGTTTTTTTCCCTCTATATTTTTTCCCTCCAATAATGCCCTTCAATTGCTCACTATTCTTTCCGGACTTCTGCCTTCACTACTCCGCAACTCGGACTCGCAGGACTACATAGATAACATTCTTTGCTTAATCTGCCTACCTGAAGCCTCTTGTTGATTTTCTTTGCCTCTTGTCCTAGGTACGTCCTACCCTCCCCGTTTTTTCTTTTTGGTTACATAGTTCTTGCATGTCTGCTCCACTACTTAACAGATCGAAGTTTTCTTCCGTCAATCCTGATGGAGAAGCGCAGCTTGAACAGGCAGTGTTGAACACTTACGACTCAGTAGTTGGTGGTACTAGTGACATTGACGACGATGCTGAATGGCTAAGGGAACAGCGGAACTCCCACAAATCGCTCCATTGGCTTCGTAGGCCATCGGTGGTAATGATTGGTCTCTGTCTCTTCTTGCATGCGTTTGCTTTCTCATGTGCTGAAGGTACTCGCCAGATGATTCAATTGAAGTTGGCGTGCAATTATGTGCTGAAAAATAACGGTGGCAATACATGTGATCCCACAGAGACCCAAGTTTTGGTGTCTGGGCTCCAGCAGGCCTACGCTATTGCTGGAGGTATTACTACCATCTTTGCTTCAGGCAAGATCGGGCCACTTTCTGATCAGCACGGACGGAAGGTGTTTCTTGCGCTTATTGTGTTGTTTCTGGTGCTCGGAAAGGCCATGCGCTACATTATCATGACTACCTTCCCTGAGCTCCATTTTGAATTGATGGTGCTTTCTGAGATGTTAGCTAACTTGTGTGGAGGTGTGGTTACCATGGTCACCTTGGCCAGCTGCTACGTTAGTGACATTGCCGAGGCCCACCAGCGTACGTACTACTTGGGTATTAACGTTGCGTCTCTTTTCGTAGGGTTTTCCGTGGGTCCTTTGGCTGGTAATATGATTCTTGCCTGGGCTCTGAAAGCTGGTTTAAGTTCGCTTCACATGAAGGCTGCTGAACAGTTCAACAAGGCACTCTCCTCTGGAGATCTGGCTTCGTACTCGGCAATTGAGCCGTGGGAGTTTCTTCCCATTAAAGTTGAGTTGGGAATTTGCATCGCCATCATTCTTTTTATCATATTGGTGCTTCCCGAATCGAGAACTGAAGGCGCCCGCAGAATGTCTCGCTCACTTTCTCGCTCACTGCTGATCTCATCTTTTAATTCAGAATTTCCCGACTCGGGATCCCTGTCCCGGATGTTGGAGATGTTCAACTTTCTTCGTCCACTCAGACTAATTCTGTATCCTAAAGATGTCGTTACCAGACTGAGACACCCAGTAATTTCATCGTACCGTGTTGCCGTCACATTGTTGGTCGTTGCGGAGTGTTTGATGACGACCATCTCTATTCCTATGAGTGAAATCTATGTTCTTTACGGAATCTTCCGGTTTGGCTGGAATACTCAAGATATTGGACACCTTCTCGCTGTTGCCTGCTCGTCCAGAGCATTTGCACTTATGGTCCTCTCGCCTATAATCAGTAGACAAGTGTTCCAGAAGTTCATGGGGCTTCGTATAAACACCACCAGGTTCGACCACGTCGATTTCTCCATGGTGATGTTCTCGTTCGTCATTGAGATTGCTGGAATGTTGGCGTTCAGTGTAGCACCCACGGGTGGTGTGTTTCTTGCGGTTTCCTCTTTAACCTCGTTGAGTGCAATGGCAAGTCCTGCTCTCAATTCCTCCATTGTGAAGTTCTTCCCTGAACTGAAGATCGGCGAATTATTTGGAGCCATTGCGTTGGTGAAGAATGTACTCCAGATTTTGGTTCCAGTGCTCATTCTCGGAATATACAAGAACTCGTTGACGAAATGGCACTTGCCACAAGTTGTGTTCTGGCTGGTTTCTTCAGTGTTCGTTGTTGGGTTGGGTGCTGTGTGGTATGTGAACCATGTGTTGGACAGGGCAGACGAGGAGGTGAAGCATCTTACGGAGCCTGTGGAGTCCAGACGTGCCAGTGTCCATCACCGGAACCTGAGTTTTTCTGGAAATTAATAAATGTGGGAGAACTAGACCCGCTAGTGAGTCTACAATGGCCGTCAATCAGATCGTCAATCAGTCAATGGACGATAATCGAACGGAGAGGTACATTGCAGCCGTATTTGCAAACTCCATGGTTGTTTCTGCATGTTAATATCTGGCAGAAGCTTCTGAGCTCGTGTACAATTGAGTATTTGAGCATGTTGAAGTCTCTTATCTTAAATTTGTCAATTCAGCGTGATACAATCTCTAACACTATCTCTGTCAATCTTTTGCTTCTGATGATTTTGGAGCTATATAAAGAATCATCGGATATGGTCTAGAATTATCCTCGATTATCTAGGATGATCTAAATCGTTCCAAATTATCGAACTAATATTATTTCTCTATATTTTCCATCAGTTCTGTCTACTATTCTTACCTTCGTGATCAGATACACCATCGCGAAAGTACTACATCGCGAACACCTCACCTTTTGTCCCCACCTTCTTCTATGGCATTCGTCCCCGAATTGTCTCTATTCCAATCTGTGACTTTTCGTACCTTCTTCATCCTCCTCCTCTTGGTTCTTTTCCTTTACTGTGCCTATTTAGCCATTGCTGTCCTCGTCTCCAACTACAAACCAGAGACGTTTGGACCTCCACCACTCGACGATTTTGGCTTTCTGCCGGAAATAACCGTTGATTCAGACTTGGGCTCCGCTCCAGGAAGTGCTGACTCACTGCTACAGGCTCTGCCAGTTTCTCACCGTATCTCGTCGAGATATCTTGGCTCTCCAACGCCTGAAGGTGACGACTTTTTAGCTTTCAACAGGAAACTGTTCTACCAGAACCTTAATAACAGCTCGCAGTACTTGCGCCGAGACAGTTTCTCCTGAATTGATTGAATTAAGCTTTGTGGTTTTCATTTTTTTGCAGTCTTTCCGTTACATTCCTGTCCTCTGATGCATTTCCAGATCTACGTACCCCACGATGTCTGTCGCCAGACCAAGGGCCAACTTCTCGGCTATGAGATCCAGAATGTGTATGTGATCATCCAACGTGTTGACAAACTCTCAAGGAAGGCATATTTACCCTCAGATCCAGACTTGAAACACATTGGTACCATCAATGAAGATGTACATTCCGACGATGCAAGTCACATCCACCTACGATACAATGAGGTCCATAAGAGGCTTGTGGTGGTATCTGGGAGTGGAGATACATACACCATAGTGTCTTTCTCGCCGCCAAACCTTCGAAACCTTGAGTATTTCACCGTAAGACCCATTTTGCTCCAATCAACGGGTCTGACCCAACACGACACGACACTAATTGACAAGGTCGCCCGATTTCCTGCAAGAACACTGGAATCAAAGCTGGTATTTGTTTCCGAAGATACTGTATTGGACAAGATCAACCGTTGCCAGAAGATCCGATCACATTTGGCTCCGATCAGATTCATTCTGGAACCCAAACTTGTATCAGCAGCCACCAGCGTGAAAACCATCGTTAGAAGTACATTATTTTCCATTTTCTATTCCTTGGTGTCGTGGTTACTTGCATTGACTATCCCTCTACTCAGATTTCTAAATCATGAATACCACGGGACATCTTCAGTGAAAGTTTCTGTCTGGTGCAAGCAACTTGATCTTCGGTTACGTCAAATTAGTTACTTCCCCGTCCAGTTTCTCTGCTACTACGATCCTTCCATATTGTCGTCGAATTTTCTCGAGGAATTGGACCTCCCAGCCACCAATCAGAGACACAACATCAACAACTCCAACTACATCAATCTCTACAATTCCCTTTGGCTTATTGTGAATGATATTCTCTTGGGATCAACAGCATACCGGCTCTATATGCATAGTGGAGATAGATTTGTAACGTTTTTCAATGAGAATGTCTTGAGCAACTTGGCATACGATAACCTCCAACACCTAATTGGTTGGGTCGGATCAGATCATCCAGCAGGATTCAAATTGAACAACGAGTTGGGCCAATTCTTACAAAATTTGTTTGTGTGGACTCTAGAAACATGGAGAGTGGTCTTCCACGACCTCATCAAGATTGGACAAAGCGATCTGTGGCTTTCTATCTTGATCAAGTATTTGTTTTTTGTGTCTTCGTGTTGTGGAGTATCGTTCATCGTGGCAGCGTTTATGGACTACGTCCATTTTGCCACTTTGCACATCTACTACTTCAACCTTGCGACAACGAAAATCTTCCATCGCCAAGTGGAAATGTTGAAGTCGCTTACTCAGTTGTTTCGAGGAAAGAAGTACAATGTTTTAAGGAACAGAATCGACAACTTGGAGGAAGACCAGTTCCATGTGGACCAGTTACTCTTAGGGACGTTTATCTTCATGATATTGATCTATTTGTTGCCCACCACATTTGCATTCTACATTCTATTTTTCTTGTGCCGGGTGGTTATTCTTGTCACTTTGAAGATTGGCGACAAGATAATTCTCACTCTCAACCTATATCCACTTTTTGTGGTTTTGTTGAAGCTCAAAAACTCCCGGCGTCTTCAAGGAGGCATATACTTTGAGGCCCAAGGATCGCATGACAATTGCAATTGGCTCAACATGGAGAACAAGGCGCTCACGTTCGACGAAATCTTGGGAAATTTCGTCAAGGTGTTTCGTGAGGAAGGAAAATTCAAGCGAATGGCCATGAATTTTATGGAAGGATACGAGGTTGTCATCAAAGATACTCGGTCGATGAAATTCCACTATCTCATGCTTCCAGGAAACTATGACAAGCTCATTAACGTGTGGCAGAGTACCAACGTTTAATACCACTGCTCTGTGAACAGGAATGCAGTACGTAATATTAACGAATGCCCAGTAATTAAACAGTGCAGCCAAGCTGCGAGAACTGAATATGTAACAACATTGAAAAAGGCATCATGATCGTTAGATGCGTCGTCGTAAACAAAATTATAGTCACGATGATCATTCTCATGTGAAATGAAGATCATAATTGATTGCTCTTGTGACATTTCATTGTGAAGGTGATATCATGATCATTCAATAATCTATGGTAGATCTTGACGTTTCACGTTGCATCATGAAACTGTAATGCGTCTATCTGAAATTAGTCGCCCTTGTCGTTCATAACTTGTTTGACTGGCTCAGTATCATTGACGTAGAGTCGATGTTCCTGAATGTAGCGGATCACGGAGTTTGGCAAAAGGTACTGGACTGACATACCACGCCGAATGAACAACCGAATCTTGGTGGAAGAAATATCGTTATAGATTAGCTGTTTGATCACCAAGACATTGCGACGGTGCTCATACATAATGTCATGACTCAACAAGAAACTCCACACATCAGCGCCGGTGCGTTCTACAATAAGACAGCCGTAACGACCCAAAATGTGGTGCAAGTCCTGATCTGCCCACACATCGGGCTCGCCCATGGACTCGATCAAATCACCTCCTGCCAAGAGCATTATCTTGACGCCACGACGCTCGCCCAGCTGTGTCTGGATGCCTCCGCGTTTGATGTTGATCTCCTCGTTGAAATGGTCCAATACTAGCGCCGTGCGAGTGTACTTTGGCTGCAACAGCTCCCATGCATCCACCATGAGCCATGACGATGTACGCTCACATGCCAATTCGCACATGCGCACACGGTGGTGAGAAGGCGCCAACCCCTGTTTTTTGTAATTGTCGGAAACTGGGGAGTAGAAGCCGCCCACAACCTCAAATCGGGTCAGTTCCGTGATAGAATCAAGTGCCATTTCAAACATTCTTAAGTGCAAATACGTGATGGGGGAAAATGATCCGCACGCCACCACAACAAGCGGATATTTGGTATCGTCCAGGAGTTTTGTGGCTAACCGATGTGTGGGGAACTGGTAATCTTCAATTGTTTTCGCCTGGCGTTGAATTCCATGAGGAACTTCCTCTAGGTCGGCGATTTGGGACAGCTTGACCTTAATTGTGGGTGGCAAAATGGTCTTTGATTTTGATTTCAGTGAATCGATGCTGGCTGTGGTGGCAGCGTTTCCAGAAGACTCCTCGTCGCTCAGCGACGAAATCAACTCGGTATGTTTCCGAGGAATCTTCAGATGGAACACCGACAGATCCTTATCCTTTCCTGAATGGATAAATGATGGGTGTGGAGCTGGAGCATCGACCTCGGAGCCCATGTCCGCCAAAACCATAGGGTGGATTGGGAGATTAGTGGGGATTTTTGAGGAGTGAGCGGGGGCTCAATGTCGCGATTCTGCGAGGGTGGAGTGAAGTTGGGGTCGTGAGTGGGATCCATAGATTGTGGAGAATTAGGTGGAAAGGTTGCTTTTATAAGGTTTTAAGTCCGGAGATTTTGTCGGATTTTTTTTTTTACGTTTTTATGCGATTTCGGTGTTTCCACGTCACGTGTTGAGGGGTTGAAAAGGTGGAGTGTGGACTTTTTTTGTGGGTTGAGTCACTGGAGTTTAGACGTTGACAGTTCCGTTTATGTCAGGAGTTAAGCGATAAAGGGGTTTTGATGGGGTCATCCGTACCAGGAATCAAAATTGTTGATGGGAGTTGGGACGAATATTGACTAGTTTGGAGTTTTGCGGTTGTTTGCTTCTTTCTTTTTTTCTGGTGTCTTATCGTCACCTGACTGATTGACAAATTCCGATCACGTCAATCACATTTAAAAAAATTACGTCACAGACAGGATTCGAACCTGCGCAGGCAATGCCCAACACCTGAGCTGCTAATAGCAGGGTGTCGCCTTAACCACTCGGCCACTGTAACCTCGATACAGAAATCCTCAAACTTTTTCGTCTTCTCTGGTTTTCTTAAACTTTTCCAACCAAAAAAAGAGAAAATTTATTGCTCTTTCAGTTTGTGTTACTCAAATGACTCTGAATGTACTCTACCAAACCCATAGCGCAAAGATTTTGATCTGCATGAGGCGGTGTGCTGATATGTGAAGTGAGGTCAAGGCGAGAATGTCTATTCATAGAACTTTACCTAAAATTATTACTACGAAGCAAAACATAGACCGTGGTATTCAATCTGAGCCATAATTTCGAGGAAACCATTTTTAATGGCTCATAGAACCAAAGAAGTCAAATCTCCGAACGATGCATGGAATTCGCAGCCAAATTCTTAATTCAGAGATAGAAGTCCATTCTTCAAGTTGATAGGATAAAAAGATCTAACGAGAAAGTAGGAGATAGAACAAGGCCTACCACAGACAGTTTTAGTTTGAAGATTTGTGAAATCAGGATGTCATGCTGGTCGACATTTGAACATCTTAGTGGGAATTCTAGGATTTGGATTGATTGAAGATTTTAACGGATATGCTCTGCTAGAATTTAGTTCATTTATCGTTGGATGAACACGAACTTAAGTTCTAATAAACGAGCCTGCCTTACTCCAACCTTGCAGCGATCAAAACTCTCGCTTCCTGTATTCTTAATCAAACATATAGCCCCTTGGTCCCTTAGTCTCCCCCTTCATTATCCTACTACTTCTTCTTTCAAGGTATTCATTAATCTATTAGTTTCCGAATTGAATAGTACAGTCCCCTGGCAGCTCCACCACCAGCTCTAAACCTCAAACGAACAAGTGCTGTCCTTCTTCATGCACCCAATACACTTGTTAAGCCTCGTGTGCATCACACACTTGACTTTTCTCTTACGGCAGGCAGTGCACGAGCTCTTTCTCGTGCTTCCACTAGACTCTGCACTGCGCTTCTTGACAACCTTAACTGCTGCAGCCTTGCGCTCCACAACAAGGGGCACAGCCTCCGGTCCAGACCGCTTGCTGTACACAATATCTTCCTTTGTGAAGCCCTTGGAGAAACAGCATCCCAATGCCTTTCCTGCACACGACAGACATGACTTATACTTGATGAGTTTGTTGTTAGAAAGAACCAAGGTGTAGTCACCCACCGTCACAAGCTCACCCGACAAGATGGTCAGTTTGTGCTCGGGCAGCAACGATGCAAACTCCTCGGCATATGACTCCGAGTCGCACTCGTTCTGAGCAAAATGTCTAGTCAACATCATCACCTCTGCGTTACACTTGACCTTACGTGCACGACAGTTATCACATGATGGACCCAACCGCTGACGACGTTTCTTGGGGCTTTCGGAGCTAGCAGGAGCAACAGCAGCAGAAGCAATAGAAGGTGTGGTGGCTCCGGACTCACTGGAGACACGGTCACTAGTAGTGGTAGAGCTCACGCTCACATTACGGTTGCCATATGACAACTTATAAAGATCGTGTGCGGCCATGCGAGGCAGCAGAAGAGGCAGCTCCAGAGCCAGCAGCGACGTCAACAGTGGGGGCGACGACACCGAGGACGTCAACAGATTAAGAGAATTGAGGTTTCTCTCAGTAAGTCCGACGTAGGCCGAGATTGGCGGCAAGGTGATTTTCTCGGGCTTACCCACTGCTAACGGAGCATAATGAGGGGCAGCGTACGACACTGCCTTTTCTCCATTCATCATGATGGAGTATGAAAGAAGGTCCGAAGACATTTTGTTATACTAGTTATAATGGTAGAGGTCGTTAATTGACCAGTAACTTGACTGTAGGTGATTTGATTGTAAGTAGTAGACCGTGGGTCCAAGGTAGTTGACGGTAGATATATGACGGATGTATGTGATTTGTATCTGATGTTTCAACTCTGATTCTATAAGTGACTCAGGTCGGTAACTCAAACGTCGAATATATATAGGCAAAAATGTCCAACACTATCCAAATTCAAAGAGGGGGAACGGAACATTATATACTGGAGGGATGGTTTTTTTTTTTTTTTGGCTTTCAGTGTGGTGAATGGTGCGTCTGGGGTATCCGGATAGCACAGGTGCAGGTCCACCTTTCCGGCTTGGAACGGTGCGCCATTCAATACCCCATGTGAGGATAAATGATGACTCCCCTCATAGTTAACCGCCCCATCGCCTCAAGTCCGGCCCCGATCCTAGCAGGAAAACCTCGGGTGACCACTTCGGATAAGGAGGGGTCTCGGACACAGGCGCTGGCGCCCACTGGCCTGGCACACCATTAATGCGACTGCGGTCTGGTGTCTACGGGTGGAACCGGGACCGCTTGGGTGTGTCCCGTATATGCTTACCGGCCTTAGCATCACCTGTTGCCACAAATAGGGAAAGCTGCAAAAATCTTAGACGGGGATAGGTAGTCAAACAGGGCATCCACAAGCAAAAAAATGCACCACATAAAAAAACTTTCTCAACTCCTTCCGTACCTCGGACTTCGCTCTCCGAATGACTGTACTTTCACGTTCGTGAGCTTCTTCCGCACGGCCCACTCCGAGTCCCCGCGGTTGCAAATGCGGAGAGTAGCATGAGGGGCGATGGACCTCCGCGGCCAGTGTTTTTTTTTTTATCAGCGGCAGCACATCGGGGAATTTCTGCAGGAATATCCTTCTACCCGGAGCAATTTCGAGGGTTTTAATGGAGATGACATCCGTACCTCTCGGGTGAATCAGGAAACAGAAAGAATCTTCACCCAATCTACCCGTATACTATGCAGTATGTGACTCAAGTCCGACCTCGCCCCGAAAAAGTCTTGAGTCACGGCCATGTCACTTCCGATGAACGAAAGTAAAATGGACTTGGGACTTTCTCGACTGTATCAAGACGAGTTTCTTGGAAATTGTGGAGGTCATTAATCTCCGACAACCATATTTTACGGGGTCTTGATCTCCCTAAAATTTCTGATAATTCGAGAGCTGTGTTGGGTACTCCGCACCTTCAAGTCCGAGGCATCCTGTGCGGACTTTGGTGGGCCACATGCCCGGACCTTTGAACGGCTCTGGAAAAATATGACATAGAGGAACCGGAAAGAAAATGCCGGAAAGGGAAACTCGGGAAAAGAAGTTAAGTTGTCCAGTCATCAAGCAAAACGGAGCAGATGAGAAACTCGGACAAATGTCCTTCCGAGCTAGTTGGGAGGATAGCACATGATATGTTTTCTTTTTTTTTTTCAAAACATTTAATTTATGATTATTTGTATTGGTTTTATTTTTGTAGATGATTCTATTCACTAATCAGTAGACCCTTCTCAGTGTTGCGCAATCTTGTACTGTGGAGCAATTTCACTCACTCCATGTATATTTTTATCTGGTAATTGTTTATCCTATCGGATTTGTGAGGTCCCTACTTGAGCCTCGGAGTTTGAAGAAATGCAAAAGAACAATCACTATTGTCGGGGTTTGAGAAACGATGACCAAGATTCCGCTCGTGCGGGAGGTGACTGTTGGGTCCAGATTATCCGAGGAATCGTAAGACGATAGATGTATTACACATACATGTGCACTATCGCCGAGGTTGACAGGTTGTCGGGGTGCACACGATGTGGAAAAAAAATATCTTAGAACCCATGCCGGGACTCGAACCCGGAATCTTTTGATTAGAAGTCAAATGCGCTAACCATTACGCCACACAGGCGGGTCTATGTTTGCTTAATTTTGCTGGTTTGTCTGATTGTGAAGATCAAATGATTATGATGTTAAAATTATCAAATTTGCTTATTACAGGTTTTAGGGGTAATTTTAGTATTTGAGAAAACTTATTTAGGGACTATTTAATTGGTCTGTGTCATGTGTGCAGCATAGTCTCGGGTTTCGAATTACAACACCTAATATGATGCTTGCGAGAAAACTCAAGCATGAAGGGTATCAAAAAATATAAGATTTTTTATTGACTGTTCCTAAATCTGGTTTTCCGTCGTGTTGAGCTCTCCCTTCCTATTATGTGGGTCCTGTTGATCCCCTCGTTGTAAAGTATTGGGTATTTATGTACTCTTCATGCTAACGGGACTTTCTTACATAAAGTCGATCTGAAGTTCTCACTTGCTAGACTGTTCTGAATCCTAATCGTTTGATCGATATACTTTTCAAGATCAGATTCCACTCTGGCATCATACAATTACAAACGCTGCGCCATTACATACTACAAATATGTAGTGAAACGTAAACCCCCAGGAGCGAAATCATACCAAAGAATGCTAGACGGAAACTTTTCAGTTATCTCTTTGAAGCGGAATTGTAGTATATGTTGTATTATTGAATTGTTGGGGTATATCAAACCTGAGCTTGAATTAATAGTGAGAGTGCGGAAGTGGACCATTGAATTATCTATCAATATAGCCTTCTCTGGTTTCTCTTAATGAAGAGATTTCTGTAATGAGATTCACATAGCTCCCGAAACAAAGGCAGAGTTTTGTCCAATCTTACATTATATTTTCGTCATTAGCGATCATGTCTACGAGTTATCTGATTTTCCCAACAATACTTTTGGACTTGGTCAGCAGAAGAATTCTATTGAATCATGGTGATAATTAAAATTTTGAAACATGACACCTCTTCAAACTTTTTGCGAGCTCGAGACTAAGATTGGGGCTTGAGGAATTGTAATTAGTCGTAAAGCGAAATCCTCATCTCCCAACCAGCGGTCTTTTCTGCTTTATCATCTCCTTGCATCTAGTTAATTGAGAGAAATCTGAATTCTAATTGCACTTCTTGAGCATTTATTGTTACCGAGAAATGATCCTAGAATAATTACAAAGGATTCTCATGAACCTGGAGAAAGTTGATGATGGACTCTTAAGTATTGCCTTCCTTGTTACCCTGTCAAAATGATACCCCCGGTGTGACAAAAAATCAAGATAGAGCTTTTCACGCTATTGTTACAAAAAAACCAACCGATGTTAAAGGAAAAAAAGAAGATAGAACCCATGCCGGGACTCGAACCCGGAATCTTTTGATTAGAAGTCAAATGCGCTAACCATTACGCCACACAGGCGGGTCTATAACTTCTTAAGTTTGCTGGTTTGTCTAGTTGTTTTTAAAATATATTCAAATTCCCAATTTGAAGCATTTTTACTACTTCAATATCATTTTCAACCTTAAAATAATCATAAATCATCCTAAAAATCCTCATTTTCTCTCGCATAGTTGATCAACTATTCTTGATTTAGGTTCTGTGTGCCATACATCAAAATCTCTAAGGAATCAATTCCAAAATGCGTCAATAGAACCACTATTTCATGCCAAAATTGTCCGTTATAATCACCTAGAAGTCTATAATTCTCCTTCTATTAATAATTTTCCCATTTAGCTCCGCCAAAATCTTGATCTCCTCGGTTTACTTAGTATGTAATCCCCCAATAGGGCTAATTCGACACCAACTACCATGCCTCCTCCGCCACCTCCTCCCCCTCCACCAAGTCATTCAAATTCAAAACAAGATCCCGATCGCATCTAAATATCTTCCACCCGTGCCTCTCACCTATCCCCTGCCCCTTCCCCAATTCCCTTCCCAGCCTCCCATACTGTCTCACCTATCCCAATTAGGAAAGTCATAAACACTAGTACATTTCTCATCGGAACATCTTCAAATCCAAAGTAACTACCTTGCAAAGACCTTGCAATTCCACCATGGACTGCGATACCTCGATGTCGGGGCTAAGTACCCCCATCAAGAAAATCAGAAACCTCTCGTTGTCTAGTCCCAAGCCTCCAAGTCCCGTACGGTACCCCAGTATGAGTGACTTCCCTATTAAGTCAGACTTCACTATCAGTCCCAAACTAGCCAACTCCAATTATGGTCATTCCAATTTTTCTTCCTTCAACGACTATGTTCACGTTGATGAAATCAATTCTGACCCCATTTTCCAAAATATGGTTGATAAGGGCTACTCTCGAACCATCAGCAACAAGGTGCTTCAAGAATTGGACTCCAGAGCTAATGAAATCTCGTCCCGAATGGTTCCCACGCCCCTGATGGCGACCATGTCCGCACAAAAGAAGAAGAAACGATACTCGGGCATTCACAGGCCGCTTTTCTCCAAGATGGACTCCATCTCATCACATTATGCTGCCTCTCGGTCCCATGGTGACTCTTCACCAGCTAAAGACTTCCTCTCGAGTGCTACAAAGAAGAGAAGGACGCTCAATGGACCCGAAGAGATTTTTGGGTCTGAGAAAGAGAATGAATCTCCATCTAGAAAAGTTGCAGGTCGTCCAGACTCGTTGCAACCTTCGACTCAACGGCTCTCTCCACAACGTTCACATTCTCCACAACTCACTCACTCTCTACAACATTCACACTCTCCACAGACATCGCAGATCCCTGTTTTTGGCCAAAATGTTCGTCTGCACCAAGCAACTCCAGTGTTGGGCGCAGCTCCTTCTTTAGCTGCTCCAACTCGTGCCAATCCTGCCAATCTGCTTCATTCGTCTCCAATAAGGCAAGACAATTCACCAACACGTATTCCGTTTCCGAGTCTGACTCTGGTGTCGCCTTCAAAATTTAACAAGATCTCGCCATCCAAGGGTTCCATGAACTTGAACCTGTTATTGCAAGGCGATGACAATTTTGTGAAACCTGCGCCCAAAATCCGCCAGTCGTCATTGCAGATGGCCGGGGTATACCAGAATGATGGCTCAACGTTGCAGAAGAAGCCCTCCATTGCTTCTCTCCAGAAAAAACCGTCCATTCCGTCATTACAAAAGAAACTGTCCATTCCCTCACTACAGAAGAAGCCATCGAGCTCCACGCTTCAGAAAAAGCCAAGTATACCAACTTTTGGCTCTGGCATTGGATCCACTTATACTGGCACTTTGACTTCCTCTACTGTAATGGACGCCTCACCCTCAATTCCTTCTCTCCAGAAGAAGCCTTCGGTTCCCTCTTTTGGAAAAACACCGTTAACCAAAAAACCTTCATCTCAGTCGTTGCGCACTCTCAACAAGAAATCTTCAACATCCACTTTGAACAAGGTGACGGTGCCGCAGCCTTTCTCGCTTTATGACCGACCAACGATTTCATCCTCGCAGAAGAGCTTGAGCTCGTGTACTTCGTCGACGAGCCATCGCTCGCTTAATACCCTTCAGAACCTGGCCAGTCAAAGGTCGCTCAATAGGTTTCAGAAATTCAAGAGCCGGTTTTCTTGAACATTGCATGAATCTTATAATCTAGTGAAATGACTTGTAGACTGATGTTCCTGAAGAACGATAGAAAGTCGTAAAAGATAATTACGTGATCTAAATCATTTGATTGGATTTTCTATTTTTCGTCCATTTTTCGAATTTTCTGGCCCTTCTTCGTCACGTCCGGCTCTTCCTATGTGTTAGTTCTCAATTTTATTTCCGGATGTCCTCTCCACTTTTCGCAGCCAAATGGTCCAAGGTACTCCGAAACAGAAATATTCCATGATAACATGTTTCACAGAATTGCATCCATGAAAAGGTAGAAACGTCTTAAAACACGTAATCTCCACCTCTACTTCGACAACCAAGCAAGATATTTTATTAAAATACTAGTTTTATCTACGACTTGAAATCCCGTTTGGTTATGTAACTCCATATGGACACCTGTACACCGAGCACACAGACATTGTCTCCAGCAATCCATATATATTTGGCATAACCCATCCGTTTCCAGCAGCCTGAAAATGCCAGTGGAAGAAACAGACACTCAGGTGATTTTAACTCACCCACAGAACGAGAAAACTACCGTGAAAATCCTCAAATACGGTGCTACTGTCATTTCATGGACTGAAAACGGCGTGGAACAGTTATGGTTGAGTGAAGGTGCCAAATTGGACGGATCCAAGCCGGTAAGAGGCGGAATTCCTCTCGTTTTCCCTATTTTTGGAAAGCAAAAGGACCCCAACCATGCCACGGGCAAATTGCCCCAGCACGGTTTCGCCAGAAACTCCACCTGGGAGTTCTTGGGACAGGTGAGTGAAAGCCCAGTTTCAGTGCAATTTGGCTTGGGCCCAGAGAATGTTGACCCGGAATTGTACAAGTTGTGGGCAGAAGGTAAGAACGATTTCACGCTTATTTTGACGGTGACCTTGTCTGAGGACAATCTCTCCACCAAAATCGAGGTGGAGAACACCGGAGCCAATGAGTTTGAGTTCAATTGGTTGTTCCATACGTACTACCGTGTGAATGACGTGACAGACGCATTGGTGACCAACCTCATGGACTCCGAGTGCTACGACCAGCTTTTGGCAGAGACATACAACGAAAAGGCGCCAATGCTCTCATTTCACGAGGAGTTCGATCGTATCTACAAGAATGTAGACTCGCACAAGCAGCTTCAGATCGTCGACAAGGGCAATGTTTTGTTGACCTTGGATCGGACCAACTTGCCAGACGCAGTTGTGTGGAATCCATGGATCAAGAAGTCCGAAGGAATGGGCGACTTGCAGCCCAAGACAGGCTACAAGAACATGTTGTGTATCGAGCCTGGCAATGTGTCATCTTTTGTGAAGGTTCGTAAGGGCGAGAAGTGGAGTGCTGAGCAGAAGATGACGCCATCTGGTGACATTAAAGTCCACACCAAGATGTTCTCTTGAAAATTGTGAGATGGAAAAGTAGACTTCTGAAGCCTATTGAATAAACGAGAGAATACAATGCGTTTGCCAATTTCTTGATTAATCATTAATCTTTGAACTTATAAATCACTGAGATTCAAGATTAATCATAAACATTTTCCTCTGTAAATCATTGGGTCAATTCTCACTACCTATCGAGACCACAAATTTTAACGCGATAACCGAACTTACTAAAGCAGACTGGCAGATACGATCGTCTTTACGCAGATTTCCACACTGAGAGAAAAGAAAATACGGCTAATACAAAAATACCATGGGAAAAATGCAATTACATCACATAAATTCCATTTCTATAAGTTACCATAAATCAATCAATTACATTACTTCAATTTTTATATTTCATCACCCTCTTCTCCTCTTTATGTTTCATTTAAACCAATTTTGGTGCCGGTGCCGGTTGCTGCGGCCGGTGCTCCGAACAGCAAGGTAAATTGTAAAAATGAAAACACAAGGAGGCAAGAGACTCAAGAAAAAAACATCTAGATTCAGAAGAGACAAACAAACAACGAAAACAACAAACGATTCAACAACACAAATCTGTGAATCCACCAATCAGAAAATCAGAATTTTGCAAAATTCCATATTATTATTTATTCAATTCAGGAAACTCCCAAGGCGCTACCACTTCATTTTGTCTCTTTTCACTTCTGGCCACTAATTTCTTCTCTGATGTATCACGTGCGGCGCGGCTCATTTTCCTTCACTTCCGGTTCCTTAAAGCCCCTATTACTGGAAGTTCCGGCTCTTCCTGCCGCCGTATCACGTGCACCACTCCAGTGACCCTATTGCTTTTTTTCCAATACTTAAATTATCTCTTCTCCAACCATTGGGGTTTACCTGCCAAATTCTTCACCTCGTTACTGTCTGACATTTATTTTTCGTCAAACAATCTAACCGCCCTTCCCACAAATACATTCAAGTTCTCGCCTAACTCCGCTGACTCAGCCTTGCCAAGCTCCCTTCCAAACTCCAACTTCCCATCTTTACATCCATCCTAATTTCAAGGCTCCATATTCACCATGTCCTCGATTCTCAGGTCCTGGCCCGTGCAGAATGCCTACAAGAAATTCCATTTCCACTTTCTATCAGAAAAGGCTCCCGGAAACACCTTGGCAGACCTCAACTTCGACACAGACATCAAGTCTTCTTTAGACAAACTCAAACGCCACGAATGGAAACCTGCTGAGGCGCTTCACTATGGATTCCTAGCATTGGTCATTTTGTTCGTGTATGTGATCTTTCCCGTGTCGTTTTTGCTTAAAACCCCCATTTTGGCTGCATTCGTCTTGTGCTTCTTAGTGCCCTTGACTTCCCAGTTTTTTCTCTATGCTTTGCCCATCTTCGCCTGGCTTGCTCTCTTCTTCAGCGCTAGCAAGATCCCTGTGTCGTGGAAGCCTGCCATCTCCGTCAAGTTTTTGCCGGCCATGGAGACCATCTTGTACGGAGATAACTTACTGAATGTTTTAGCTGAGACCAACAACTCCATCTTGGATATTTTGGCTTGGCTTCCATACGGAATCATTCACTTCTCGTCACCTTTCGTGGTTGCTCTCTTTATCTTCCTTTTTGCTCCTCCATCTTCGTTGCGTTCCTTCGGCTTTGCTTTCGGCTACATGAACTTGGCAGGCGTGTTGATCCAGCTCTTGTTTCCTGCGGCTCCTCCTTGGTACAAGAATTTGCATGGTCTCGAGCCTGCAAACTACTCCATGGACGGTTCTCCTGGAGGCTTGGGCCGTATTGACAAGATTTTTGGGTTCGATATGTATACTTCCACCTTCGAGAACTCCCCACTTGTTTTTGGCGCGTTCCCATCGCTCCACTCTGGATGTGCGGTTATGGATGTGCTCTTCTTGTGCTGGCTTTTCCCCAAGTTTACTGCAGTTTGGTGGTCGTACGCAGCCCTCTTGTGGTGGAGTACAATGTACTTGACGCATCACTATTTCATCGACTTGATCATGGGTGCGGTGCTTTCATTCATGGTGTTCACCTACGTCAAGTACACCCAGCTTCCTGTTGTGGACCCTCTGAAGTTCTGCCGCTGGCTGTATACGGAGGTTTCGCTTCTCGACATGGACTTATGTGACCCGATCAACTCTTTCGTGCCTTTGCACCAGGATTTGGAGGATGCCCCACACTCCTTCTACAACCCCAGATCACTCAGCACTACGGATTTTGAAATGACTACTATGAACCGCTCGAGAGAAGTGCTTCCAACCATTCTGGCCACTCCAGACGAGTTGTTACGCCTTTCCGAGGAGCATTTGGGCCCACTCGAGGATGCTGATACCGACAACAGTGCAACCAACTCTGTTTTCGACAGTGAAAGATATGAAGAAGAAACCCAAATTAGCCTGGCCCCATCTACTGTTTCTTTGGCCGATTTGGCTACTACCAAGCCCAAGGCAATTCAAGGTATCGGCGCCAGATGATTACTTACTGGCGCAACCTCCACACATGAAATTGGCAGCTGTCTGCTAAAAGCGTGATTTACGACTCTTAATGACTGTATTGTCCCCCATGTCTAAACCTCCACGCATGATGCATCTAATATTTAATAATCAATGAAGTAGACGAATGAATGTAGCTAGTAAAAGTTGAATTTTAAGTTGAACATTGCTCTCTTCTAATTCATGGCAACTAAAAGAAATCCCTTCTTCCCCGGCTTTCCATCTACTATATATAGATCTGTCCTTCATAACCATGTCAAAAAATTGTGGTTGTGCACGCTGCCACTATATAGTGAGTATCTCATCATTTCATTTGGTGAGATTATGAAGCTGGTACGATGACTGAAACAAACAAATCTTCAACTCAATATAACAAGGAATTCTACTCACTAAGCGCGACAGATGAGTTAGGAAAAGAAAAAAGCTTCGAGTCTCTACGAGGAAAAGTGGTGGTGATTGTCAATGTGGCCTCACTATGTGGATTCACACCTCAATACAAAGACCTAGAATATTTACATCAAAAATACCATGGTCAAGGCTTGGAAATTTTGGCATTTCCATGCAACCAATTTGGTGGCCAGGAGCCGTCGAATCACACGTCAATTCAAAAGTTTGTACGGACAAACTTCAATGTCACGTTTCCAATTCTCCAAAAAGTGGAGGTCAATGGTAATAGTGCCCACCAGGTGTATTCGTACCTCAAAGAGCAAAAGCATGGAGCTTTAGGGTTCAAAGGAGTCCGGTGGAACTTTGAAAAGTTTGTAGTTGATAGAAGGGGGAATGTGGTTGCTCGCATTCTCTCTGGTACTACTCCAGACCAGATGGAGCCACTAATATCGCAATTATTGGAACTCAAAATAGAATAGAAAATATATTAATGGAGAGGAACTCATTTATTGAATTACTTTTTGGCTCTTTTGGCGCCACCCTTGGCCACTGGCTTTTTTCTCTTGCCATTGGCCTCCTTACCAGCGGCAGCCTTGGTAGTAGCCTTTGCAGGCGCAAGAGTTGGGTGGATTTCTTTCAACACACATGCAATCAATGTGCTGCATCTTCTCGATATCTCTGCGGTAGAACGAGATTGCAAGAAGAAGTCGAATCGGAGGAATGGACTCAGCCTCACCGCATCTCGAATTCTTTCATAGAGATCAACCCGGTCAAGTCCGAACCTATACATTTGAACAAGCAAAAACCGGTCTTCATCGTCTGTGAATGTTCGTTTGGTAGTAGCGGCTGGAGGGTATTTCAACTCAAGCTCTTGGAGTGGATATCTATAACTGGAGATCTTTCTGCGAAGACTCTCTTTTTGCAACTTAGTTCTTGCAACTTTCTCTTCGCCCGCCTCGATCTGATTGATATACTTCTCGTATCCCTCAATTTCCTCATAGTGTGTCCAGAACATCTTGGCATACTCACGAACCTCCTCAATTGTCTTTTCTTCAAACTCCGCTGCAATCAATGAGATCGCATTTCTACCATACTTGGTGCTAACCAGGATAAAGTGGATGAAATCTTTTCTGTTCCAGTTGTGAAATCCTTCCGTCAAGAGTTGGTCCTTAAGCTCCTTTTCTTCGTCTGTAAGTGGTCGAGAGTTCTCTATTTCTTCTTGTTCGAGCTTCTGCTCTAATTGACGTTCTGCCAAGTCCTTAGAAGAACCATTCTTTAATGGGACGACATAGTTCACTTGCTTTCTGTAATAATTCTTCTCCAATTCATATAACTCCAATAATTTTGGAGGATAGAACTGGTGATCGTAGATATTGAGCTGCTTCGGTGGGCGTGGTCCACTCTTAGGCGTGGAGCGACTACCCGCACTGAGCACGTCCTTATAGTACATGTCAATCGAATAATTCTCCTTTCTCTCTCTCTTTCCTGGGTTGATCCATGCATGACCAATGTTGGTAATCGCAGTAGGCTCCTTCTTCTTGAAATTTTCTCCGTTCCACTCGTAGACTGACTCATCATTTGTGAAATTTTGTAAAGCATTCAAGTCTAGCTTAGCATACTTCTTATTAAGCTCCTTAGTCTTCATGTCTGAATCTTTGAGAAGCTCTTCGATGTCGACATCAGCTTCTTCTTCACCGTCATTCTTTGCTTTGAAGATATCAGCCGCACCGTGCTGAATCATATCCAAAAGCTCATCCTTTGAAGCTGCTTTACCGGCCGCCAGGTTATTATTGTTGATACCACCGTTATTACGACCTTGCTGGATAACCAACTGGTCAAGTCTCAATTTCTGAGTGGCTCTCTCTAGGACTTTCTCCTCAATTGCGTTCTCAGTGACAAATCTAAATACCTTCACTTGCTTCGTCTGTCCAATTCTGTGAGCTCTGTCCATCGCTTGCAAGTCAGCTTGAGGATTCCAATCACTGTCAAACAAAACGACAATATCAGCAGTAGTCAAGTTAATACCCAAACCACCAGCTCTTGTTGTCAACAAGAACACGAATTTTGAAGAGCCCGGCATGTTGTAATCGTCAATAGCTTGAACTCTGTCAGCGTGATCGGTCTGGCCGTCGATTCTGCAATATTCAAAACTTCGGAACATACAGTAATCCTCCAAAATGTCAAGCATTCTGGACATCTGAGAGAAAATCAAGACTCTGGAGCCTTCCTTTTGAAACTTTTTCAAAAGCTTGTCCAAGATGATCATCTTTTGTGAGTTGAAAACCAAGTGTTCATCGGTTGTGAATGGAGGGCCAGGTTCAGCACCTTCAAAGAGGTAAGGATGGTTGCAACATTTTCTCAATTGCATGACAATATTCAATAAACGAGTTTTGGACTCCTTCTTACCATTGGCACCATTGACAGCATCCAAGTCTTTCTCTAAAAGCTTCTGGTACCATTTTCTCTGCATGTCGGTCATCTTGACGTAAACGTTCATCTCCTGCTTTGGCAAAAGCGACTTCTCGACATCAGACTTGATACGACGTAACAAGAATGGTTTCAAAACCTTGTGTAGTTGAGCAACTACACTATCGTCCGCCAGTTCTGCCAGGTCCTCGGTGGCAGTGAACCACAGGTCAAACGTGTCACTATCGCCGAAAACATCGGGAAGAATGAAGTTAAGCAAAGCCCACAACTCATGCAAGTTGTTCTGCAATGGCGTACCAGTAATTAAGAGTCTATTCTTGGAATGGAAAAGACGGATGATTTGCGACAACAAAGACTCCTCGTTCTTGATTCTGTGGGCCTCGTCAATAACAATGTATTCCCACGCAAACTTCTTGAATGTGGATTTCTCTCTGATAACAATCTCGTAAGAAGCAACCACCACATCAAAGTCGCACGTCAACAATCTATTGGTGATCAAGTTCTGTCTCTCGTCCTTGTCACCTTGAAGAACCACCACACGCACCTCGGGAGTCCACTTAGCAAACTCTCTGGCCCAATTGTCCAAGGTGGATTTAGGGGTGATGATGATGTGGGGACCGTTGATGCCTCTGAAATGGCGCAAGTAGCCCAAAAACGAAATGGTCTGCAATGTCTTACCTAAACCCATCTCGTCGGCCAAAATTCCCGACAAGTTGTTTTCGTACAAGGAAACGAGCCAGTTGAGACCCTGGATCTGGTATGGACGGAGCTGGCCCTGGACGTACGTGGGACTTTCGGTGAACTCTGTGATTCTTGGAGTAGCTTTCTCATCGCTCAAGAGTTCGGCGTCCTCCTCACGCTCAGTTTTTCTTCTTCTCTGTGATCCATCTACCTTGGGCTGCTCGGCTGCCAACTTGACTTGGGCAAGCGCAGGATCTTTCTTGGCTCTGGAATCGATGAAGTGCTGGAACAAGTCTGTCAACCCCAACAAGTACTTGAACTTCTGGACGGTCTCCTCGATGTTGATGCGGGGCACGTGGTCAGGAGCAAAGTACTTCTGTCTGTTTCTGGCCACATTGGTTAATGGGCCGTAGGCGTCTCTGCCTGTTGGATGATCAAATGGCTGGGGGGTGTTGGCCTGATGGGTTAGTATTGATGATATTTGGAAGAAACAAAGGGAGAAAAATGGGGGAAAAAGAGTAGAACATACCTCCAGCGGCGATTTGGTGAATTGGTCAGATGAGACCAGATAATCTGCCTCACTCATGGGTTTGAAAAGAGAGTAGGCAAAATGTGTCGATGTGAATTTCTACCGAGTCGCGCTCTATTTGGCGTCGCAGCCACGCCAGAGATGAAGGACGAGAGATTGAAATGGACAGGAATCGAAAAGGGCAGGGAAGGGAGAGAAATTGACAAGAGAAAAAGAGAAAATATTGGATGTGATAAAAGGAATAGGTAATGAAAATAGGAATGGAAGGAACTTCGAGAATTGTCATTTCATTGATTATTTAATTAGTGTACGTCAATGGATTGATCAATTTCATAATAATAGATTGAATTTGCTTCGACTAGGAACAGATACTGGGATTTGTTAAAAACAACAAATTGGAACTTCGAAATAAAATGATGAAATAAAGGTAAATAAAGGTATTCGCTAATCGTTGAATTTCTAAAGCTTGAAGTTCGAGCAGATGAATGTATGTGATGAAAGGCAACTGGAATGACGTGAACGAATAAATGAAAGTCCCTATTATCAGAATATTGGGAACTCTACATCATGAACAAAAGAAAAAAAAAAAATAAAAACAACAACAAAAACTCATTAGGTGAAAGTCATCTCAGCCAATATTAAATTCAGGCTCTGCGCTGAGATGAAACTCTCATGATGATATACTCATCCAGTGGAGAGAACACACAAGAAAAAAAAAAGAAATGGAAGAAAGGGAATACCACTGGTAAATAAATCACTTGAAAATCGAGAAATTCTTGAGGATGTCATGCCTTAAGCTCTCTGGGCTCTTGCTCCAATGTTGAAGATCTTGAATCATCTCCTGCACAGCAACCCGTATGACTACCAACAGATGAGCCATCATCAACGCCTATGAACTACCATGAGTGCTAGGGTCAATGACACGGAGTTGCAGAGTGCCGTGGAAGAATACCTAACCAATTCGCCCATAACGGCAAACGTCAGACACTCCAATCCCAATCTACAGCCTCTAGAAGGTGAGGACGCTATCACTCCAGTGGAGCCAAGAACCAAATTGACAAGGAAAAGACCTTCGCTGCCGCTTCCTGAGCTGCTAAGTACCACCTCATTGGACACATCTACATCCTTGAACACCTCCACATCATCGAGAACCTCCACCTCGCAATTCTTCCAAGCTTTCTGGAAGTTCCATCTTATCAAGTTTGGAAACCACATGTACCTTACCACTAACCCGACACCACGCCACCTTCATTGTCGCAGCTTTCCGGGCTATTTTATCCTGATTGATGGTAATGCTTTGGATTATACAATGTCGTTTGAAGACATTGAAACCGGGGCTAGCTACCTCCGAATCCGAAAACGTACCTCAAGAGAAGGTGAATTTTTTAGGTACAAAGTCAGGCGGGCACGGGGGATTCAGAACGGCAGAATCTCCGAAATAGACAATCCAGAAGTGCACGAAAACTTTCTCAGACGGGAATTGATACCTGAATCCCTCTTTCCGTCTCCTCCAGACGTCCCCATGGTGAGTTATCACACTGAGGACTTCAATGGCACGTCGTGGAGCGTGGGAGCCATTCCTCGGGCGCGAGAGTCACGAGTCAGCGCAGGTGAGTCAAAGTATATCCACAAGCACAACGTTTATTTCCACAATACGTTTGAGCTAACTTATCCAATTAATAGTATTCCTCCAGTCCGGGCTGTGTTCAGACCTAGTGAGGCCAGTGCCCGCAAGAGAATGATGCGCTCACTCAACCGGCTTCTGAAGTTTGACAGTGGCAAGCGCAAATTCAAGCCAGATGACATGGACTCATCCATGTTCTCAGAGGTTAAATCCTACTACAAGGCTGGCGATGGGCTCTATGGTGATCATACTCCAGCTGATGATGAACCAGATAAGCACTCTAAGTGCGGGTGGCTTACAGTATACGAGGATGAACAATTATTTCTGGAGGCAGGCATGTTTGACATGGTTGTTGGGCTCAGTGTGTGTGTTGCCTATGAGAAGATGATAGGATGAGAATGGAAAATCGAGATTGATGGATTGAAGTGGTAATGGGAAATGGTGGCACGAATACAAAGAAACGTTGATAGAATTTAAAATAATGGTAAAAGGAAATAAGGGGTGAAAGGAATATGAAATTAAATAGAAAGATCGAGAAGTTAAAGAATAAATCGAGGGGAACAGAGCAAAAGCTAATGGCACTTGAGAAGTGGTGACGGATTGCAATAATAGAGAATGAATTATCCAAAAGTAACGAAAAAAAAAAAATGGAACATCTCAAAATACGAGATTCACAACTACATTTAATAATAAAAAATCGCAGAAAATGTCCATTTGAAAGGGAGCCGAAACCCATATATGTGTGTTCAGTGATTAATTTCACCGGAACAATTGATCGACGAAAAAATTATTATGTGGGGTGCGCAGCATGGAATGTTCCGGCTAGGAACACTCAACGAAACCACCTATCAAACCGGGTAAAAACAGTCAAAATTTCTTTACCAAATCTCCATTATACCCACAAAACTCCAAATTTGAACCATTATATCACTATTTTATACACTCAAAAACCCTAAATCTTTGCGTCTCACACCAGAACAAAACATTCCATACCAGGCACGGGCAGCAGCTTCTGCAGGAATATATGCCTGATAATCACCATCGAAATTCCTCCAATTACTTGTCATTGCGGTAAGTATGAGCGAAGACAACACTCGTCAAAATGACGAAGCCAGTCTCATGGATGAAGGATATGATATTCAGAACGGCAATTGCGCCAACCCGCGCCAGACATGGAGAGTGGCCATCAACTTGAAGAATTTGATTGACAAGGTGATCCCCACTTGTTTTGAAGAGAAGGAGATTACAACCACCCACTCGCCCATCTTGAACAAACAAGTGGTGGAGTTGGTTTACCGTGCAGCTGGTGGTAAGGGTAATGGAAAGCGTGGAACGTCATCTTTCAAGTACCGTGCATGCTTGGTGTTTGCTTTGTTGAAGGTGACGGGATGGTATTGGCAGCAGGCAGAGTACGAGCTCTCAGACAACCAGTTATTCCAATTGAGGGCAGTTGCTGCTCAAACTTTGGCGACAATTATCATTGAGGAGACCAAGGATGACGAGTACTTGTTTTTGGGCATGCTTTGTCACAGATACCAGATGTACATCAACGAGCAAGAATCGGTGCCTGTCAGTGCATTGGAATTGGCCGTGGACATGCACTCGACCATTGTAATCGGCTCCTCAGGTTACCAGAGATGTATCAAGTGGCTCTGGAGAGGATGGATTGTTCAGTCGTCGAAGGACCCACACTCGTATTTGCTCTACGAAGGTGTGTCATCTCCACGTATCAGAACCCACTTTGATCCAAACAGAATCAAAACTCCTGCTTATCAAAACAAGTTGGAGATTTTTATTTCCGTCATTTACTTGATTCTTTTCTCCATCATCTTAAACACAAACCTGGAAGATACCACCAAGATCTCCATCTTTGAAACCTTCTTCTACCTCTTCACTTTGGGTGCTGTATGCGATGAAGTTGTCAAGCTTTACCATGTGGGAAGAAACTATTTGGGCTTCTGGAATGTCTTTAACGACACCATGTACTCGGTGATCATTGTTGCTATCGGCTTCCGTTTTGCTTCCTTGAGCACCACTGGTGAAGATAGAGATCGCTGGGACGAAACCAGTTTCAGAATCTTATCGTGTGTCTCTCCTATGATGTGGTCCAGACTCTTGTTGTACTTGGATGCCCAACAATTCGTTGGTGTCATGATTGTGGTCGTTAAAACCATGATGAAGGAGTCCCTCATTTTCTTCTTCTTATTGGTGGTTGTTATTCTGGGCTTTTTGCAAGGTTTCTTAGGTTTGGATGCCTCTGATGGTCGTAGTGAGGCAACAAAGCACATTTTGATTTCCTTGGTTAAGGCCGTCATCGGAGCCTCTGGTTTTGCCGACGTCAAGAACTTGGTCCCTCCATACGCATCGGTGTTGTACTACATGTACTCGTTTCTTCTCTCGGTCATTTTGATGAACATCCTTATTGCTTTGTACTCTACGGCTTATGCTTCCATTGTTGAGAATGCCACCGATGAGTACTTTGCTTTGGTTGCTCAGAAGACCTTGAGATATATCCGTGCTCCGGATACGGACTTGTATGTTCCTCCTTTCAACTTGATTGAGATCTTGATTTCTCCGCTTTACTACTTGACCAGCAAGAGAACTTTCAAGCAGATTAACCGGTATGTGATGTTAGTAATCTATTCACCAATGTTGACCTACATTACCATTGACGAGTTGGCTAATGCAAGAAGAGTCCTGTACAACCGTTACAAGGGAGTGCCAGATGATGCCAACGAAATCGATACCGAATGGGATCTTACGGATGGTTATGACATCGACAACAACTTAAGTGCGTGGGAAGGGATTAGGGAGAGAAACAGCGAGTTGAATGAGGCGGTGAGAGACCAAAGAATTGCCGAAAATGAAGACCCCGAGTTCCCAATTGATCTTCACAAATTCGATGAAGATGTCGACAAAATTGTTCAGCCTGTCAACAGGGCCAACGAGCTCGGTATCAAATGGGAGATCTATGAGCTCTACAGTAAAATTGACCAGTTGACTACTTTGGTGAAAAAGGTGCTCGAGGAGAACCAGGAGCTCAAAGAAAAGGCAAAAGCTTAGGCTAAAGACATAGCTAGGTAAGACTCAAAAGGTCATCTAAGGGCTTTTTTTTTTCAGTATCATTGTCAATTGTTTGCGACATTAAATTTCGTAATTTTCAATCTATACTCCATTGAAAAAGTAGCATTGCCAAATCTACACCCATACCTCCTCATACATCACAAGAAATTTTCGGGCATACTAGTTAACGAGCCAGTAATTAGCATAACCTCCACTAGTTCTAGATACCCAGTGAAGATCTCTTTCACGAACTACCTTCCTGATAATCAAGGACATTTCGATATTTATTTGACGGAGGATATTCCCCGGTCACCGTGAATTCCCCCACCAAAACCCATCTTCGCCAGCCAATATGGACCAACTGGTTTTAGAGTTCAAGAATGGAGATGACATACATTTTAATTACTCCAGCCAAGCAGAAACTGCCCTGAATACAGCGGAGTCAGGTCACAGTTCAAAGAAGAAAAAATCCAAGAAGAAGAAGAAGAAATCCGGAGCATCCACCGCAACTACACAGTTCACCATGAGCGATGCCACTCTCAACGATCCAGACGCAGACTATCCAGAATCTCGAGTTATAAAGTTCGATGCAGATGGAAATGTAGTGGTAGAGAGTCTAGACGAAGACTATGGCACTGAGCGCATAAATTCTCATCCACAGACTCGCGCAGTTGAGCCAGTCAAACATACAAAGTTCTCAGTATTCCACTTTAATAATGACGACGAGAAAAAGTTCTGGGATAATCTTTCTTTGCATGCGCAGCGGGATATCGTGGATTTATCGCCATATACGGTAATCCAGAAGATTCGTGAGCAAATGAAGCATCGGTTGGCCAGCCATACTGGTTGTGACCATAAGCCAGATAAGCTGTGTAATTGTCCATATTGTAACAGGGGCAGTCTTCACATAGAGGAAATCGTGGAAGCCCTATACCACTTGGATGTTCATATGATTTGCAGATACGTGGAGGACTTCAAGCAAGAGATTTTCCCGGAATTGAAGATGAACGAATTCCACAGAGACCTGCTATTTGACGAAGAGGAAGGTGTCTCAGGCTCGCTATCTACATCGGCTCTCGGTACATCCAAAGAACATGACCAAATTCTCATCGATACATCCACAAAGGAAAAGAAGATCTCCCCGAAGGAGAAGAAAGCTTTGCAGAAAAGAGAACGAAGAGCAATAGTGGAGACAGAACAGCAAGAAATGTCTGTGAGAGATGCTGATGCTGAACAGGAACTCAAAGCGAAGGGGACAGAGGAAAGCATAGCTACAGAGGGGCAAACAGCTTTGAAAGACCACGAAAGTTCAAACGGGCATGATTCGAAGGACAATGTTCAAATTGAGAAGAAAGCTTCCACCGATACCAATGCTCTTCGTGAGGAAACAAAACTAGCTCTCAACGAAGTGTCCAAGTACTTCTCGCAGATAACCCTTGATCACACACCAGCAGAAGAAGAAGGCTCTGAGGTTCAAGAGAAAGAGCTGATCTGGTCACGTCTAAAGGAGACAGATCGTGATCATATCAGGAAGATATTTAGGACAGACTTCGCAATGGAAGCAAAACTACGATCTCGCATGAAGTTTGTGAACGGTCTCAAGGAAGAGCTCATGGAACGTTACAAAGATCCATCCCGAATGCCAAAAGATGTGCTCGATTCCCTCAAGTTTGAAGACAATTCAAATGCTACTGACAATTATTCCATGGAAATTCTCAACAGCTTGGGATTTTTCACTGGAGATGATTCCGAAAACCAAGTAGCACAGGCTTCAGACAAAATCAATGCATTTGCTGACCTGATACTCAATGACGACGGGCGCTATTTTCTTGACATATTGGAATCCCTCATCAAGAAAGATAATGAGAAAGGTTCTCGCATTGAGGAGCTTGAGGAAGACAACCCTGAGCTTGAACATTATGCTCTCAAATCTCCAATCACAGACGAAGTTACACACCAAGACAAAGGCTACGATGCCAGACCATCAGATCCTGCTTCAACTGTACATACCCTCGAAGCTACAGAAGGTGTAAACGGACTTCCACGTCAGGACGTTGCTACCATACGCGAGCAGCTCACTGACCACCATGGCGACTTCCTCCACGAACATCACCATAACTGCAACCACCACGACGATCAAGACGAGGATGGCGAAGACGAATATGCCTCAGAGTATGACGAGGACTACGACTATCACCACGACTGTGAACATCACCAGAACTGCGACCACGATTGCCATCATGATTGTGACCACGACGAGCATTATGATGACGAGAGTGAACAGGAGAGTGATGAAGAAAGTGAGTATTCCAAGCAAAAGAGGAAGGAAGAGATTCGCGGATTCTTTTTGATCCAGGCTGTGTCCATGATCAGGCAAAACTTCCGTGAAGCATATGAGAAAAAGATTTCCGAGGACCGTACGCAGAAGTTCATCGAGGAGCTTGAGGCAGAGGAGAATGCCAAAAAGGAGAAGGAAATGAAGAAGTTAAAGCAAAAGGAGAAACAGAAAGAGAAAAAGAGATTGCAGCAGCTCCAAAAGGAGGAGGAGAAGAAGCGAAAGGAAGCAGAAGAGTTAGAGAAGGCCATCGAGATCAAGCGTAAACAGGATGAATTGCGAGCGGAACAAATGCGTCGTAAGGAAGAATTACGTTTGAAGAAAGAAGAAGAGAAGCTCAAGAAGATTGAGGCTTTGAAGAAGAAGGAGTTGGAACAACAGAAACTCGCACAACAGAAGTTGAAACAACAGGAGGAACAACGCAAGAAAGATGCCGAAAAGAAGGCAGAAGAGGAAAAAGCTGCTGAGGAGGAGAGAAAGGCTAAAGAGGCAGAAAGGAGGGCCAAAGAGGAAGAAAGAAAAGTGAAAGAGACAGAAAGGAGGGCCAAAGAGGCAGAAAGAAACACCCTAGAGGCCAAACTGAACTTTTCACAGCTAGAGGAACAAATTGGTGAAGAGGAATTACACAGGGGTCCACCTCCCGGTCTTTCAGCACCTGAAATTAAACCCCAAGAACCAGCACCAGCCAATAACCACATTCTCGATCAATTGTACCAAGCAAGACCTCGTTCAGTGTCTTCGACATCCAGTTTCACTCAACAGATACCTTCGCTCACGAGTTCGCTCTATTCGCCTACGAAGCAGCAAATCCAACAAGCTACCTGGGCAACGGACACTACGCTCAATCTTCAGAGTCAGCCACTTCCTACTCAGAACAGCAATGTATTTTCTCCATTTGGAGAACCAACAACAGGTGGAGACCAATGGTCCACTGGCCAGATGGCGGATCCTTTTTTGACATCCAACTCTGTGTTACCCAACCGTGCATCTACTTCAGGTAACTCAGTGTGGGGAGGAGCATACGCATCTCGAAACAACTCTATTTGGAATTCAAATCCTGCCACTGGTGCCGGTGCATCCACCATATGGTCAAGTCCAGTCCCTCAAAATGCAGGTTTGATGGTTGGAGCCATTTCTACTCTCGGACCAGATGTGCAAGAGTCCAGTTTAATACAAGCAGCCACATGTGATGCGTTTCAGACATTGCAGAGTTCGAACCAAGTGTCATTTGGAATGGCGCCTGCCGTTTTGTTGTTCCAGACAACCAAAGCACTATTGAAACATACTTCGTTGGGTATGGCTGAATTTTTGGGCACCTTACGGACAGGTGGACGCTACCAGTTTGATTTCGTCTACGACGACTTCGGCAGTGTGACACATATCAAAGTCAATTCCTTGAATGCCAACTCCACGCCACCATTATCGATGCATGCATCGTTGCAACTGCAGATCCAGCCTCAGTTGCCATCTCTTGGACAAAATCAGCCACTCCAAGGCCAGACCCTTCAAGGACAATCGCTTCAGGGACAATCTCTCCCAGGACAATCACTTCAGGGACAATCACTTCCAGGACAATCACTTCCAGGTCAATCACTTCAAATTCAGACTATACCGACTCAGGCTTCCCTGCTTCCACCCAATTTGCCCATCCACCAGAATTTTCAGCCTCAGGCACAGCCACTTTCGCAGCCTCAGCTGGTTCAGGGAGTCGCATTCCAGCAAGCACAGTTCTCTGACAATGGAGAAATTTATGGTACAAACTTCCAAACACAGAGTTCTGGTCCAAAAGAGCATTACGACATCAATTTACCTGCGTCGGTGCAAGGCCTGTTGAATCAATTGGGGTTTGGACAGTCGAGAGGAAGCATCTGGTGATCGAAAATAAGTGAAAATCAGACAGCTTGAATTTTTTGTAAGCTGCCTGAGAACATTAGATTTTTCTAGTTGGAAAATCAATAAATTGATGAAATAAGTGGATGGCCTCTGATTTACAGAAGAGTTATTATTGTTCCAAGTTATTCCAAATAATTCCACAAAAAATGGATAATTAAAGATGATTTCTGACAATGTCTAAGCAGATCACAAAAGATCACAGCCATCGGAGACAATAGATATATGTCACGAATTCATGACCCTTCATGTAGTGCAGATTTTTTTGCAAACAGGCCAGTGTAAATAGTGAGTAAAAATAGCACATCATCAAAGCTCAAAAAACCACAAGTAATACTTAAAACTGGAAATAACGTCAAACTTCCAAACATATCCATTCATACTACCTTCAAGACTTTAAAATTGCAACGAAATTTTAATTTAAATACTTTCACTGCCACCGTCACTCATTCCCGTCCACTACAGGAATATCCTACTTCCCCTCTGTATGCAGACACAATCACTGACAGTTTGAATCTTCATCATTTAAGACATCGTTTTCTCTCTTCGTAGATCAGGAAAGCACTTTATTTCAGCGTCATGCAATTCGCTATTCGAAGGAAACTAGTCATTGTTGGCGACGGAGCCTGTGGCAAGACGTCTCTTTTGTACGTGTTCACACTAGGAGAGTTCCCAACTCAGTACCACCCCACTGTGTTTGAAAACTACGTCACGGACTGCCGGATCGATGGAAAGCCTGTGCAATTAGCGCTCTGGGACACGGCGGGCCAGGAGGAGTACGAACGGCTCCGACCTCTCAGCTATCACAACAGCCACATCATTTTGATAGGATTTGCGTTGGATGTGCCAGATTCACTAGACAACGCCCGTACAAAATGGGTGGAGGAGGTTAAAAAGTACTGCCCCGATACGCCATACATCCTCATTGGGTTGAAGAAGGACTTGCGGCTCTCGGTCAAGGACAGAGTTCGATTTGTTCAGACTGCGCAAGGTGAGGCGGTAGCCAAGGAGATTGGAGCAAAACGATACATGGAGAGTTCTTCACTCACGGGAGAAGGTGTGGATGATATTTTTGAGGTGGCTACGAGGTTGAGTTTGCTTCTTACCGAGAAGCCTGCGCTGTCATGCTGTGCTATACTTTAGTCCGGAAAAATGGGTTGCGAGCTTGGGAACAAGGATGGGATTTCCACGGCTAGCTCGCATGAGGGAATGCTTGCATACGACGAGCTTATGTTCAGAAGTTCAAACGTTCCGAATTTATGTTTCTGCCTATTCATTTTGAGAGCCCTACGTTGACAGATGACAGATCCAATGGATTCCATATTCCTGCGCAGGACCGCACTCAATGTGGTAGTCGGAAGCGCCAGATGCTTTTTCAACCCGGGAGTTCTGGAAATGTCAATTGTAGCTGCCCCGAGCGAAAGGTTATAGGCGAGAATCCACACGGATCAACTCAGAACCTCGAACGCACTATGGAATTTATCCTTACAGGCTCATAATCGCTCCTGCAGTTGCTAGTCGCAATCGTTGTGACCATTAATTGCACTGTAGGCTTTGTGTGGAAAAATGACCATTCGTGAATGGAGTTTGTGATGATCCTCTGACTTTAGAAGATGGACAGGGTGACCCATTCCAGTTTTCTTTTTCCAACTTCTCCTCAGATTTTGTGGTTTGGCAATGTTAAACTAATTTGGGTCAACATCGTCTTCGGAGATCTGTGACTTTAGCACCTCTAAGCAATCGGAGCTGCTATACATACACCTTGCAGGCATTTCATCAGTGTGCATGGACTTTTTCCGAATCTTGTGGCACCAACAGATGCAAGGCCAACACAATAGGAACCGCTTGACTACCTCTAAAACACGAATAGGGGAACACCGCCGCGCAGCTGTACGGGATGTTGTTATCTTGTTTAAATTTCATTGGACTCCCGGACTTTCAGGTGGGGGCTCTTAGTAAAGTGGGGCAGATGTCTCAAAAAACCTACTAAAAACCTCCAAATAGTTATCTTATATGCCTGAATGCGGCCGGAGTTCCCAAACAGGATTCACAGGACATTACGTTTTGAACCTGTGGTAATGCGTGGAGTGCATCAGGACTTAGCAATCCATTTCCTCCAAACACTATAAAAGGTTGAAGGATTGGCCCTATTGTTGTCAGAACCATTGGCTCTGCAACAAAAATCAAATCATCATGTCTAAATCCGTCATTAACGAAGCTATCGGCTCCCTCCCCACCAAGCCTCCTCGTGTGATCAAGAACGTCAAGGACTTGTTCTCGTTGAAAGGTAAGGTCGCATCTGTCACTGGTTCCTCCGGAGGAATTGGTTGGGCTGTCGCCGAGGCTTATGCTCAGGCTGGTGCCGATGTGGCTATCTGGTACAACTCGAACCCTGCTGAGGAAAAGGCCGAGTACTTGAGCAAAACCTATGACGTCAAGGCCAAAGCCTACAAATGTAACGTCTCAGATTACAAAGATGTGGAGCGTGTGATCAACCAGATCGAGGAGGACTTTGGTGGTCTTGACATCTTCGTGGCCAATGCTGGTGTGCCATGGACTGAGGGTCCCTGTATCGATGTTGAAGGTGTGGATGACTGGCACAAGGTGATCAACTTGGATCTCAGTGGAGTCTACTACTGTGCCAAGGCTGCCGGACGTATCTTCAAGAAGAACGGCAAGGGCTCGTTCATCATCACTGCATCTATGTCTGGCCACATCGCCAATGTGCCCCAATTGCAGGCTCCATACAATGCAGCTAAGGCTGGATGTATTCACTTTGCCAAGTCTTTGGCTGTGGAGTGGGCTCCATTTGCTAGAGTGAACTCGGTGTCGCCAGGCTACATTGCCACGGAAATCTCCGACTTTGTCGATAAAGATACCAAGTCCAGATGGCACCTGTTGATTCCATTGGGCAGAGAGGGTGAGACGCAGGAGTTGGTTGGTGCATACTTGTACTTGGCCTCCGACGCATCGACGTACACTACTGGTACTGATATCTTGGTTGACGGAGGCTACTGTGCTCCATAATCATTTGACATTTTACAAGCATAAATAATCGAAACAATAAAAGAATGGAATTGAAACAAATTAAATGGGAAACAAATTACATTGAAATCGTTGGGTAAGGATAATTGTGAATAAAGTATCGGAAATCATTGTTTTGGCGACCAGTCACGTGAGATAAGTTCTCACACAAATCATTGTCATTTTCTTGAAGATCGTTTACTAGCCTGGAATAATCTGATACTAGGTGACCAGCATGGTAAACCTAATTGAAATTAGGATAAAACAAATTGCAAAATTAACTAGAAATTGAAATTCATCGTAGTGCGGACAACCACAATATTATAGGTCATGTATTCATCATCATACACAATCATCCTGAATAACGTAAAGACTCCTCCGGCATATTGCCTTCAATCTCCATATAATCTCGACCCTCCATCTTTTACGTATATCAACATGGATGACGACTTGACCGCCTCCCACTGGGATGACGTGCTTGCACCATCGCAGACACAATTCTCCTCGTCCACATATGATGGTTTCGGCAATCGATTCGGCACCCTCAGCCTAGACAACCCACATAAAGACGACGACGATGACGACGACGACAACAATAGTGACGACGGCAAATCAGACGCTAACGAAGGCGACGACGACGACCAGCCATCTACGAAAGCACCAATAGACCAGTTTGCATCGTCTTCAGTGTTCAACCAGGCGGAAATTGACCAGTTGAACGAGATTCAAAAAGAGGAAAGGAAGGAGAAGTCGTCCAATTTGTTGACAGAACTCACACATGGTATGGAAGAAAACGACCTCGAGACAGCATTGCAGTCTCCCACAAAGGTGACACCGTCTGATTCGTTGTTTAGCGATCGTGGAACACCACTTAAAGTGCCTACCAGTGAAGGCAGGCCCGCAACTGAGGTTTTGACCTCGCCAACGAAATCGGCCAAGTTGAAAAATGGAAAGTTCCGTGCAACGAGGTCCAGAAGGTACCCGTCGAAAACTGTAGTCAAAAACTTGAAGGAAAACAATGCCGATGCCACGGATCCCTTGGGGCCCTTAGGAGGTTCATCAGGCGCCGATGGGTCCACCCACGAGAACATTCTGTCCACACGAGGCGAGACGTTATTGCAAGAGGCCAATGCTCCGCTCTACGATATTGCTTCACAGCCCGAACAGGAAAGTGTGACTAAAGTGGACGCTCCATTGGCGACCACTACCAACGAGCAAACTTATCCTAGCGATGCAAATGTTCTTGATATCACTGTCGGTGACCCCATCAAGGTCGGCGACATCACCAACGCACACATTGTGTACTCAATCAGAACGAAAAATAAGAACGACCATACTCTGCACTTCCCGCAAACCCAGGAGCCGGTCACAGTGTCCAGAAGGTACAAAGACTTCAGGTGGATTTACCACCAGTTGCAAAATAACCACCCGGGGCGCATCATTCCGCCTCCGCCAACCAAGCAGACGTATATTGGCCGGTTCAACGAGAGCTTCATTGAAAACAGGCGCTTGTCTCTTGAGAAGATGCTCACCAAGATCAGCAAAGTGGTAGACTTCGCCAACGACCAGGATTTTGTGATGTTTCTCACCAGCGAGGACTTCACCAACGAGTCCAAGGAGAGAGAGAGAATTAGCGGTTCCGGAGCTTCAAGTCATCCTGACTTAGACGACGATAGCGAGAATGGAAGTGTGTCGTCAACTGCTTCCACACCTCTTGTGTCAGGAGCGGCAGCAACCAGCTTCATGAGCTCGTTATTCTCAATATCTACGAAGGCACCTGAGCCCGACGAATATTTCTCGAAAAAGAAAGCCTACATCGAAGACCTCGAGTATAATTTGAAAACATTCTACAAGTCATTGGAGTTGATTGCAACGCAAAGAGTAGAGATCATGGGTGTTACGGAGGAAATTTCATCGACAATCGATGCTCTTGCTGACTTGGAGATTCTGAAAACCACAAGCGACCTACTAGGCGAGTTTGCTGAGGTTCACCTGAAGCTCCGAGAAAACCTAGATCGGGTCAACTTGCTGGACCAGTTGACGCTTGGCTTCACCATTGAAGAGTACTTGCGCATCATTGGGTCCGTGAAGTCTGTGTTCGAGGCAAGATCAAAGATCTATCAACAGTACATCACCTACAAGAATGATCTCACCAAGAAGCAAGAGAGCTTGGACAAGCTAAATTCCAAGTATAAGTCATCGGTGGATAAAATCAACTTGTTGACGTTTGAGGTGGACAAATTAAAGCAGAAGGTTACGCAATTCGAAAAGAGCTTCAACAACATCAGTGACACAATCAAGAGCGAAATCGATAAGTTTGAAATGGACAAGATCGAAGACTTCCGCAACAGCGTGGAAATCTTCATCGAGAGCTCCATTGAGTCTCAAAAACAGTCCATTGAGCTATGGGAAACATTCTACGACCGCCAAAATTTGGCGCAGATATAGAGAAATTACTAAGCACATGTCCCCTAATTTTTCCCTCGTACTTTATACGGCGCCAGACACTTCCGTTAAGTTTAGCGCTAATAATGCCCCTGATCGTCCCTGTGTAATGTGCTCCGGTTGATAGGTTGTCCCAGTTACCCCAACATTCACGTGACTTGCCATGCTATTGTTTCTCAAATCCGGGGGTTTCCGAGGGATGATTCATTTCTCCAATTTTTTTTTTTTTGTTCCATAATGGTTAGTTACCTTAATTGAAGCACTTATCGCCCGAACTTTTATGACTTTTTATTGGTCTCTCTTTCTGAAATTCTCTCTACTAGAAGTATTCTTGACCCAATGAGCAGCCAAGTATACTTGAACCCAGTGAGGTTTTTCTTAGGGAGGTAGAGGTTTTTCTTAGGGAGGTAGAGGTTTTTCTTAGGGAGGTAGAGGTTTTTCTTAGGGAGGTAGAAGGCTATCCATCCTCACAGTTCCCAGAGATAAAGTATGGCTCTTTTCATCTTCCATATTGAAACTCTTGCATGAAGCTTCGAAAAATACCACTGAAGGCTACGAAAATGCCAGTGAGTCCGGCCATTCACAGTCGGAAAGCGACGATTACGATATCTCATCGACATCATCGTCTGAAGATGAAGAGACTGAGCACTTGATGACTCAAAGCCATTTTTCCAATGGATCCGGATCGAAAAGGAACCTGGGAACAAAACTAGCAGGCTCGTCCAAATTCGATAACTCCAGCAAACACGACTCATTGAGCATCTCCACTGATAGTTTTGGTGAGTCATCTACTCCGAAGCATAATGACTCGTTGAAACGTCATGAGTCAGATGCATCAATTGAAGACTACGATGAGGAGGACGACTACTTCTTCCACGTTGCATTTACGCCTTCCGAATGCACGGTGATATGCTCCAAAGAAGCCTGCCGCAGCTATTTTGAGCAACCTCTAGCTGTATGTCACCAGCTAGGCTACGAAGATGTGATGGTGCTCTCGGAATCGTATCTCAACCTTCTGATCGATACAGAGGGCGAGTTTAACAACTCCGAGAGAATCTTGGAGCTCACAAGGCCGCTCTCGGCCCACAAAATCTCGTTGTTTTTTCTCTCGAGCCATTTTACTGACATCGTGCTCATTCCGTACCACTTAAAAGACCAGGTGGTGCGTATCTTAACAAAGAAGAACTTCGAGTTCTCCATACTTTCCAAGAGCTACCTCGTGAATCCAAACATCTCCAACGACACTGATAGCCCGGATTCGCCACGCGAGACCACCTCCGAGTTAGAGGATAACACTCTGAAGCTTTTTCGCGATGCTCAGATCAGGCCTCAGATTAACAAGAAGGTTCGTCTCTTGTTAACCGGTGCCAGACCGGGCCAGGTCAAACATAGCATCAGCAAAGCAGCACAGTGCATTTCATCGGGAGAGGTGCCGGAGTACTTTGCAATTACCAGAACGTCGCTCAACGAGATCTCTCTCATTCTTCCTGGCTCAGGTCGTCAACGCTCTGCAATGGGGTTTGATTACAGAAGTATCATTGGCTCTGCACTGGACACAATCGTTCCTATTTCGCTCGACTTGAAGAAGCTCCCACTTGACTCGACTGGTATTGTTGCTGGATTGGCCAGTCGTCTTCTATCAAGCATCAAATCTGTACCTGAAGCCATGGGCTCTTTTGAGATGAGCTATCTTTCTATGGCCAGATCAGCGATTTTAATGATTCCACGAGAAAACCTTTCCGTGGTTTCCAAAATGATAAAGAATATGAGGAATGCTTCTGAGGACACTCACAAACAATTTTCTGATCTCCTGCTTTAATCTTCTTCTTTGGGTTTCTATATCACAACTCAGGGAAATCTTAATTAGACTTCTACAGGATTGGTACGGGGGTTATATACATAAGGTTAGTATCGTAATAGAATTTTTTTTTTGGCTCAACTGTGCAACGGCCAATTTTCTTCTGTTATCTCCTTATCAGTTCTTCTTTCCCTTCTTCTTGGACTTCACGCTAGTGCTCCACCCATCATCATCGACAGCTGGGATCTTGTCAGCACTAGCAATGATAGCAGACGACCACGAGCCGTTGTACCCGTGGCCTAGCTGCTTCTCAACCTGTTGTCTTCTCTTCATGAACTCCTGAGCAAATCTTCTGCCATCCATGGTTGCAGACGAGCTGTAGATAGTCTCAGAAATCAACTGGGCAGAATCGTTGTGTACTGGCAACGTGGTGAAGATCTCAAGCAAATCATCCTTAGACACAGATGGGTACAAGTTAGTCATGGCAGATCTGGCCCACACCATAAATTCTTCCTTCACAGCGTTATTGTTGACACTGTTGCCAATGATCGAAGAAGAAGACGCAGCTCTCAACATCTGTGGCGACAAGCTGGAATTCACTGGTGAAGATGTGAATGTCTGAGTAGCAACCTTCTTTGGAGCAGTCTTCTTAGATGCGACAGTGGTCCAAGCAGAAAAGTCTTCTTTAGGAACAGCGTTGGCCAACGAGGAAGCCAAAGAGGGTTTGGCAACGGAGGCACCCGTGGTGGTGTTGGTCTTTGCTGTCTTGGCTCTGGCCTCTGCCTCTTCTTTCTGAATTTCGGCCAACGTTTTTGGAATAGTTGTCTGTTGAGCAGAATTATTGGCCCAATTGAAAGTCAACTTCTCGGTAGACTTTTCTTCAGACATGCGAGCTAAGCTGTTGGCAAGCGATTGCGCTTGTTCTTGTCTCAACTCAGCTCTCAATTGTCTTTCCTTTTGCAATCTCTCAGCCTCCAATTGCTGGATCTCTTTCAAGGTAAGCTTTGGCTGTGTAGAGGTGGAAGAAGTGGAGGCAGCCCATGGAGCAAGCACTGGCTGCAGAGGCTCCTCGGAAATAACCTTCGTGAGCTTCTCAGCCTTTGGTTCTGGAGCTGGGATAGCTTTAACTAGTTGCTCCACCTTAGGCTCTGGTTCTGGGATGGCAGGTTCTTGCGGCTGAACAACAGGTGATTCCACCTGGGGTTCAACAGGCTTGATCTCCTCATTGAATTCAGAAGGAGGAGCTTCAGGTTTGAGTTCCGGTTCTGCAGCAACAGGAGCGGCAGGAGCAGCAGCAAACTCCTCTCTGTCATCATTCAAGATTCCAGTCACGAAGGAGCTATGCAAATCATGCAACACATGGTCATCGACCTTAACTGCTTGTTCGCTAGCCAAAGTTGACGAAGGTACAAACGGAGAGCTGACCCGGGATGCAGATTGCATGCCAGTCAACCAAGGGGAAATTGGGTTGGGTTGCGACAATAACGGATTCAGACTGCTTCCAGTGTTGTTTCCAGCAAGAGTCGAGTCAACGCCCCATGCGCTGCTTGTTCTGGAGATCTGAGGCTGCGGCTGCATTGGCTGGTGAAGTAACGACAGCATGTGCAACTGCCCGAAACCTCCACCGATGTTCTGACCACCTATATTCTGACCACCAAGATTTTGACCACCAAGATTTTGACCACCAAGATTTTGACCACCAAGGTTCTGGTTGATCCCAGTATCAATTCCAAACTGATTCGCTGGAGGATACTGCTGTTGATTAATCAACAGGTAGTCGTTGTTGGCCAAGTAGTCGAAGAGGTGACTTGAAGACAGCATACGCATGTTGGCAGCACCCAATCCTCCGTTGGGCAAGCCATTAGGCATCAACTGCGAGTACAATGGTGCACCGAACGCCGATTGACTTCCGTTGGTATTTTGACCAGGTTGGAAAGGCTGCGAGGTTCCAGGTGTGGACCCAGAACCGTTGGGGTGGAGTGGAGTAGCCACATTGGCATCATGAAATGAACCACCAGCACTAGGAGCAACTGGACCATTTGGAGATGCCGATTTCAGCACTGGTCCAATCTCAGGAAGAGGCACCTTGAAAGGAAAGGAAAAATTCTGAAGCTTTTCACAAAACTCACTCAATGTCTGGAACTGATGCTCCTCACTACGACGAATCCGCAAGTCGAAGTTCAAGTAGCCCTCCGAAAGCCATTCTTGCATGACATCGCCCGTGAAAGGACCTTGCTCGTTTCCACTTGGATCAAGGTAGAGCCATTGGATCTCTGAAGGCTGAATCAACTTCAAGGATGGGTCCAGGGTAGGAATCGTCTGCAGAGCTGGAGCAGGAAGATTAGGGGGAGGCATAGCGGCAGTTCTTCGAGGCTCGTCCACAGACAACTGTGAAACGGCCTTATCCAAGTCTTTCTCCAGTTCGGCTTCCTTGACTGCGTGTTGTAATACCAAATGGTACATGGGAGTAGGCTTGGCCACCTTGTAGGACTCCGAGTTCTTCAGCGAGGCCCGGACGTCTTCAAGGATGGTACTTTCGTTGTCGTACCATACTTGGAAGATCTGGCGCATCGAATATCTTTTCCCATTCTTATTGGCTGGGATGATGGGGTTGAAAGAGGCATTGGCAGAATCCACCACCACGTTGTCCGTGGATTGCTGGATGGATTGCAGGTCGACACCTTGAGGGTCCTTATGTTGCCTGGCGAAAGTTAGTAGAGGTGACGGAATAAGATGGAGATAAGAAGTAAGTACATACCAGTTGGCTTGAGCTAATGGTGCTTCCATGTGTGGCAGAAGTGAGTTGCGAAGAGCGGGAATTATGCGACAATAGACGATTAGACAGATGCAGCGATGCTGTTTGGAGATGCTAGAAAAAGTTTTTTCGATCCGAACAGACTGGGTTGGTGAAGATTTTCACTGGTGATGGAAAATTTTATGCTAATGCGACTGGTAGATTTTTTTTTGGCGTGGGTACGCTACACAGGTGTTCGTAATATTAGATAAGTCGAATGTTTGAGTTTTTCCCAATGGGTTTTGGGTTGTTTATGGGATGGTACATGGATAGAGTTGAAAGTAAAAGGTTTAAATGAGCTTGTGATATTTTTTTGGGGGGTATGACTAGGTGAATCTGGAAATGTTGAGACTTCGAGGTCGCTGGGTGATTGTCGCATTATTTTGTAGTATTATAATGGCAGCTATTGCTGAGAAATCATTGTTTGACCATAGACACCTGAAATTGGAATTTTATGAAAAGGAGTTTTGAAATTTCATAGATAACACACATTAATGCTGCTAAGTTATGAGTTGGAGATTGGAATTTCCTTGATTCTCAGTTTATAGAACCTATCCTACTAGTATTATGGCTCGTTCCAAGCATCAATATATTTGTCGCTAACAATCTCTATCTTTTCACTGTTACAATCAAATCAGTTCTGAGATTTGCATTTTCTTAGACTTTCTCCATCTAAATTCCGCATATTCCACCTTTCTTAGACTTTCTAAATGCCAACCCGTCTTTCCATCTCACTATGGAAATCTGCAACATGTCTACCAGAATCAAATCCACCCTTGTAAACATCCTCCCAGTCAACCGTGGCGTCCCTGTTTAATAGAATATCCCTATGCATGGAGTCTGGCCCTCCAAGCACCAGAGGTTTGAAGTCCGTGGCGTCGATTATGTTCAATTCCATGCTTCTCTTAATGGGCTCTCCGGCTCCAAAAACTCGGCGGTACATCTCCAATCTGGTATTCTGCTGTGTCTCCTCCCAGTTCTGGACTCTCCCCTCGAGCGGGTGGCGGTTATTCAATTGCGAGGCAATGTTCAATGGGCCTTGTTGGGCTCTCAAGGTATCTTGCAATGCTGGGGTGTTTTCTGCTGCATCACCGAACGTGGTGGTGCTGACGGATGCCTGCTTGTTGTTTTCTGGAACAATTCTCAACGACTATTTGTTAGTGATGATAGAAAAAGTTTGATTGATGGAGTTACTTACCATTGTAGATGGCTGATTTGTTAAGTGGTGGAGGTTCCACGATAAGTGGCGAGCTTGGTGGTGTGCACACGACTACAGATATGGCCAGTAGAGTTGCATTACCATTTGGTTTTGAGTATTCTAAAACTACAATTATTTCATTTATTTTCAATATTCTTGATTAATACTTATGCTTCAAATATTGTTTTACTACTCTTAAATAAAGGTGAACTTCCAAAATAGTTTTTTGTCTTCAATTCCAAATTCTGAATGCGGAGCTTAGTAGATCTTTGAACAAACCGACGACGTGAAACAGACAACAAAAATTCAATTGCAAGTCACAACCCTACATTCTATCCACAGGCTCATCCACAACATCAATTAACAATTCCTTTCTATGCTCGCTGTCCTTCAACACCTGCGGAACCCAACTCCAATCCTCTGGCTGCAACACTCCATTGAAACACAACGTACCAAACACAAGCGTAGCAAAGCCAATACTCTGTAAAAACAGGAACGATTCCCACCCAAGCACCATGGCAACTATCCACACCAATAACGTACGGCAACTGTCGATGGTGGACCTGGCCGTTGCTGACATTTGGTGAGTCAAGGAGATACCGCAAAAGTTGAACATAGAAATACAGACCATGATAAGCAATGACGAAGTAAGAACCTCTTTCAGCGAAAACGTCTGATGGAGTGACTCTTGCAAGTTGAATGGAGAGTCCGCAAACTTTGCTGGGCTTTGCACTGCTCCAACAATGAAGTTCAACACGATAAGCGCAGTAACCAAAATCACCACACCAAAGAAACCTTCAGTGTATACCAAGCGCAAGGGAGTAAACTCATAGTGGGCCAAGATCTTTTCCTCCACTACAAATTGCACAGCCTGGAACACCACTGCCACGATGATCAACGAGATGCCTATCACCACGAGAACAGCATCTTCTGGTGCAGATTGCTTGTTGGAGCCACTATATCCCACAATGGCAATACCTAACGTGACCACCAACAAGGCAATCCATTCCAATTTTCTGATTCTTCTCTTGAGAAACAAGACAGAAAGTACAGCGACAAAGAGCACTACAGCGCCTCTGGTCATCTGATAAATGGACACAGGTGTATACATCAAGCCCACATTCATGAAGGTAGTGGCCAACATGTCACATACTGATGGGATGGCGAGTAAGAGGCTCTTGGATCTCGTGGCCACCTGACTGTCTTCAATTGGCTCGTATTGGGCCCTGCTGGAGAGCCTCGACTTGTTGAGAATGTAGTAGACTATGTAAATAGCAAGTTCTCCGATGAACATCTGAAGAGTTTGGATCGCTGGCTGCTCAAAGTTCTTGTGCTTGGAGATATCTGGATCGGAGCAGTTGACCACACATTGGTTGTCCTGGTATTTGGTAAGTAACGAATTGAGACATCCGCACACCACGGTGCCTGCCACGATATATAAGGTATACCACATGTATTACTTTTGTGTATTTTGTGGAGAAAAAACCTGGTTTTGGTGATTGTTAAGTAGTCGGCCCGTGTCATGGACGGCCCTTAGAAGGCCCAAATAGGAAGACACAGAAATATGTGCAGGATAAGGTCTCAATTGTGGAGATAAGAGTTGGGTTTGTGAAACATGCAATATGGGAATATTGAAGATATTCAAAGTTGTTGAAGAGGTTTAAGGACACGCTATAAGCTTGAATAGCATAAGGAAAATATATTTTAGTTTATAGGGACATCCTTCCTAAATAGGAAATATTAAGGAGTCTGGTGCGCCGCACGATGGTCATCGTCATGAGATAATATAGAAGTATAAATGACCTTGTAAATTGTGCCACAAAGGATAAAAGTCCAAACAAAATGGATAGGGATGGCAATATTCATGTGATAAAGATATATTTATCATTTTTTCCCAAAACAATGACCATTTTATCTATACTTTTCCAGTATTCCTTAATATTATAACTTCCAGTCCATTTCACTCACCAAATATCACTTTCAAGTTGCAAAGAAGCCAATTATTCATCTCTTACTAGTTCAAACCACCCATCTAACTAACAAAAATCTAAATTCAATAACCAGAACCCCTGCCAGCAAGTCATTTCTTCATCTTCATTAAATTCATCCCCAGGGGTTACCCGCACATCACCTCCATATAGCTGAAGTACGCTAGGAAAATTTTTCTCACAAGGTACATCTTCCCTTTAATACATAAAATCAGATAAAATGGCTTTCGGTGCTCAAAGAGGCGGAAGAGGCGGTTCTAGAGGCGGTTCCAGAGGAGGTTTCGGCGGTGGCCGTGGCGGTGCTAGAGGTGGTTTCGGTGGTGGCCGTGGTGGATCCAGAGGAGGTTTCGGTGGTGCCAGAGGTGGTGCTAGAGGAGGTGCCAGAGGTGGCGCTAGAGGAGGTGCCAGAGGCGGTGCTAGAGGTGGCCGTGGTGGTGCTAGAGGTGGTGCCAGAGGTGGTGCCAAGGTTGTCATTGAGCCTCACAGACACGCTGGTGTTTTCATTGCCAGAGGTAAGGAGGATTTGTTGGTGACCAGAAACATGGCTCCAGGTGAATCTGTGTACGGAGAGAAGAGAATCTCCGTGGACGAGCCAGCTAAGGAGGAGGGCGCTGCTCCAACCAAGATCGAGTACCGTGTGTGGAATCCTTTCAGATCCAAGTTGGCTGCCGGTATCATGGGTGGTATTGATGAGTTGGGTATTGCTCCAGGCAAGAAGGTTTTGTACTTGGGTGCTGCTTCCGGTACCTCTGTCTCTCACGTTTCCGATGTTGTCGGCCCTGAGGGATTGGTTTACGCCGTCGAGTTCTCTCACAGACCAGGTAGAGAATTGATCTCCATGGCCAAGAAGAGACCAAATGTCATTCCTATCATTGACGATGCTCGTCACCCACAGAAGTACCGTATGTTGATCGGTATGGTTGACGCTGTGTTTGCCGATGTGGCCCAGCCTGATCAGGCTCGTATCATTGCCTTGAACTCGCACTTGTTCTTGAAGGACCAAGGTACCGTTGTCATTTCTATTAAGGCCAACTGTATTGACTCTACCGTCGATGCTGAGACTGTTTTCGCCAGAGAGGTTCAGAAGTTGAGAGACGAGAGAATCAAGCCTTTGGAGCAGTTGACTTTGGAGCCTTATGAGAGAGATCACTGTATCGTTGTTGGACGTTACATTAGAAGCGGCTTGAAGAAGTAAGCTGACTATTCTTCCCTGTATTTTACCTGCCTTTAAATTTGCATAAACGTCAATATCAGATAGTGTAGCAAGTGTTGATTTGAGAAATAGCCATCAAAACATGAGGAATAGCCATTTGCTGGGAACATTCTCACACAATAATCTACATTTACAGAAAATTGTATTATCTCCTTAATTTTTTTTTCAAATAATTTCTTTATGTTCTTGACAACTCATTGAAATTTCAAGTTTGCAAACATGAAGAGTTTTTCCTATCTTGCTTAGCTTAGATAAATTGCTTCACATTTTTTTTATTTTCCTTCCTTTCTCATTCGAACGCCTGTCTGTCTGCCCAACCTAACTCCACCCTCCTAAATTGGGTTTCATGCACACCACACCAACCGGAACCATTCCATCTACCAACTTGCAGCTTTTTTTGCTTATTAATCGAGTTTTCATCATTTTTCTCCTCCCCTTGATTGCTTCACCAGCAAAAAATTATCTTTACTGCCTTTGCCAGCCGTTCTATGCATTTTTCCTCAACGACTGAGATTGGATGAGTGAAGCGAATGAATCGGGGCAGCCTACACCTCTGGCTCGCCACAACAGCATTATAGAAGTCCTAAGTGATGAGGAACCAGAAATGTCGACCTCAGAAACGCCTGTGAACCGGCGCCGTCGCCTCAGCGTTATAGAAGTGCTCACAGATGAATCAGACGACGATGTTCAGTTTGTTTCGGAGACTCCTGCTGGTTCCGACAGCAACGAAGTCGAAATCACAGGACAAAACGACATTAACCCCATTCAGACAGATCTTGAGTATCCGGGAGCGCCACCTCGCCCTCGAGCACCGCTTCCGCCGCTTAGAAATCGTCGCAGAGTGCGTCGACGTCATAACCCTCCAGGACATGGCAATCAACTCTTTGTGGACTTCGAGGACCTGGGCGAGACGCCCATCCCGTTTCTACTAGCAAATGAGAGTAATGAATTTCTACGCCAGAGGCAACATGCCATTCTTCGTATGATCCATATGTATGGCCAACAGGACGTGGTGTCCAATACCATCATGGAGCGTTTAGCTAGAGACGACGAGGCTGCGCTTGACCGCAAAATCGCAAACGAAAACATCCACAACCGTCGTGTTCTACAACAGAAAGAGGGTGTTGCAGCTGGAGAGGCTGAAGGCTACACCAATAACATCTCAGCCAATGAGAACCTCATGTGCGAGCTCTGTGGAGTTGAACTAGGCGAAGGCATCCCCTCCGACTTTAAGCCAGATCCACGGTATGACGAGAATTTGTCGGAGTACGCTGGTCGCTTCCGTGTGAATGCTCCATGGTTCTGCATTCGGCAATGCTTTGATGCTGACATCGAGCTCTCCAAGCGAGTGTTCGCAGCCAAGTGTGGTCATGTATTCTGTGGACGATGCATTAAGAATATCGGTAACCGGCCGCCAGGAAGACAGTCCAAGAAGCAGAGCGAGGCGCTTTCCATTATTAATCCACAAATCAGTGCTCCTCGCAAATGTCCTGCAAAAGATTGTGGCATAATGTTCACCAAAGGCAAGAAGACGTTTTCAGAGCTTTTCATCTAGATCTATAAATGGGTTAGGGACCGGGCGTGGTCAATCAATGGAATTCATTATCTCATTCTTGTAGTAAATCAATGTGTATATAAAAAGCGGACCACCAGGAAATAAAACTCGGAGTCGGAGTTAATCGACTCTGGCCTCCGACAACGTCAAAGGCTTGATATTGTTGGCGAAAACGGAAGAGCCGCTCTTGAAACGGTTGATCTTCTTGAGTTTTTCCCTGACAACCATCACAGGAACCGTGGACTTGGTCACCAAGTAATTGGATAAAGAACCTAACAAAACACCCTTGATGGCACTCAGACCCTTGGAACCAACCACCACCAATGTGGGCTGCAAGTTGTCAATCAATTCCAAAATCAAGTGTCTGGGGATTGGATGGTGAATAATCTCGATAACGATATGAATTTGCAACTTGGTCAACTTCAACAAGTTCAAAACTTGATGTTTAGCTCGGTTCAACATGTCCATTCTGGTCTTTTCACGGGCGGTCTCGGCCAGTGTGTTACCTTTCAACTGATGGTTGCTGTCGGTCTCCTCAATAACACAAACGATGAACAAAACCGAACCGTCCACCAAAACGGTTCCTAATGCCCACTCAAGAGCAAAAATGGACTCGGGACTAAAATCCATACAAAGTAGAAACATCTTGGGCTTAATCTGTGGGTTAACAAGCTGGAAAAAGTTGCCTCTGGTGATGGTCTGGATCACTCTCGACTGTGAAATGTTGGAGTCCACGGCTCCCTCCTGGATGGTTTCGTTTAACTTGGATGCGAACTCCGAGTCCAACTTGTCTTCCACTGCAGAAGTGTAAGGCACCATGAACTCCTCGTCAGAATCTCCCGGCGAACCTTCGTCAGCCAGAGCATGTGCCTTTCTAATGGCAGTCATGGCGCTATGCGAGCGCAAGTTCTCGTTCTCCTGGTCAATGATCTTTCTACGGTATGCCTGATAGGTTTCCAACTTCTGTCTTCTAGACTCGGCATCCTGGTCGGAATTCTGAAGATTCAACGCTTCGCTACCAGTCAACGCATGCTTGTTTTCGGAAAGTTTACTGACAATATTGCTGTCGACAGAACTGCCGATGTTCTTTGCATTGGCCAACGCTCTCTCAGTGGCCGTGAGCTCCTCCAACTTCTGGATGGTTTGACTGTCGTTCAAGTTCAGATTCTCCAAGATGGTCGAAACCTCGGAAATTTTCTCGTCGTGGCATGCATAATTCGGCAAGATGTTGCCGGTTCCGTCGTACTGGAACTTCTCTCCATCGTCGTCGTCACTGATATGCTCCTCCTCACTGGCCTCGTTGTCCCACATATGCTTTGAGTCATCCTCATCAGCGACAGCATGATCGTCTTGTAATCGTTCCAGTGGGTCGTGGTTGGTGATAGACCACTTCATTTCCTTGTTATTGAAGTCGTCTGCCAGGGCCGACGACGAGCGCAGATTGTTGCCTGAGGGCGACTTGGAGCGGCCGCGGTTAGACATGGACTTTTGGATGATGGCCAATTTCTCGGCTTCTATTCTGGAGAGACGGCTGGCCATGGCGCTGGGAGTTAAATCGTTAAAAACGTGTAGTAGCAAAAGGGGAGTTGATAGCGTACCGTCTGAGACTTCTATGCCAGCCGCACCGCCATGCGTGGAAGCTGACCAAACTGTCTTCCGGGGCTATGGTAAAATCTTGGAGAAAAAATTAATTTGGGGGTGGAAATGTGCGCTATATACTGGTGTGATGACGATTAAAGATTTTCTGGGGAATTTTTTAATCGGTTTTTAGGGTTTGGCAATGTTGAATTCCAGTTGGTCAATGGGATGTGATGGTGCGTGGGGAATTTCGTAATTTGATGCGAAGTGCACAGCTGTGACCAATACCCGGTTGCCAAAGTGATCTGAAGGTCTTCACAGGAATATTGTAGGTTACTAAAGCTGTAGTTATATAAAGAAGAAATTGAAGTGGAGAATCTTCGGTCTTTGATGTTTTTTTATTGCTTCTTGTGTTTTTCTCCGTTTTTTAGTAAATTTTCTCTGAGCAGGGCGTAGTCTCTGGGTCCTTGAGGCTTCCGTTATCTAGTTCCGATATAGGCCGAGAAGAGAAGAACTATGTAATGCTGTTACAAGGGACAAAAATCCATCTAGATTGGAGTTGTCGACCTTGAATTTTCTTTTCTTATGTCTAAGAAGTTATAGACTCCTAAAGGTTTAAATTCTTTCTTTTGCTGGCTATTAATTTAAAGGCTTTATCTCCCCATACCCTTCCACAGTGGGTCACAGTGGTCCATTATTCTTCATCCAAGTACTCTACCAAAATGTTATCTCCAGATCTCAATTCTCCAAACTCCTCAATGGTTTGCATCGACGATGGAAGCGTAACCTTAGGTAAAGGCTTGAATAATTCAAACCTGAATCCAAACTTCTCGTAGTACTCGTGTGGCTCCATGTTCACCTCCTCCACCTCTTCTGGCTGCTCAAACAACTGAAGCTCCACAAACAAGTGGACCTCCTTCAATGGTGCAGTCTTGTCAAATTTCTGAATTACTCGCTTTCCATTTGGCAACTTGATGGAAACACGTACCAGATTTGCAGGGGCAATGTCCTCTACGCGTTTCTGAAACCACTGTGAATTTGCAAGATGCGCAAGATATCCGTTCTTGAGAAGCTGGAGATTTTTGCTGGAAAGCTCCTCTTGCAATTTGCGCTCCTTCTCCTGCTTTTTCACCTTGTCTTGCAGGAGAGATTCCAAGTATGCTTCATCTTGCTTTTCTTTAATCAACCTGCTTAATTCAATCTCCTGCTTATCGTACTTTTTGGTGACAAGTTGTGGATTATAGTTCGTAAGGCACTTGCTGAGATGTCTGAACATACGATCCACGACCTGTTTGGTATCATCCTCGCCTTCAATGTTGAGATTGGCCTTGTAAACAACGGACATGGATGACATGACTGACGGACTATTTGAAACATTTGCCAATAAGCAAACATATGGGAACCGTCTAGCCTTGTATGTTTTGGCCACCTCAAACGCCTCCGGACTCTTCTCGATGTTGCTCATGTAAATCTGAGTGTCCTTGTATGTTCCGGTGGAGGCATCAAAGTGATCGCGGAATTTGTTCAGCAGAACCATATAATCCACAAATGAAGTACTGGAATTGTCCACTAACACCACCAAAAGGAAGTCGTACTCCTTCTGGCTGAGCTCGTGGCATTTATTGAAGTCCGAGGTGGAAATGCTAAAGTCGGGCGCCACCTCGAGCAGCTTCAAGTCGGAAGCAAAATCGTAACCTTCTTCATATGTGTCGTAATTGAAGCCTCGAATAGCTGGCCTGAAAGCTGACGACGAACCGAATCCCGTTAGGAACCGCAATAACGAGAGTAACAACGAAAATGCACGAGGAATGATAAGAAGGATGATCCAGAGCAAAGAGGGGCGTCTAGGAGGTTCGGAAGAAGAGTTTGGCAACGATTGCTTCTCCAGAAGTGCCGCAGTACGTCTCGACATATGGATTCCTAAGTCAAATTGCCATTTGTTAGAGAGGCGAGGAGCCTTGGGTAGTTTGGGCATAAAATGATCCATGGCAAACTCATCCTGCAAGTTACGGTGGATGACCGAGCTTTCAAAGCGTTCTGCGCCAGAGGTCGCTGCAAAGTCGTCAAAAGGTGAAGGTTCAGGAATGATTTCTGGCTCTGGCAATTCAAGACCCGATTCAAAGAAGGCTAACACGGCATTGTTTAGATTGAAGTTGTGGTGGGCGAGAAGGGCAGCTGCCTTGGCAGAATTTCCCGGCTGCAGCACATCAATACCTGTGATGGAGACGAATTCTTCAACTTGAAGAGTCTGCTCTGACGACAAGTCCATGGGTAGTAGTTGGTGAAATGAATCGTGGGGATTGTCTGCAGGGTCGATAAGATTGGGTTGGAGAGGAAGGAAAAGTAAAAGGACAGGAAGGTAGAGAAGGCAGCGGAGAAGGTAGGCAGAGAAGGTAGGCAGAGAAAGATCCAAACTACGGAATGGTTAATGGATCAAGCGAATATTAATTAGAGGATCTATACTAGCGGATCTTCTTGAGTATATTGGAGATTTGATATGGTGACAATTATTCTTGGGACAATGGAGAGCGCACAGGTGATTCTGAAACTGGAGAGATTAGCCCGATCAGGTGCGAACTAGTAGGCTCATCAATGAGGCGACAATTCTATACTAACGGCCACCGGAATTATTGAAAAAATCATTTAAGATTCTTAAGAATATCTGTGTTTTTAGATGACCACTTATCAGCAATTAATTGTCAATTTCAAATTTTATTTAATTGTCAAGGTTTTTTTTTTTCGTTAACGGAAATGTAGTGGATGGAATAATCGGGACTTCTGGGCCTATATAACGGGATCTAAAGTTGACTTATATGACGTCTCTTCATGGACAATTACTAACACCATTGAGTGGCTTCATTACACCCAAATTCTCCTGCTAAGTCATTCCTTAAGTCTTACCAATAAAATTCACCTCTAATCTCGGAATTCTCCTATCTATCTTCCCAAAATCATCCTCTTTCCAAGGCATCGTCTGTTTGTATCCTCTTATCCTCCAGACATTTCATCCATCGGACTACCGCTATCACATGACGAGCGACTCAGGCGGTGTTCCGCTGGTGCGAGTTACTACTTGGAAATCCATCCTCGGTCCATGGACAACAAAAGTACCTGGTAAAAAAATACTCTGGACGAAGCTTCTTCCACATAAAAAAGCCTCTGATGGTGTTGTCGGTTGGCCCTCCACCACCGTTACCATTCTCCCCCAAATGTCCCCACCATATTGCTGTAAGTGATAGTACCGTTGCTCTGGTTATGATCGCATAGGTCTTCTCGCTCTGGCATATGGCACTAAGACTCTTGCTCGGGCCTGATGTCTACCGGGCCCTCGTTAATATAAAGGTTGCGGATTCCGACTGTATTGCTGTATTTGTTTCATTGAAACAATTTTTGAGATTGCAATCGTTGGTCAGTGTACAAGTCAAATTCGTCTTTTGCAAAGTTCCTGTTCTGGCGTATTAATTTGTTCCATCTTCCCCCACCAGCCAACTTCTTCGGCTTAAGCCTGTCTATTCTTGTCCGGTCTCTACTTTGTCCATCGGCGCGACCTCACCGTGTTTGGAGCGCTGAATCTAATTAAAAGGCCAACTTGTCGAACCGACGCTCTGGAAGAATTTTTCTCTTCACTTTCATTTGCTTTCCACATTTGTGCTGTCTAAGATCCGTCATCTGAGATAGTTGTTTTCCCTTTTGGACTTCAGCATATTCCTCAAATCATCAGCTAACCAAGCACATCTGGTGACTCACTAATTTCCATGTCCCGATTCTTCAGCTCCATCTACGCCAAAACCTTGTTGGCTACTGGAGGTGTCGTGGGTGCTACCGTGGTCTACTTGGACTTCATCCGTCCTCCAGCACCTCCACAAATCACAAACTCCTACAAACCGCTCCTCAAGAGACTCGAAGCTCCTCCATCGAGAGATGAGCTCTTACAAAGATTGAAATCCACTGAAAACTTTGATCTTTTGGTCATCGGTGGTGGTGCTACTGGTACCGGTACTGCTCTTGATGCTGCAACTCGTGGTCTCAATGTCTGTTTGCTCGAGAAAAATGACTTTGCTTCTGGTACCTCTTCCAAGTCTACCAAGATGGCACATGGAGGTGTCAGGTACTTGGAAAAGGCCATTTTCCAACTCTCCAAGGATCAGTTGGACTTGGTCATCGAAGCCTTGAACGAAAGAGGTAATATGCTCCGTACTGCTCCTCATTTGTGTTCTGTTCTCCCGATCATGATCCCGGTCTACAACTGGTGGCAGGTGCCTTACTTCTTTGTGGGCTGTAAGATGTACGATTGGTTTGCAGGCCACCAGAACTTGAGAAACTCTACCATTTTCTCCAGAGAAATGACCAGTGCCATTGCTCCAATGATGGACAATGCCAACTTAAAGGCTTCCTGTGTGTACCACGACGGTACTTTTAACGATTCCAGAATGAACGCTACCTTGGCCACTACTGCCATTAGAGAAGGTGCTACCGTGTTGAACTACATGGAAGTCAAGCAATTGATTAAGGAAAACGGCAAATTGGTAGGTGTTTTGGCAAGCAATCGCGAAACCGGAGAGGACATTCTCGTCAAGGCCACGGCCACCGTCAATGCTACTGGACCTTTGGCTGATAAGATCTTGGAAATGGATGAAGACCCTCAGGGTTTGCCTTCGAAAGTTCCTTTACCTCCAAGAATGGTGGTTCCATCATCTGGTGTTCACGTCGTTTTGCCTGAATACTACGGTCCTACCAGCATGGGTTTGTTGGATCCTTCAACCTCCGATGGCAGAGTCATGTTCTTCTTGCCTTGGCAAGGAAAGGTGTTGGCTGGTACTACCGACACTCCATTGAAATCTGTCCCTGAGAACCCTGTCCCAACTGAAGAGGAGATTCAAGACATCTTGAACGAGTTGCAAAAGTACATTGTTTTCCCTGTCAACAGAGACGATGTCTTGTCTGCCTGGTCAGGTATCAGACCTTTGGCCCGTGATCCTAGCAAGTTGCCAAAGGGCAAGGATGCCAACTCTACCCAGGGTTTGGTGCGTTCACACTTGATTACTTCCTCCGACTCTGGTTTGGTTACAATTTCGGGTGGTAAGTGGACCACTTACAGAGAAATGGCCGAGGAGACTGTCGATACTGTGCTCAAGAACTTCACCTTTAACGAGGTGGGACCATGCAAGACCAATGAGATTGTTCTTATTGGTGGTGACGACTACTCTAAAAACTACTCTGCCAGATTGATCCACGAGTACAAGATCCCATTGAAGTTGGCCAAGCACTTGAGTCATAATTACGGCTCCAGATCCTCCCTCATATTGGAGTTGTACCAACAGTCCGACTACAACAAGTTGCCCGTGACCTTGGCTTCTGAGCACACTTTCACTCCTTCCGAAGTCAAGAACTCTGAGGGTAACAGTTTGTCGTACCAGAACTTCGATGAGCCATTCACAGTTGCTGAATTGAAGTACTCGTTGCAGTATGAGTATATCAGAACGCCACTTGATTTTTTGGCTAGAAGAAGTAGATTGGCATTCTTGAATGCCAGACAAGCCTTAAGTGCCGTTGACGGTGTGGTTGAGATTATGAAGCATGAGCTCAACTGGGATGAGGCTACCACCAAGAGGTTGACCGATGAGGCCAAGGATTACATTGGCCAGATGGGTATTTCCTCCGAAAAGTTTGATGTGTCCGACTTTGTCGTTCAGTAATGAAATTGTGTATGGCGTGAGCGCGACCATATTTATTAGACTGTTTTATGTGTTTTCTTTATAGATTGTATATCACCTCAATCGTATTTTTTAAGACTTTTGCAACTTTACACAGGATACTGTCATGACAGTTCGAAAGGGAAGATCTCGAAATGGATGCTTTAGTTGCAAGAAATTGAGGATTAAGGTATGTTATTGAGATGGCAACTCGACATTAAAATGTCTGCTAATTATGATGCTTAATACTGACATTTAGTGCAATGAGGCTCAGCCAAAATGTGAGTATTGCCACGCTACAGATCGACGATGCGTTTATCCCAGCAACTTCCAAAAGGTCAGCAACTTCAAATTTCCCCAGACTGCCGTTGATGGTCTGGGGCACTTCGAGTTGGCTCGTCAAAATAAAAGAAGATACAATACCAAAGAGAATATCGGAAACATCAGTTTGACTTACCAGACTCTCCTCGGATCGTCATACTTGAATTTGTCTAGGTTTGAGCTCCGTATTCTTAAATTCTTCAACGATATCTGCATTCCATTTTTGACATTCGAGGTCAACAAGAGGCACGATTATGTCTATAAGCATGTGATGCCCACGTACTTTACCTCTTCCCGATTGTTGAGACAAACCATCTTCTCATTCGGATGCCTTGGACTCTGGCCCTTTTTGGAGCTTGATGTCGAGGCCAATTTTGCCAACGAATTTGAGTTACTTCTGCTTCAGGAGAGAGATGTTGGTGGTGTGTCAAATGTTCTTCAAGATCCCCACATTTTTGATGAGAACGAAGATTCCAACGTATTTCGACGCACGGCAAATTACTATTCAGAAGTATTGGCGGAATCTCGAAGTATATTGCTAGAATTACAGTCCCAACAAGATTCTTTGCAAAATCAGGGGCCAGAGAAACTTACTGGTTTGATGCTCTCCAGCTGGTTGATCTTCGGCTTCCTTGCATGTCATCCACATCGGGTTGTGCCACTCATTTGCTTTCCAGAGGAAGACACTCATGAAGTAGATGTTTTGGAATTGGTATCTGGAATGGTTAATCTCTCGCTGGGTTCGCTTAATACACTCCGCAAGTCTGATATAGGTGATTTGTTCGAGAACGACGAGTTGGCCATGATCACCACCAGCAAAGTGAAAATAGTAGATGAGTTACGGAAACAGTTGTATTCATACTACCATTCGATTGACTTTGTGGATCTAGGACCGCAATCTGTGCTGGAAATTCAGAGTTTGAACCATGCACTTGATATGTTGGCCAAAGCAATAGCACTTTCTGTCAAGTTCAACTATCCTGTGGCCCTTTTTCGCTGGCTATTCACAATAAACGTAGACTTTGGACAATTAGCACGAAAGAAGAATCCAATGGCCTTGAGGATTCTCTTCGTGTACTCATGTTTATGTCTATACTGTCGATTCTGTCTACATTACGAATGTATCTGGAGAGACTACATCAAGTGGTTCCATGACGAACATATTCCCCTTAGCGAATTTGACAACAGAATATACCACTATGTCATCATACGCGACCAGAAAGTGATCAACGACAAGTATCATTTTTTGTCCAAGTTCGATATTTGGCAAAATGAGTTTGACATAAAATAGAAGGTGGGGCAATTGCTAATCCGCACCTCCATACCCCACCATTGACATTTCCATACACCATCATTCATACCTCATTCTGTCTTCAATCGTCACTGATCATGGTTGAAATCTCTGTAGATTACCTTCTATTTGATCTTGATGGCACCTTAGTGAATTCTACGGCAGCAGTGGAGAAAAATTGGCACGATACCGTCAACCTTCATAATTCCGAGTATCCAGACTTAGTAATCGACCCAGTGACATTTCTTCAAGTTTCCCATGGCTCACGAACGGTAGATACGTTCAAAAAACATTTCCCATATAGAAGCAGCGACGAGGATGCAGTGGGAAAGTTTGAATTCGATATTGTGCAAAAGTACGGTCATTTGGCGCAAGAAATTGAAGGAACCTCCACGTTGTTATCCAGCATCGAAGAACAGTTTCCTACAAGATGGGCAATTGTCACCTCCGGCACTCAAGACTTGGCTCATGGCTGGTTCAAGAAACTCTTTGGAAATTTGAGCTTTCCTCGTGTTTTCATCACCGCTAACGATGTCACCGAAGGCAAGCCAAACCCGGAAGGTTATCTTGCTGCTTTCCATCAACTATGCCAAATAGGAAACACTTCACCCCAATCTTCAACTGCGGTGGTGTTTGAGGATGCTCCCACGGGTATAAGGGCAGGCATCAACGGTGGTTTCAAGGTGATTGGCATAGCTAGTACTTTCGATAAAGATGTACTTTTGGCTGCTGGTGCTACCTACGTGATCAAAGACATGCATTCTATCACGTTCAAAAAAAATAGTCATGGCATTAGGTTGTGCTTGGATGTGCTATGAAAATAGATAAATTACTTTTGCAACTCAAGTCCCTCAATAGCCTGAGTTATCTTGTTGACTCTGGCCTTCTTTAGGTCGCTGTCTCTCTTCTTATCAGCCTTTGCGAATCTCTCCACGTCAGACCTGGCATTTCTTCCAAATCCTGCTCCGCTGTATCCGTCATCCGAATCATAGTTGTACTTATCCTGATACTTCGTCAATGGCTCTCTCAAAATGGGTCTGATGCGGTCATTTCCCACAAGCTGATCATGGAGACCAAACCCGAAACACCATTTTAGATGCAACAATCTGAAATATAAGAACCAGCTGTTGATAGAAAGCGACTTGGAACGAGACAATTTCACATGTGTGGAGCTCAGGGATGCAGTGAGTAACTCTAAACCAACTGGAGACCGCTTGTAAATCTCTTCCCTCTTCTCGGCATTCGTGTAATTCTCGATGGCGTTGACTACCTCTCTAAATACAGAGTTGGTCTCCTTCTTGTCCTTCTTGCCGATCTTCTTGGCAGTGGTGTTTGCTAGACGATTGCAAATTGAAATGATAGACTCCTGCTCGTAATATGGAGCATTGTAGTTGAATTCATCATCTGCCTCTTCAGAATCCTTGTCATCCTCATAAGTATACAACTCGTAGCATAGAGCAAGTACCTTGGCACCAGCTTTCGCCAAATCCGTGTTGAAGTCATTGTCGATGACTTCGACCATCTCGGTAGCAACAAAGTTGAGCAACTCATTGAGATATTCTCCCTTTTGAAGCAAAGTGAGAAGAACAGCAACTCCGTGTAATCCGGCAATTGCAATGCCAGCTTCAGCACGCAAATTGCTCTCCTGCTCGTTGACCAAACGCTTGTCATCGTTCTCATCCATCAATGTGGAATATTCACGGTCGCCGGTTTCCAACTGCTTCTGAAGATTGATGGAACTTTGTACAAACCCTTGAGAGTACTCTAAGAGCCATTTGATCTTGTCGTCAACACCGAATGCCGAAGTGTCGGCATACAACACTAAGAGCAAACCGCAGAAACCTGTAATAACGCTTGCCTTATTTTCATTCGTCACATTTGCAGTTGGAGGCTCCAGAATCAACTTCTCTAGGTGCGCAAGGAAGTCAGTGCTCACCAATTCACCATAGTCCTCGAGATCACTGGTCAATAAACTGATGACCGATCTGAAAAGCAAAATGAATTCACTTGCAGACCTATAATCGCCAGAAGTCAAGAGTTTTACCAATACCAGCACACTCTCTTCTCCCACGTAATCCTTGGTGCCAGCGTTCTCCTCATTGAGTACAACAATTGGCTTGGTAACAATCACTTTGTAAAGCTGAGCCAAAAGCATTTCTCGAGACAGCGATGACACTTCGGCTCGGGAATGCAGCAAGGAGATGATGATGTCGTTAATGCCGGTAGCGCTTGACTGGATTCTAGCCCTGTTAATCGCATCTGCATTCTTCTGTCTAAAGTCCTGAGAATTAGCCACCATGGAGTCTCTGTTCTCCTCCTCCTCATTCTCGGCCAGGTAGAGGAGCTGTTGCAAGGACTCCAACTTTTGTGATAGCAACTCTTCAAGTGAGCTGAAATTCACATCCAAAGAGCCATTTTCTTCACCATCTGGCATAGGCGTGCGGGCACGCGAACTCGAGCGGGAAGAGCCAGCGGATAAAACGTCTTTATGTAGTGCTCTGACACTTATTGGTCTTGACATTATGTAGTATGATTAGAAATAATGACTTGATCATACGTTTGTAGTGGCCAAATGCGAGAGGTACAGATTTTTGTGGGGTTACCCAATAGCCATGATTGGAATTAAAAATCTGACCAGGAAAAGAAAAAAAATTTTGAACCTCGAAAGAGAAATAAAATTTGAATTCCTCTAGAATCTGTATCACTCAAACTCTTCATTTGAACATTTTTTCTAATCGTCTTAACCCCCATTTTCTTTCTTCCTTCCTTTACGGGTTCATCGTCGTTTCCATTTTATTGAGTTCACCCTCAAAATGCTATCTCCTGTGGTAAAACATATACCTTGTCGCCATTTTCACGTACTGTCTCATTCTTGACATCCATCGGAAGTGCCTTTCTCATGTCGAATGCATCGATCTCGTCATCCACCTTATTTCGATCTTCAGGGTACACCGACCCGTAGTAGCCAATGACTCTTCTGTATACTGAATACCCCAACTTCTCATACAACTGGCGGGCTGTGCTATTGGTGACTTTAACAAATAGATCTACGAAGAGAGCCTCGTATGGCTTCACAGCAGTGATTCTCTCGAGATGTCTGCACAAATCAGATGCCAACCCAATTCTCCGGTAATCTCTGCTAACGGTGACGGCAGTAATATGTGTATGCCATTCTTTTTTGCTTAGTTGACCTTCTGTCTTGCCCATCATGTAGCCACTGATCTCGTGGCCGTGGCTGGCAGGCTCTACAGACTTGAAGAAAAGTTGGGGCCATTCACAGACGTACTGCGAGTAAAACAGAAGATTGAAATTTTCTGTGAACGGATCCAAATTCACTGAACTGATCTCGAAGAGATCCTCCATTTTGAACGGTTTTATTGACGTCATTGGGATTATTATTTTAGGTTAACGTTAGTTGAATGTCAAAAATTCATTGGGTACAATGGTGGTGCATATTGATCAAATATTGGAGTCACGTGCGCCGAGGTTCCACCAGAAAAAAAATCGAACCTCTTGACATTTGCTCTACAATCAATCAGTCTATTTTAAAATGTTTGGCGGACCAGGAGCTCAACCATCGGAAGAACAAAAGAAGTTGCAGGAGCAGTACGCTTACGACACTTTGAGAACTGCAGGCTACATTGCTGCTGCATTGTGGGTGACCCCAATTATCTACCACTGGGCCAAGAAGCAGTTCTAAATGGTCAAGCAATCGAATTCAACTGATTTAAATAATCAAGCAAAGGGATTTAACTGTTTTAAATGACCAATGAACGTGTTCAACCATCTGTACATATATCAAGACACAAGCTTGTTGGACAAGTTATCTATATTTCAATGTATTATGTGATGTCAACTCTCTCACTGTAGGTTATTCCTCCTCGTTGCCAAACTCGAGCAAGTCTTCACGGAGCTGGTTAATTTTGCTGGCAAGATTGACGAACTCCAATCTCTCGGCAATTTTCGACGCGGAGAGAAGGGCACGATCCGTCTTCATGAGCTTAACCACACTGTATGCTTTGTTGAGACGCGAATCTTGACAAGCAGTGCTGAAAAGCTTAAGAAGCGACTTGTCAAAGGCAACACTGTATGCGTTTAGTTGATCCATGCGCTCTTCTTCGTCCTCGGCTTCGGCCAACGAAGAGTGGAGTAATTTACCAAACGTGGAAGCTCTTAAGAACTCTTCCTCAGGGTCATCTTGTTTAGCATCTTTGAGCTTATTGGCAATTTCTTCGGGCCGATCTCCATCCTCACTGATAGTCTTTAGGTACTTGAAGCACTTTGTGGGAAGCTTGATATCAAGCTCGATAGGTAATGGAAGTGGGAATCCAGGATATGAGTCATTGTTCTTCAAGATCAAGCACACAAACTTGTCGTCTACACATCCCAAGGGCCATGACTTCCAGTTTGACTTGGAATCACTGAGTCCGAAATCGGTCACTGACTGTTTGCAGTTGAGAACTGGAACCCATCTTGCATTGTTCTCCTCCCTCCAGTGTGATAATATAGATAAGGAATCGTCATAACCAGCAACAAGGCATGGGTCTGAAAAGTTATTGAAGAAGAGACCTTTAATGATGGGCTCGTTCCCACGCGGTTGTTGCAAAGGCAATGAGTTGTCTTGCTGAAGAAATTTGTAGTCTTCGTTCATGTTAATTATGGAGTAGGTATAGTTGTTTGGCGACACTTGATGGATGACAAACACCGTGGAGATCTCAGAAGAGATCAAAGTCACCACTGGAGATGTCTTCATTATATTCACACAGAGGCCATAAAGGTTGAAGAATCGCAAGTAGCCAAAGTTAGTACCCACCACAATGATAGAGTCTCCTGAGTTTCCTTGCACGGTACTGGTAATACAGACAGACGTGATATACTCTCCATTAATTAAGGGAACCATTCTGTCCCATGAGTCTTTAGTATCATTGTGATGTCTGTAGAATATTTTACCACTATTAGGATTCAGTTCCAGGCGATATCCCGAGCACGCAAGGGCCACACCTCTCTCATTCATGGAACATAAATCAAAATCACTGACGTCAATAAAGTGGTAATCTTTATTGATAGTTCTGTCAAAGAACGAAATGGTAAAACTCTTTTGATCATCAGCAGAGTCACCAGAGTTACTCTTCACAGACCAGACATATCCATTGGAGTTCATGAAAAGGTATTTTCTTTGAGTTTTACTTGAAGACGAATTCAACGATTTCACCCAAGGAGTTGATCCAGGCGAATATGGAACGATCCCATGCGAAGGTGCACTGTTAGTTGGAGCTGGAGATTCCAGTGTTCTTTGACGCTTTCTTTTCGACGGCAAGTACTCATTGACACTCTTGTTGTAGTATGCAAAATCATTCTCGTCGTCTTCGTCGTCCTCGTCAATGATCATGGAGTCGTCTAGTCCGACTCTCTTCGAACTTTTTTGGACTTCGACATTATCGCCGTCTTCTTCCTGTTCCTCGGTGTCAGACTCGTCAGCCTCGTCCAAGAAGAGACTATCGACATCTGACCTGGTGGAAGTTGACAGACTCGACTCATCTACAGTGACAGGCAACGTATAGAACTCTCCATTGGTGGAGCCAACATATAATGTGTTTCTGATCCAGGCCAAACTGGTGGGTAGATTTCCTTGTTCCAATCGGTCAGCTTTTGTAGTTGTCACCACCTCGCCGGATTCCACGCTCGAAATCACAATGGCCCCATTTTTGTGAAGAGTAGCAATTGACTTATTGGAAGGAGAAATCGTGAAAGCAACCACGATGTCCTTGTCCGGCTTGAATTCCGCCAACACGGACCATTCCAACCTGGAAAATGCCTTCACACTATTAGTACGCGTGGGTACATAGAGGGTCTCTCCGTTCGAGGACCAGATTGGTGTGGTTGAGATGAGCTCGTGTGCGTGTTCGCCCGTATAGTCGATTGTGTCTACAGAGGTATGGACCTTCAGGTACAACTCATTCAGGATTTTCTCCACAAGGGCTGGCTGCTCGTTGACCACCGAGAACATGTGCACCTCTCCATTGGCTAGAGCCACGGTCAATAGCTCCCCAGCAGCATTGTAGGACAAATTGACGATCTGATCCGACAAAGGCACGGTTACTGCACCAGAATTGAGACGGTCAGTAATCACCAAATTATTGTCGTCTCCTCCGCATGCGATTCTGTTTCCCTCGTTAATAAATACCGAGTCTCGAAGAGGAAGATCAGCCTGGTAAACGATTTCGAAGCGCTCCTCGCCTGAAGGAGAGCTTCCCACCAGCAAGAGTGCCAACTGACCCTCGGTATTGGTGATGAGAAGACGGTCACCCATGGATGACATGGATGTTAAGTGTTCTGGAACATCGATAGACACTGGCTCAGAGTTTGGTTGAGATGGGTCAAACACCTTGATCAAGCCCTCGCTATTTCCAACAATGAGACGGTCCGTGGAAGGGTTGTAGTGGACCAAGGAGTAGCCATCGAGAAAGGCTGAGATTTTAGACAGCATGATCTCTGATAGTTGGCTAGCGGTAAAGAAATGGAAATGAGTAGCTCGCGTCGCGTGTTACGTGCACCCAAACAAAATCAGAGTAAAAAGGTTGAAAGAGAGGAGTGGATTTATTTAATGAATGAATGGTTCGGTTTGCAATTATGAAGTACGTCGGTGAATGGTTTAAAAAGGTAAGTGATCAGGTTTCATGAGTTATAGAACTAATTTTACCAGGAGAATTACGTATTTCTTGTGGGGTTATCAGTGTAGGTTATGAGGAATAATGTATATCAAGCAAAATATTCATCTTCATCTTCTTTTAATACTAGATGGAGTCATTCATTTCGGCTTATTCAATATTATTTTGTCTATATCATGCTGATTATCAAATAATGTTGGAATTACTGAATCATTCCTGACTAATCTTTCGCTGGATTGAGATTAGAAAGTGAGGCAAATATATATGGATGAAATTGCTCATTAGGCACCTTCTCCCAGTTTTCTACTTGTTTTCCATGTTATTATCTTTTTCCCCCTAATTTTTAGTTTTTTATCTTGATTAATCACCTTATTTCATCCATCCCCACCTTCTTCCGTAATTCTTCCTCGGCTCTAGAGATCCTGGACCAGTTGCGAGCAAACCTCATGGTTCATGTACTCCGCTAAAGTACATTCTCTGGCATTTCAAATCGTATCGAAACATATCAAAACAATACGATCGAAGTTGCAGTCGGACATTCCCCACATTTTTGTCGCTATTGGAACGTGAATTTTTTGGCTTTGTCTGCTAAACTAACCAGAGCAACCATACGTTTCACTATGAGGGAATTAAGGCCGAGATCAAAGCCCCACGGATTCGAAAATACCACGCTTTAATATTCTAAATACCCAGCCATTATAAACTAATCAAATATCTCAAAATTGTGTACCACGTTATGTTATCATGTTACAAGTACCAATAACTTTCTTATCTGAACTACCAATAATCTCTCAATTCAGCTCCTTGTCAGAATGACTTCCTGTTTCAGGCCTTCCTACGTCATCAAAATTCCTTTCGTCATCAAAATATATCCCTCTCCATACCACATGGGCCATGCTCGCCACCTAGACCATATTAGGTAAACGAGGGTGGGCAGGTGAATTTACGGTGAGGGATTTAGATGTTGCCCAATCAAAACTGTAGCCTCTGACGGGCTGTGTCTTGCGGGATTTTACTAGCACTAATTGGGCAAAGAAAGGCCAATATTGAAATGAACAGAGTGAATCATCTCAGGAACAAATTTTAAAAATTGCTTCGTTTCCACTACTGTCGAGTGCAAATTGTTGGTCTGGTGTAAAAAATGATGAGAAAATCGCACCAAAATGCATGGTTTCTGTCATCTGTCAGACCCTTGACAGGTGCGTCATCGTATATTAGATGCGGCATTTTCTCCCTCTGCAAGTATTTCATTTTCGCTGCCTATACGGAATCATAGAAGAAAAAAATTTTGTTTCAGGCTGGCCTCTGACCCCTCGTTTCAATGGCCCTCGGGCTCTCGCCCATAAATACCATGAGGTATTGCTGTATTTCTTGTAGTCTCTAATTAATATATGCTAAAACAAGTCCATATTACTCCTGATAACCACTCTATTGATGATGAAGAGGGGTGTGTCTCAGTCGTGGGGGAGATTCCAACTGTTCGAAGTCAGTCCTATCGTGAAATAGGAATGCTTGCCTACTCTTCACTTGGTGCCATTTATGGAGATATTGCAACATCTCCCTTGTATGTGTTGAACTCCATCAAGTACCACCATTCTCCACCAAATCGTGAAGACATTTACGGTGCGGTATCGTTGATCTTCTACTTATTTTTATTTGTTGTGCTCATCAAGTATTCGTTGATTGTATTGACTTTTGGTCCTAACGAAGGTGAAGGTGGTCAGGTTGCAATTTATGCAAAGATTGCCAGGTGTTTGAGATTTGGTCCCAAGGGTGTCATCATCCCAGGATCACCAGAAAAGTCTGATCTTGAGTTACTTAAAAGAACCGATACAACATCAAGCTTTATGTCTTCCAAGACGACAAACTCGGTATGGAAACAGAATCCATCTGTTCTCAAGTTCATCTCCATTTTGACTCTTTTCTGTTGCTTCCTCGGTTGTTCTCTTGTCATTTCGGATGGATTGTTAACTCCTACGACCTCTGTGTTGAGTGCTGTCGCTGGTATTCAGGTTGCCAACCCATCGTTCACAAATGTGTTGGCTGTCTCTGAAGTAGTGCTTATTGTCTTGTTTGTCATTCAGCAGTTGGGATCGCATAAGATTTCTCATGTTTTCGCACCCATTGTTCTCTTGTGGTTGATTGGCTTGGTGATCTGTGGAGTGATCAACATAAGTCACCATCCAGCCATTCTTAAGAGTTTGTCACCTTACTACGCCATCCAGTTGCTCAGAAACGCAGGTATTGATGCTCTTGGTGGCGCTATGTTGGCCATCACAGGAACTGAGGCTATGTTTGCAGATTTGGGCCACTTCGGTAAGGTGCCCTGCCAGATTGGTATCACCTTTGTCTTCATCTGCCTCATGATCACATACTTGGGACAAGGTGCTTACCTGGTAAATCATGCAGATGAAATTGCTAACGTTTTCTATGTTTCAATTCCCGGAGGTGTGAATGGAAAATTTTACTGGGTAATGTTCGTTTTGGCAACATTGAGTACCATTATTGCTTCGCAGGCATTAATTCTAGGTGTGTTCAGTATCTTATCTCAAATGATCAACTTGGACTGTTTCCCAAAGCTTCGTGTGATCCATGTTTCTTCATCATATGCTGGAAAAGTGTACATTCCTGCCGCCAATCTTCTTCTTCTTATCGGAGTTGTGGGAGCAACTGCTGGATTCAAGAACTCCAATAACGTGACGTCAGCCTATGGTTTGGGAATCTCTCTTGACTTTTTGGTCACATCAACATTGATGGTCATTTGCATGATCTACGTTTATGAGTTCAAGTGGTGGATACCGTTAGTATTCTGCCTCATATTCGTACCTTTGGAACTCTGCTTGGTTATTGCCAACTTGAAGAAAGTGCCGCATGGTGGTTGGTTTCCCTTAATGATGTGTAGCATTTTTTTCGGCTTCTTCTCTTTTTGGAGATACTGTCGTGACAGAACCGTGAATGAACAGCTCAATTCCCGGGTTCGTATAGCTGACCTTTTTCCAAGATATAAAAGGAAACTAGCACCCGAGGTGGTTGATTTGAAGCATAGAGGTACCGGAGTCTTCGAAGTTGGAACAGACAATCAAATAGGCACTAAAGCTGAGAATGCAACTGAGATCGACACTGGAAATGAAATTCTCACTGAAACTGGCAATGACATGAGTACTGAAGATGATGCCATCGATCTCGGAAGTGAAGTCAACGGTATGAATATTGGAAGCACCCAGATTGATGAGTCTAGTCTGGATAAAGAAGAAATGGACATTTTCCAAACCCTACGCTGGAAGGAAGATACTAACACAGATGTGTTCACGAATGTTGCCTCTAGATATGGTGAAGCCAGACTAGCCACTCATCCAGGTATCGCCATCATCTACTCCGATACTCCACATCAAGATTTGGCTTCTCCCAGCACAGTTCCTAGCGTGTACGCAAAAATCATCTCGAACTTTGCCTCGGTGCCTTCGGTGGTGATTTTCACCACCATTCGAGTGCTCTCCATTCCCGCGGTTGAAGCAAGTGAGAAGATCCTAGTGGGAGCTACCAAGATCCCTGGTCACTACAAATGTGTTCTTCGATTTGGTTTTATGGAAGAAGTCGTCATTGATGATCAGTTAACCAACCAGATTGTGGAGCAATTTGTGGATGCTCGTATTAACAAAGAGACCTCTATTCTTCACATCTTTGAGACCAACAAGATCCGCAGTCACCATTACCTTGGCGAGGAGTTTGCTACAAAGAATCCGTTCAAGTTGCTCCTGCGGTATGCACGGACTTTCATGATCGACCAAGTGTTCAGTCCTCTTAACTCCATCTTTCGCTTCAATGATCTGTATGTACGTATCGTTGATGAAGAAGAGGAGAGTAAAGAGAAGCTCTTCATTGGAAACGTCATGCGGATATGATAAAGCGATGGGCACATATATGCACAGCCGTATACGTATTTCAAATATATATTCACGATAACAGAAAAGAAAAATTTGGATCAACTTAGAATTTTACATCTTGGTTTGACGACTTCTTGATCGTTCTCATTTTCCTCCTCCACATATACCTGCACACCTCTGTTTACCTAGTCTCGCGTAACCAATTACTCATCTCTCTCCTCTGTTACCAAATACAGACAAAGAGACTCCAGCTAGAGATTGACAGCTTATCCAGTTGTCCACATTTGAATACATTTGTGTACTTTAATAATTATTACTCCAGAGTCTTTCCCGCGTGACAGTCATCAAATACAAACCTACGCGTCATGTCAGATCAAGTCGAAGATGAAGAAGGATTCTCTGGGCCCTTGTTGATCGAACAGCTCGAGGGAAATGGAATTTCTGCTGGAGATATCAAGAAGTTGAAGCAGGAAGGGTATCACACCGTGGAGAGCGTGGCGTACGCGCCCAAGAAGGCGTTGCTCACCGTGAAAGGAATCTCTGAGGCAAAGGCCGATCGCTTCAGCATGGAGGCGTCCAAGCTTGTTCCAATGGGTTTTACCACGGCGTCCGAGTTTCACAGTAGAAGATCGGAGCTTATTTGCTTGACTACAGGTTCGAAACAGTTGGATACGCTTCTTGGAGGTGGAATTGAAACAGGTTCCATTACAGAAGTATTTGGCGAGTTCAGAACTGGTAAGTCGCAGTTGTGCCATACATTGGCGGTCACATGTCAGCTACCTATCGATATGGGTGGTGGCGAAGGTAAGTGTTTGTACATCGACACCGAAGGCACGTTTAGACCCGTCAGATTGGTGTCTATTGCCCAGAGATATGGCTTGAACCCCGACGATTGTCTCGACAATGTTGCTTATGCGCGGGCTTACAATGCCGAGCATCAGTTCCAGCTCTTGCACCAAGCAGCACAGATGATGTCGGAGTCGCGGTTCTCGTTGCTCATTGTGGACTCTATTATGTCTTTATATAGAACGGACTACTCGGGCCGTGGTGAATTATCTGCGAGACAAACGCATGTGGCTAAATTTATGAGGACGTTGCAGCGGTTAGCCGACGAGTTTGGAATCGCCGTGGTGATCACCAACCAGGTGGTGGCCCAGGTGGATGGTTCAGCTGCAATGTTCAATCCGGACCCCAAGAAACCGATTGGAGGAAATATCATCGCGCACAGTTCCACTACCCGGTTATCCTTCAAAAAGGGCCGCGGAGAGCAGCGAATCTGTAAGATCTACGACAGCCCGTGTCTTCCGGAAAGCGAATGTGTTTTTGCTATTTATGAGGACGGTATTGGCGACCCTAAGACTGATGAGGACGAGAGCTAGTGATATAAAAAGAGCTTGTGCTGAAGAAGGAGCTAATGCCGAAGAAAGGATTTGTGTTGAAGAAAGACATATTGTTGGGGAAAAAGCAACCACTGAAGAATATATGTATGCGTCCAGATGCGGATGCTATTTAAAACAGCCACCATTGTTGTTGAGTGAATAATCTTCCTATTGAGGCTGTGGATGCAATCCCGCTGGACCAGCATTTCGCCGTGTGTTCCGGCTTACAACTGGCAACAAACGAGGAAAGCTTGGTTACGTGCGAAGTAATACGATTCCAGTCTCTCGGAAATTAAGCGAATTAAAGATTTTGTGATCTTCTATTCTGTGGGCTTTTATAAATGTGAAATCAATTCTAGTAAGTCTTCCTGTTCTCGTAGGCCATCCTAGAACCCTCCACGTACTCTCTCTAAGGATATTATTATCCGCAGCAACTAAATTTCTAAGCTTAAAGCATGGAGTTTTAAAGACAAATTTTGAACAGAAAAAGCCCGGTAAGAATGCGTTCCAGCTTTTTGAATTTAAGTACAGACGCATAAACAATAAAAATGCTTGAAGACTTAAAAGCCTTACCTCCTGGTAGGTATTGGTGACTCAACAAGGTCATGGAAATTTTATCTAAACGATCATACATGGATGCCGTGCGGCGTAGCCAAAAAGGGCAATAAGCCACTGCACCCACCCATTTTATCTTTTGCATCAGTCCGGGTAACCCCACGGGATTCTCACTCACTGCATATCCAAGAATTGGGGGAAAATTTTTTGGTATCCTACCACCTTCGATTTCAATTTCCCCATCCCATGGGCCCGGCCTATCTCTTATCAACACTTCGTGCCTCATTCCTTGCCTGAGTACCCTCGTGCCTTCACATAGTCACCCCTGTATTTCCTACCTTTTGTCTCCAACTCACTATCCGCAGTCGGACCCGAGGACATAGTCACCAACTACACGGTTGATCATTGAGCGAGTGACTGTTACCACTTTAGCCGCCCACAACCTATCCCTGATCGTGTCGTCGTCTTCGTTGACTTCCTTCTGTGCTTTCGGCTGCAATTTTGCTTTGGGTGCTTCCCGCTGGCCCTTTGTTGTTCCAACCCAGTCACTTGTCCCGTTATGGACAAGTCCAAGATGAAATCCATCCTACCTAAACCTTCCGCTATGCAATCCAGCTCACCCGTTGGCAAGCGCAAGTCGGTAGCCCAAGACTACTATCCAAAGAAGCAAAGGCAGTCATCGTCGCCTTCCCCCACACTTTCTGCTGCCTCTAGCTCCACCAACCTTGGTATGAGCACCAAACAGCAACACAGTTCGCTGAATCTGATGTCTAAGCAGTCGCGTCCAGTCACCAGCTGCACTTTTTGTCGCCAGCACAAGATCAAGTGCAATGCTTCGGAAAACTACCCTAATCCATGCACTCGCTGTAGTAAGATGGGGTTAAAGTGCGAAATTGACCCGCAATTCAAGCCCAAGAAGGGCTCTCAGATTCAAATGCTTATAGGAGATGTGGAGGAGTTGAAGGCCAAGATTGAGATGCTCAGCAAGAACGAGCACTTGTTGACAAGAGCTCTCAATCAGCACAACTTGAACTTCATGCAGCAAGGTCCCAACTCAGGGATTTCTCCTCAACAGGCCCACAGTAACCCGGCTTACCAAAATAGAAACCCATACTCCGGACACAACACTCCAAACTCGGCCATAGATCAAATCACTGGTCAGCACATGACACCTACCCGAGCTGCCTCTGTGCAACTGGCGCCTCCAATGGCCTCGAGCTTCAATCCATCCATATCTAACAATGTCATCTTGAACGATGCCACCGGCCCAAGTCAGGCTATCACAAACCTCTCGCACGTACTTCATGTGGACTCGTCTGACAACTCGCCAGCAACCTACACCAGCGACCATCGCATGGGAACGGACATGTCTCCGGCCTCCGACAAAGAATTTCCTTCTAACCAGACGTACTCTGAGTTTATATTGGGCGATGTGAGACTTCCCATCGAAAAAGCTGATGAGTTGCACGAGTGCTTCATGTCTAAGTTTGTGCCGTTCTTACCTATTCTTACTTCTCGAAGTGCAACGCAGCTATATGTTAAGTCTAAGCTTTTATTTTGGACTGTCATGTTGACTGCATCTTTGTCTGAGCCAGAGCCAACATTGTACATGTCCCTCGCAACCTTAATCAAACAGTTGGCTATCGAGACTTGCTGGATCCGAACTCCGCGTTCCACGCATGTGATCCAAGCTTTGATCATCCTTTCAGTCTGGCCACTTCCCAACGAAAAGGTTTTGGATGACTGCTCTTACAGATTCGTAGGCTTGGCCAAGAATCTTTCTTTGCAGTTGGGTCTACACAGAGGTGGTGAGTTCATCCAAGAGTTCACAAGAACCCAAACAAACTTAGGACCCGACTCAGACCTTTGGAGGACTAGATCGTGGCTTGCAGTGTTTTTCTGTGACCAGTTTTGGTCTTCAGCTCTTGGATTGCCTCCTTCCATTAACACCACTGATTACTTGTTGGAGAACGCAAGAATTGACCACACGCTTCCATCGAATTTCCGTTGCCTCATCTCTTTATCCATTTTCCAGTGTAAGTTGGTTAATGTCATGGGTATTTCTGTCACACGCTCGGATGGATTATTAGAGCCACTGAATCGAGCTGCATCCCTTAATATTCTTGACCGTGAGTTGGAAAGACTAAAATTCAAGTTGGATATTATGGAAGGATCCTCAATCGAAATCTACTATTTATACTTGCGGTTAATGATCTGCTGTTTTGCATTCTTGCCTGGTACTCCTATTGAGGATCAGGTTAAGTATGTGAGTACAGCCTATTTATCGGCCACAAGAATTATCACGATCACTTCACAGTTATTGAGTTTGAACTCGATATCATTGGCAGAGTTGCCTATTTATGTGAGACAAGCAATTACTTATTCAGCGTTCACTTTGTTCAAGTTGCATTTGTCAAGGTACCTTATTGATAAGTATGTTGATAGTGCTCGTCAGTCCATTGTCACCGTCCATCGTCTTTTCAGGAATACTCTCTCTTCTTGGAAAGACCTTCAAAATGATATTTCAAGAACTGCTAAGGTGCTAGAAAACTTGAATATCGTTCTCTACACGTATCCTGAAATCTTCAGCGACGATGCTGGCAATGGTGGCGGAAGTATTATTAGCAGGATGCGGTCGCACTTGACTGCCTCTCTTTTCTATGACCTTGTCTGGTGCATACATGAAGCTAAGAGACGAACATTGATGATGAAGGCTAATTCTGAGGCGGACGGAGTTCCTTCTACAAAAATCAAGGAAGAGGATGCTGAAGACGGAACGCAAGGCAAGAGGCCGCAGCCACTTCCTTTCTACAATCAAATTACGAAGGATGACTTTAAGACTATTATGACAACGACTCCCAACGGTACCACAATCACCACATTGGTACCTACTGACCAGGCGCTCAATCAAGCCAAACTCAACAGTGCCAATGGAACAAGGAAGCCGCTCGAGATCAACGGCATTCCATTATCTATGCTTGAGGCTACGGGAAGTATCAAAGATCGTGATGTGATCAAATACCCGCACTTGGACTCCCCCGGAGTAAATAATGTTGTTGAGACCAGCGACCAAGGTCTTCTCTCCGGAGTTTCGCAACCAACAGGAAGCTTCGCAATAGAGCAGGCACAAGCACAGCAAAACCCACAAGAGCCACTGGCTTCACAGCAGGCTACACCTATGATCTACGACTCACAAATGTCACCAGGAGTTGATAGCCGACTTCCCATGGCAGCCAACTATCCCTACAATGGCCCCATGGCTGGAGGTGCGGGCATGGCAGACCAGCTCGATACATTCTTCCAGCAGCAATCGCATGGCTGGCTTAACAACAACCACCAAGATGACGACTTTCTAGGGTGGATTGATGTAAACATGTTACCTGAAAAATAACTTGTCTGTACATAGTATCTCGTTGTAACGATTAATAAAATAGACATGATGGTCACGTGAAATTTTGCAACATCCCACGACTTGGTAACAAATTTCCAAAGAGGTAAATCCATCAATTGTGCCTCCAATCTCGATTCCATCATGATTGCCAGATTTGCTCGTTTGTCTGCTGCTCCAAAACAATTGGTGAGACCATCTATTCAGCTCGTCAGAACTCAGTTCTACTCTACCTTCAAGCCTGAAGATCAGCCTAGAGTCAGAATCGGATCGGTGGCTCCAGACTGGTCCGCAGAGACCACCCAGGGTAAAATTAACTTCCACGAGTTTGTAGAGAAGAACAAGAAGTGGGTTGTTCTCTTCTCACACCCAGCAGACTTCACTCCAGTGTGTACCACCGAGTTGGGAGCATTCTCTAAACTTGCTCCAGAGTTTGCTAAGCGTAATGTGACTCTTTTGGGATTGTCCACTGAGGGTGTTGACAGCCACAACAAGTGGATCAAGGACATCGAGGATGTGACCGGTGGAAACCCTTTCAGCTTCCCAATCATTGCTGACCCAACCAAGGAAATTGCTTTTAAGTACGATATGGTTTCTGAGGAGGACTTCCACAAGTTGGCCAACCAGATGGTTGCTACTGTGAGATCTGTGTTCATCATTGACCCATCCAAGAAGGTCAGATTGATCATGACCTACCCAGCCTCCACTGGAAGAAACTCTGCTGAGGTTTTGAGAGTGATTGACTCGTTGCAGTTGACTGACTCCAAGGGTGTTGTGACTCCAATTGACTGGACTGTTGGAGAGGATGTGATTATTCCACCTACTGTTTCGGATGCTGATGCCAAGGCCAAGTTTGGAGAGTTCACCACTATCATGCCATACTTGAGAACCACCAAGTCTCCTCAGTAAATTATAGGTTTCGTGTGAATAAATGATGTAGGATATAGGTTGTAAAGCGGCGATGAGTGGTTTTGTACATATGCATTTGTAAGGACTGGAATGTATTCAGGATGTTGTGACCAGAATATGATCAGAAAGTGATCAGGATGATGTGATACTCTTTAGTGAGTCTGGTTTCATCTCTCCGTATTGATTTCTTCCTGCTCGGAATTGCTTCTTATCAGTTGTCACTTCTACAATTTGTTCCTCTGGCTGTTTCTCTCATTACTTCCCAATTTTCAGACTTGAGGGTTCTCTTACTTCCGACTATCTGTTCCAAGATACTACACCTGACTACTCTCCTGCGATGTTGTCTTTTAGAAGTTGCGGCTCTTAAACCAACAATTCGAAGCCATGTCTCATCATTTCCAATATATCATCTCTAGTCATGCATTGAACGTACTAAACAATTCCCTTAAAAAAAAATTCTAGATATTCGTGTTCATTAATATCCATACTCGGTGCGAGTGACTGTCTATATAGCCTCCTCTACTATCTACCATACTAATTACCTATCTCATATATTACTCCAACAATGAATCCACAAATTTACGCAAATTACCGCCTCCCAACCCCATCATTTAGCAGTCCTTAACAATTCACAAATAACAATAACAATTAAATAAATCGACCACCATTCTCATATATCCATAAACTATTTAAAGATAAAAACCACCCATTCTCATCTACACTAGCCTTCCTGTACAGGCCATTTTCCCAATTTGTTAAATTGAACGCGTCTACTCATACACTCTTTTTCTTCACCTTCCATACTCTCCCTCTACAATGTCGAACTTCGTTTCGTCACCCAGAAGTATCCCATCAGATGCTGCACAGCTTCTCAATTCTTCACACATATCGTCGTCTCTAGGAAGGTCTGCCAATTCGCCACTGAGCAGTCAACCCAATGTGGCCTACAGCGATGCTCTGCAAGGTGCCAGTGGGCGTGAGCGTGAAATGAGAATGCCAGCGTCCATCAGAAGTACAGTGGAAGTCCCCAAAGTAGTGGATGTCACCGGAGAAAAGGTTCGTGAATCGTTTGAGCAGTTCATCGAAGAGTTTATTGACGAGGCTTCGGTCAATGACGACTGGCTGGGGAAGATCTACTTAGCCCAGATAGAAAGCATGCGTGTTTTCGAATACAGTACTTTGTACGTGGATTACCAGCACTTGGTGGCAAGCGAAAACGGAGTGTTGGCCACTGCGATTTTAGAGCAGTATTATCGTTTCAACCCGTTTTTGTTGAAGGGTTTGCGTAGATTACTCAAGAAGTATGCTCCATCATTGTTGTATATGAATTTGTTGGGCAACAACGATGCCGATTTGAAGTCTTCGCGCATGGACGAGGCTTCGTCATCGAGTACCTCGGGTGCTACTTCCAATGAGAGAGTGTTTCAGATCTCCTTCTTTAACTTACCAGTTACTCACAGAATCAGAGACATTCGTACAGATAAAATCGGTTCCTTGATGGCCATTTCGGGAACTGTCACTAGAACTTCGGAGGTGAGACCAGAATTGCACAAGGGAACATTTACATGTGACATGTGTTCTGCCGTGGTGGATGGAATCGAGCAGATCTTCAAGTATACCGAGCCCACTGCGTGTCCCTCCTGTCCAAATCAGTCATACTGGACGTTAAACGTGGCCAAGTCTCAATTTATTGATTGGCAGAAGGTGAGAATCCAGGAAAATGCGAACGAGATCCCAACGGGATCGATGCCTAGAACTTTGGATGTGATCTTGCGTGGAGAAACCGTCGAAAGAGCGAAGCCCGGAGACAAGTGCAAGTTCACCGGAACTGAGATTGTCATTCCCGATGTCAGTCAGTTAGGATTACCAGGAATGAAAGCTCAGTCTATTAAGGAAAGCGGACCAGTTGCTTCCGACTTGAATTCAGGTGTCACTGGTTTGAAGGCGCTTGGTGTGCGGGATCTCACCTACAAATTGGCTTTCTACGCATGTCACGTCAGCTCGCTTATTCTGAAAGTAACAGAATCGTCCGAGGTGGCTGAAAAGGAAATTGAATTCCAGGGCCCCAATGATCAGGAGGTGTTCTTGAACTCGTTATCAGATGCTGAAGTGTCACAATTAAAGGAAATGGTCAAGGACGAACACGTCTACAGCAAGTTGGTGCGTTCCATCTCGCCTGCTGTTTTTGGCCATGAGACCATTAAGAAAGGTATTTTGTTGCAATTGTTGGGAGGTGTTCACAAACAAACTGTTGATGGTATCAATTTGAGAGGTGACATCAACATCTGTGTTGTGGGAGATCCATCCACTTCAAAGTCGCAGTTCTTGAAGTATGTTTGTGGATTTTCGCCTAGAGCAGTCTACACTTCTGGAAAAGCATCGTCGGCAGCTGGTTTGACCGCTGCGGTGGTTAAGGATGAAGAAAGTGGAGAGTTTACCATTGAAGCGGGTGCTCTTATGTTGGCTGATAACGGAATCTGTGCGATTGATGAATTCGACAAGATGGACATTACTGATCAAGTTGCCATTCACGAAGCTATGGAACAACAGACCATTTCCATTGCCAAAGCAGGTATTCATGCTACGTTGAATGCTCGTACCTCCATTTTGGCTGCTGCTAACCCAATCGGCGGAAGATACAACCGTAAGATGGGATTGCGTGCCAACTTGAATATGACTGCTCCAATTATGTCCAGATTTGACTTATTTTTTGTCGTTTTGGATGACTGCAATGAGAGAATTGATACACAATTGGCTTCCCATATTGTTGACTTGCACATGTTGAGAGATGAGGCTATTGACCCTCCTTTCTCCGCAGAGCAATTATCCAGATACATCAGATATGCCAAAACCTTCAAGCCAAAGATGACCAAAGATGCCAGAGACTTCTTGGTGGCCAAGTATAAGGAATTGAGAAGCGATGATGCTCAAGGACTTGGAAGATCTTCGTACAGAATCACCGTTAGACAGTTGGAGTCGATGATTAGATTGTCCGAAGCAATTGCCAGAGCCAATTGCACTGAAGAGATCAGCCCAACATTTGTTTCGGAAGCTTATGATTTGTTGCGTCTGTCGATCATCAGAGTTGAGATGGACGATATCCAGATTGACGATCCAGTGGCAGATGCCATGGAAGAAGAGATTGAGGACGATGAAGAAATGGGCAATGCAGAAGAACCGGCACCATATGAGGACAGAACTCAGCAGAGAAGAGCTGATAAGGCTACTATCACGTACGACAAGTATGTGAGTATGATGAACCTTATTGTCAAGAAGGTGTCTGATCATGACCAGGACGGTGGTGAAGGAATGACCAAGGACGAGATCGTCGACTGGTATTTGCTCCAGAAGGAAGAAGATTTACATTCCGAGAGAGAGTATATGGCTGAGAGAGCATTGGCATACAAGGTGTTGAAACGTTTGGAGAAGGATAAGATGTTGATGAGTGTCACGCAAAATTTGGATGAGGACGTGCTTCCAGGGGACGAGTACGAGCGTGCAAACCAGTCCACTCGTACCGTATATATCACCCATCCAAACTGTGCCATTTTAGGTTTCTTCGACAACCAGGTAAGGGAGGATGAGCCAGAGACTGGCGATGATTAAGGTCTGGGTGGTGGCGAAAGGAAATTTGTGCCCACAGAATGTATATTAGTTTATAAAGCGAGTTCTTAGTATAATTTAATGAATCTATAAAGCAAGTTTACAATATAATTTAATGAATCTATAAAGGGACTCTCACTCAGTCTTCTCCAAGGGCTCATCTCCGTTTTTGGAGGTTGTTGAGCGCCATTCAGCGGGTGAAATCTGATTAGCGCAGTCAACGCAATGATCTATAAAGTGTTTTGACGACTGAAACATTTTCTGACACGCCCGGCACCACCCGGGGTCAGAGCCTGGGAATATTTGTTGCTTATCTTTGACGTAGTGTACCAAGCGTAAATGTCTCTTGAGAACATCAAGTCTGCTGAACGAACCGCCATTACGATGACACGTTGGGTCGGTACGCCAGTATGGACAATGGAAGGTCGGCTCCTTATGGGACTTTGTATGTCTCCGCAAGTCGGATTGTCTCGCGAACGACCATTCACATCCTTCGAACGAACAAACATATGGTTTGGGGTCCAGCATTTCCAGCAGCTGAGCGAAGCCAGACCTTGGCTTATCGAGGGAGTCCTTTAGGGACTTCGTGTGTTTGGAGTGAATGAACATCTTGCCGTGATACTTGTAGCGCGTGTTTTTCCCTTTGAAGATCGCCAGGTCTTTGAAATAGACAAACAGATCTTCGGAGGTTGTGGGCTGTGATTGGGAGGAGGCTGGCACTTGAGTACCGTGGAATACCATGCGCTGGCCGAAGATAGGGAGCTGCTGGCCATACTGGCCGGGAATACTCGACGAGGTTTGGCCCAGGATCTGCTGGAGTTGCATGGGTTGAAGCTGTGACTGCGACAGCAGTTGTGACAGGAGCAGCGATTGCGACGGACCTTGCAACAGGGAAGATTGTGGCTGGAGCAGTGGCAGGAGCTGCTGTGACTGAAGCTGCTGTGACTGAAGCAGACCTTGGAGCTGGCCCTGAAGCAGATACTGGAGCAGATTCTGAAGCAGTTGAGTCTGGGACAGAGCCAGAATAGGATTCTGGGAGTACTGCGAATATTGTGAGTATTGGGCAGCCAATTGAGGGGGGATGGCCTCCTTATTCTGAGACAGACTCGAGCTCAGGAGCGTGCTAGCCTGGTTCTGTAGAGTGGCAGGGATCTGCGAAGCGGACTGGGAGTGTGGTTGGGACTGACTGTTCAACTGGTACGAAAACGAGTCAGGATAAGTATACCCATTATACTGCAGTTTGGAGGGGTTGTGATGGAACACGCTGGCGAGACCCAGCAGGTAGTACGACAGCGGCGTCAGTGAATAATACGGCGCCGTAGCTGAAGCGCTGGACGCTGGTAGTGGGAGGGTCAGCACTGGTTTCTGGATAGGATGTGACGAGGTAGGATGTGTCGATTTGGACAGTGACAGAGTGGACGCGCCGGTATCGGCACCTGACGACGATTCAGCGGGACGTGGCGTCATGGATGGCGTCAAATGGGCCATTTTGGCACGAGGTGTAGTTTTTGTAAGAATCTAGAGCGTTGAGCCGCTTGATGTGAGGTTTAGAGGACTGGATGCAGTGCGGACGGTTGAGAGCAGAGGGCATATTGACAGGGGAAAAGAAAAAAAAAATATCGCCGTTGGAAAGGTGGAAATAGGAGAAGGGAGATTATAATTTTGGATATTTGGGTATTGGATATTTGGAAATTGAAATTTGGAGATTCAAGATCTGAAAATCTGAATTTTGACTCTGGTAAATTTCATAACTGGGGTCCATGGCCAAGATCCCCCATAACCTGGACTTAATGTCGAGACTATTGATTTTCGATTTCGCAAGATCTAGGACATTGATGGTTATCGGCAGTACGGAATTGGAGGAGAAAATGAATGGGAAAATGGATGAAGTTGGTTGGAAGAAAAAACAATTCTTGGAAGAAAGGTAAAGAAATTTTTAGCATGACAAACGATGGCGACTCTTTTTTTATCTTTTGTTCAAGCCACAGGTTCTCGGAGTTAATTCTCCCGTTTTTTAGTCACGGCCAAGTCTATTTCAATCTTTACTAAACACTGTCAAATCTCGTCGCCTTATCTGCAGGTATCATTTGTCATGATTGTCTGGGGTCTCCACACTATATATGAAGGCATCATTGCTGTCCAGTGATTTTTCCTTCCACACCAGTAAAGTCATGTCTGACGTATGTTCAATGATGCTCAATTGCATGGTTTCCCAATTATGTTCCCCCTACTAACAAAATAGAAAATTGAAATTTTGAAATTCGCCGACAAGGACGGAGCTTACAAGAGAAAGGCCTCCACATTCAGAGACTTCATCTCCCGGACTCCCGGATCGAAGTTTCCGCCAGAAGCCAACAGATACCACTTGTACGTTTCATTGGCATGTCCATGGGCACACCGTACTTTGATCACCCGTGTGCTCAAGGGCCTTACGCTGTTCATTTCTGTCTCTGTCGTTCATTGGCATATGGACGATAAAGGCTGGAGATTCCCTACTAAGGAGGAGCTCGAGAAGTTGCCCAAGGGCGACGAATCTTTAGGTACCGTTGATCATTTGTACGATTTCGACCGCATCAGACAAATTTACTTCAAGGCTGATCCAAACTACCTGGGTAGATTCACTGTTCCAGTGCTCTGGGATAAGAAGTCGGAGACCATTGTCAACAACGAGAGTAGTGAGATCTTGCGCATGCTCAACACCGAGTTCAATGATTTGGTGGATGCCAGCCATGCTGAAGTGAATCTCTACCCTGAGGAGTTGCAGGCTCAGATTGACGACATCAATTCCTGGGTGTATGACACCATCAATAATGGAGTGTATAAGGCCGGATTCTCTACGTCCCAGTCTGTTTACGACAAGGAGGTTGCTACGTTGTTTGAGCATCTCGACAAGGTGGAGGCTATTCTCAAGAAGAATGCTGACAAGAGCGAGAAGTTTTTGATCGGTAATCAGTTGACTGAGGCCGATGTGCGTTTATTCACCACCATTGTCAGATTCGATCCAGTGTACCACCAACACTTTAAGTGTAACCTTGGCATGATTAGACACGACTATCCATACCTCCACGACTGGTTGCGTTTGTTGTACTGGAAGATTCCTGGTTTCAAGGAGACCACCGACTTTGAGCACATCAAGTACCATTACACCAAGTCACATGTTGGTATTAACCCACACGGAATCACTCCTGCTGGGCCAGTGCCCAACATTCAGCCTCTCTAGGTTAGTATGAATTATATTAGTGATTGTATCTTTTGTAGCAATAGTATTTTGTTAAGTTTACTGTGTTCTGGCTTTGAAAAGTAAAAATGGCTCTTTGGCTCTGTGGTTCTGAATGGCAAGAATCGCTCAACTTGACAGGAGCACTTCTAAATCGGAATTTTCGGCTTCACCTGCTCACACCTCGGTAATGTCTAATCCAGTCCTTTGTGTATGTAAATTATTTGTCCCAAACGGTTTTTCTAATCTACAACTAAGTCTCTTCACTAACTAAGGGAAGCTCAAAGAAAAGGACGATTGATCTTATTTAGTAAATGCCATTGATTGGTGGCTACAAGTCGAAATACCGAATATTGGTCCGAGTTGCTTTGAAGTGGTTCCTTAGCACAAGGCGATGGCTCATATGCTCGCTTACATGCTCGATATTCCTATACGTCCCACTTTTAGTGTGTCCTCAAGCATTTCTATTTTATATTTCAGTTTGTTATCAACTCTGGCTACCAATTCCAACTAGCTGTTCTCTTTATCAAATAATTCGAAACTCTAGGCTTTTTCTTTTTCAAGCCTTTCCTTACCTTCACTCCTGTCAATATTTCGACCTACTACTAAACTTTACTTACCTCAATTACTTCGTCAACAGCTTGCCTCAGTCAACTTAACATCTACCTCCAATTACCCCGGCCACTCCCCCCTTGATCCAGCTTGTCCAAGAATAAAAGGGGGAGTCCTCATTTATGATTCTGAATTCCACTGAGATTTTTCATTTCACGACTGATCTCTCACCGATCAATTTCTAACACTACAACAATGCCAAATACTCCTTCAAAACCGTTACATCCCGCCCCCAGAAAGTCTCTTCTTTAACATTTTAATGTCAGGTTTTATCACGTCTTCTCCATCCACCTGCACTGGCCCTCCTTTACATCCGCAACACTTCACCACCTTGCCTTGCTAGGCAACTGAGTGCATCTCAGTGCGGCATTCCATGTACATGCCCATTTGGATAATTTAGCCTCATGTAGTGGTGCATAATGACCACACTGAACCAAAAACTACCAGAACCAGCAAAGACACCAAAACCACTAGAGCCACGCCAAAAACCGCCAGGAAAAATTGTATCACTCTCACCGAGTCAACTTATGACCATAGTCAAATGGCTCCAAATCATACCTTGCATTCTAGACCTAGCACAATCCTGTAGCAGTTGCCATATTAGCGCTGGGCCCGCAGAAGAAAGCCTGAGGCGGACGCAGGCGCGCGTACGTTAGACGGTAGGAAAAATCTGCGACCTTCAAAACATGATTCTCATTTTACACACTATTCACTACTCTTCATTCACACAACATCAATGAGAGGTATGTACTGGCGGACCGGATGAGATGTTGGTTTGACATTAATGTGGCTGTGGTGAATATCATGATCAAGTGCACCATTGTCATTGTCAACACAACTATCAACACAACCATTATCAACACTACCGTGGTCAAACATCACCATTGTAAACCTCGCCATTGTCAATGTCCATGTTGATGATCCCACGTTGTCTCCTTTTGACTATATACTAACCAAATAGACTATAAGATTGTTGTTCTAGGAGCTGGAGGTGTGGGTAAGTCCTCGGTCACGGTCCAGTTCGTGCAAGGAGTCTATGTCGAGAGCTATGACCCCACCATCGAGGACTCTTATAGAAAGCAGATCGAAGTGGATGGCAGAGCTTGCGATCTCGAGATCTTGGACACAGCTGGTGTGGCGCAGTTCACTGCCATGAGAGAGTTGTACATCAAGTCCGGCAAAGGATTCCTCTTGGTATACTCGGTGACTGACGAGAACTCGTTGAAGGAATTGTTGGCGTTGCGAGAACAAGTTTTGCGCATCAAGGACTCAGATAATGTGCCGATGGTGTTGATTGGTAACAAGTGTGACTTGGATGAGGACCGTGTGTTGTCCATTGACGACGGAATAAAAGTATCCCAGCAATGGGGGCTCGTTCCCTTCTATGAGACGTCAGCCATGTACAAGACAAATGTCGACGAAGCATTCGTGGATGTGGTCAGACAGATCATGCGTAAGGAGGCCCAGATCAGTGCTGAGAAGAAGCAAGCAAAGGAAATACAAAAGCAGCAGGCTGCAGATTCCACCGTTGCCAACCCAGACACCGCTGTGGACAAGGGCAAAGTTGACGATGCACTGCTGAAGCGGAAGAAGCAGTCGCAAGCTCTGATTGAGGGAGCTCCCAAGAGTAAATGCTGCACCATCATGTAATTTTCCCCTGGATTCCGGATTATATTATATACTAATCAGTCATGGTGCGTTTCTGGCTGCCATGAATGCAAGACATTACATTGATTTGTGTTACCTCTATCCTTTAATTACCCTCCTATTACCGTCTTCTCATTACTCTCAAATTACCTTCATATTACTCTATCCAATTACCTTGCAATTATATAATGTCCCACTTATAATCGATTAGCCTATGACCTTCTAAAACACCTTTAATTTCCTCCAAACAAATGCCTACCAACATATCCATTACTCTACATCTGTTCAGATCTTACTTCTTCTGCACTTGGCCGTCCTCCTGACTTTATATAGGTTCTCATGCATGGAACCTGCTGTTGCCCCTTTCGGCCGAAGGTTGCGTGAACATTTTTCAACAAAGAGACTAGGGTATCGTGAAAGAATTTTCCGACTTATTATTCCGTCAACCTCTCATCTTTCTTGGTTATGGTATCATGTGCTAGTTATTATCGCAACAAGATTTGATACATCAACTTTTTGCGCTGGTGGGTGCAGTAGTGTGTCAGACATGACAGCTTCCCCGCCAAGTACCTTGGATCCAATTGATAAAACAATGAAGTCGATCTCATATGTAACTCAAATCACTAAAACTACACCATTCTGTTGTCGTCTACGATCCCGTCGTCTTTCCGCAATCAAGCCCTGCCGTGATCGTATTCTTGTAATGCTAGGTGCCTTTTTCTGCACTACGCTAGTCGCTATGGTAACTTGTACAATTTGCGCCTGCAGACCACAGACCTCTCCAATTACTCCATTCAAGAACTACTCCATCCAAGAACTACTCCACTCCAGGATCCGTAGATTCAAACTTGGTTGATCTCGGCATCATGTATCCGTTCGGAGCAGGGTTTTATGCTCCAGAATCATCACAAAGGTTCCGTGGCCAGCCTCCCAAGCCTGCTGCTGCGCCTGAGGTACTACCGTCAAGGTCAAGAAGTATATCTGCTAGCGAACACGAGTTGATATCGTACATCTTCCCCGACTTCAATGCTGTGAAATACTTCCAGAAGGAATTCAAGATGTTAAATGAGTTCTACATTGTCGAGGAGACAGAGTGCTCGGGTTTTGAGATCTATTTAGTGGACCAATGGATTCGAGCCCGTAAGATCGGTACTGTTGTGTCTGCATTTCACGGAAACTATGAGTCAAAAGTGAAGGTTATCAAGTTTACCATAGTTAAGAAGCCTCCTAAGCAGTATCCGCCTCGGTTCCAGGAATATTTGAACGAGGTGTTGCTTAATCATGCCACGTTCAAGAAGCGAGACTTAGCCTCCGAATTGGGGACAGAGGTGACAGATGGCGATGAGGAAGGAACTCAGCCTGAAACAACGCCCGAATTTCTTTTGGTTACCAATATCACTGCCCTTCCATCGAATCTCAACTTGATTCCTATTCCGGGAGGAGATACACGTAAAGTGGAGTCGATATTTCTGATCAACTCCAATTTAAGAAAATTAAATTGTGGTGGTCGTTCCGTGTCATTGATTGCTGATAAGGTCTCTGATGCATCCGAGGATAAGTTTCGACAGATGTACCGAATCTTCAATTCGTCAGTACCCATTAAGTTTGCAATTAAAGAGTTAGTTGATTTGATCCAAACTTGCTTGTTCTACTTCGACTTGTTGGATGCACGGTACTGTGATGGTCTACTCTGTATGAAAACCGAAGATGCCATCAATTCTTGGTGGAATTTGATCGGACTCCCTCATTTCAACACCAAACCAAACCCAAAGGCCGGTATTCTTCCTGCCAAGACCGTGGCAGCCATAATAAGCTTAACAATAAGTGTCAAGATGCGGTTGCAGAATTTTGGAGGCTGTGATGTTCCGAAGGATCCCTTCGACTTTGAGAACTTTATGATCTCAATCGGCCAGTTCCAGAAGCAGGTTAAAATCGAGAAGAAACGGAAGTTAGACTTGATCACACTTCAGAGGCTTTTCTTTTTAACTAATCAGAAATTCAATTCGGACAGGCAGGTCTTTGGCGGTCATGATTTGTCCCTCGCAGATGTGGATCGCTATCTTTATGATGCATCCCTCAATTCCTCTACGACATCGGCAAAATCATATCTCTCGGGCACTCACTCTGCTAACCCATCAGCATACAGAAGAAACAAACTACATTATTCCAAGGAACTCAAGAAGTTGACTAATGTGGTTAAGAATACCGTTCAGGACCATATTATCACTCGCGAGGAGAGTGATAACTTCTACACGGATCCCGTGAAAGTGAAGCTGAGCAATTTACGAAGCAAAATTGCCTCGAAATTAAGTGAAGCTATTGCTCCTGCGGATGTGGAGACAATTGACTTGGACATCTTAGTGCGGAAGTTTCTTGTTGGAATGCGTTTGACGAGGTTATGGCATGGTTTGTCGTCACATTCGGGTCAAATTTCGTCATTAAACAAAGACGAGTCTAAGAACACTGCCTCCCTCCGTCAATCACAACACCGTCATGGAAGTTATCATCTTCGCCACCAGAGCATACATGATAGAAATGGTGAACAAAATGGATCTGCTCATAGTAACGCTCCAGAAACAGAAGATCCGAAATACCAATTTGTGAGTCTCCGTGACAAGATTTCAATGAACCAGGAGTTCAGCAATCAGCATTCAGATAAAGCTGGACGTCTTGGAAGAATGAAATACGCATTTCAGGGGAAAAGACAGAACTCATTTCAGAAGTTGAACATTTTATCAGATACCATGAGCAACCAAAAAATCGAGACTCCTCCGAAGTTGGGAGGTTCGACAGTCGGTAGTGAACTTCAAAGTCCCAACAATGATTCCCCTAAGTGTCCAGAGGATCTTCCTGACAAGTTCTGCAAGTTCGAGCGGAAGAACCCAATCAAGAGCACTTTCACCAGAAGAGGATCGTATCCTCTTATTTTCTCGGGTTCTGAGGCTTCAACAAGCATTATGGAGCAATTTAGGAATGAGAAGTATGAGGAACTGAAAAAGAAGGGTTTGAGCATCAAAAAGGTTAACAAGAGCGCCAGCTTTTCTAGTTTGGAAGACTATTTCTGTGGATCCTCCGAGCTATACACACTAGAGAAAGCACGGGCGGACTACACTGATTTAGTTTCGAAAGTGCTTTTGTTAGAGTACGCAAGGAGATCTGCCAGAAGATATGAGGATGATAGTCTTGATAAGACTTACAGACATATTAATATGGAACTCGTAAAGCTTCAAAATATGAAAAATCATATGGATACGAGAAGAGCTGTCATCGATAAAGAGTATTCTGCGGTTCTAACTGGACGAATGAAAGATCTCAAAGACAATATCGACCGAATGTCATTTCGATCTCGCGATTTGTTGAAGAGAATCAACGAGCTAGATGGCAACGCGAAAAAGTTCGAGTTCAAACTACACCAGGAGTGTAACTTGAAGTTGGAAGATATTGTTGAGGGGTTGATCCATTCGACGAAATTCCGAAAAGTCTTCAAGGATGAAGACGAACGTCAAAAGCTTATCTATCAATTGAGCGGTCGAAATTATCGCGAAGAAACAGACTTGGACAGTGATGACAAATTCTGGGGAGTCAGACCGTTGATAATTTTCATGTATGAGATGTTGTCGTTTGTTCTTCAGGTGTTCAACTTTGACAGGTCGAAGATGAACTTGGATCGTATTCGCCAGCAATGGGACAAGCTAGATCCTAACCGGCGCTACATTACAAAGGCATATCACTTTGTTGGCCGTGATCTGGTAAGTATGCTGCGAGGCAGCTCTTCCAGCCGTGAGCCGGGTGTAGATGGAAAATAAAATAGTATTGAAGATATCCAGATACTTTCAATACAAGCATGCACATCAATTAATTTTGGACTGGAATGATTTATTCAACCTGTTGATAAGCACGCCCAAGTCTTCCTTGTATTTCTGTGATAATAGCTCGTCGTAGCCGTCACGTATGGACACCAATGCTTCATGGGCGCCTCTTGCAGCTTTTTGGTAGCTTTCTTCGTGGTGAGTAGAGTTGAGACTCAAAAGGTTCGTTTTTTCACCCAAAACATCATTCTTAAACTTTTCAAACCTCTGTTTGCTTCCTTTTAATTCCATTTTTCGACTTTGTTCTGCTGTATCGTAATATTCAATAATGCTCCGCACAAGCTCCTCGCTTTCGTTGATCATGGCCTGGATTTTCTCAGCAAAAAACTCTTGCTTCTGAATATCCATTAGAAGTTCTAATCTTGCCTTGTATAGCTCTGCTATCAATTGGCTCTGGTCAAAATCTGAAGGAGTAGTTATTGCTTGTTCTTTGATTAGGACATCATACTCAGACGGTGGCACCAAATTTTTTGTACTTTTGGTGATTGATTCAATCTGTGCACCCATCTCGGTTACTTGTGAGTCCAATAGACTCGATAGTGAGCCCAAGGATCGAATGGCAATATCCTTCCCGTCCATATCGATATGATTTTGATTGATCCAGATCGTACAACTTATTATCCAGTTGGTGTACGGGTGTAGCTGGAAATTGGTTTTGAATTGGGTGGTGATTCCGTTCTAGAAACGAATGAATGGATAATATCTAAGAAGAATTGTTACTGTGAAGCAATTTAATTTCAGCATCTATTACAAATCATGGTTAATTTTCCTCTTAAAACTCTCAGATTCAAATTATCATCAAGATTCTCTAAATTCATGGTGTACGGGTGTATAACCAAACTTAACACGTCCAAGTCCTCAACGCCATACAAATCATTGATATCAGCGCCATGGTCACCATCACCGATGCTCACGAGGACTTGATCCATGATGCGGTGCTAGATTATTATGGAAAGAGGTTGGCCACTGCCTCGTCCGATAAAACCATCAAGATCTTTGAAATTGAAGGTACTGAAAACTACCGGTTAGTGGAGACCTTGGTGGGCCATGATGGCCCAGTGTGGCAGGTTGCATGGGCTCATCCCAAGTTTGGATCTATTTTGGCATCATGTTCATACGATGGAAAGGCTATTATCTGGAAGGAGCAGCCTGAAACCCAGCAATGGTCTATCATCGCCGAACACACCGTTCACCAGGCTAGTGTCAACTCTGTATCTTGGGCCCCTCACGAACTTGGTGCGTTGTTGTTATGTACGTCGTCTGATGGAAAAGTTTCTGTTGTGGAATTTAACGAGGACGGAACGACGTCGCATGTCGTGTTTGATGCACATGCTATTGGAGTTAACTCGGCATCTTGGGCACCAATTAGTGGTACCAAAGACAACACTGGCGCCACCCTGCGCCGATTTGTATCGTGTGGATCGGACAACTTGGCCAAAATCTGGAAGTTCGAGCCCGAGGTTGGCAACTACGTCCTCGAGACTACGTTGGAGGGCCATACTGACTGGGTGAGAGATGTATGCTGGTCACCATCTGTGTTGGTTCGCTCATATATTGCCACGGCCTCGCAGGACCGTACAGTGCTTATCTGGTCGCAGAGCAGCCTGGGTGAGTGGCAGAAACAGCTCTTGACCGAGGAGAAGTTCCCTGATGTATGCTGGAGAGCCTCGTGGTCGTTGTCTGGTAACATCTTAGCGGTTTCCGGAGGAGACAATAAGGTCAGCTTGTGGAAGGAGAACTTACAGGGCAAGTGGGAGTCTGCTGGAGAGGTTGATCAATAGATGTAGTATGTAAAATAAAAAGACACATAAGACTAGTTACGTTTACAACTCGTTAACGGTAGCCTCGATGATCTTCTGGACGTCCTTGGATGCTTCGTTGGCGCTTTCTAACACCTCATCATGCGATGCCATGCCTTCGTCTAATGGCTTTGGTTTCTCTGCAAATGCACTGGGTGGCTTTTCTCCGACTCCTGCGTTGGTGATCAACGAAAGTGCCAACACCTCCATTCCGCAGTGACGGGCCACAATTACCTCAGGTACAGTAGACATGCCCACAGCATCTCCACCCAACGTTCTGATCATTCTCACCTCGGCACGAGACTCAAACGTGGGGCCAGCAGCGAATAAATACACACCTTCATGGATGGTTCTGGTTACACCAAGCTCCTTGGCCTTGTCAAAGAACAACTTGCGCAACTGGTGGCTGTATGCATCGGATAATGGTTGGAATCTGGGGCCAAACTCCTCCAAGTTAGGTCCTCTCAATGGGTGGTAACCTGCGAGACCAGGAAAGTTGATGTGGTCGTTGATGATCATCAACTCGCCTGGCTTGTAATCAGCGTTTGCACCACCAGCAGCGTTGGTCACAACCACTGTGCCCACATTCAATCTCTTGCACAATCTGACTGGGAAAGTCGTCTGCTGGAAGGTGTAACCTTCGTAGAAGTGCAAGCGTCCAACCATACAGATCACTGGCACCTTCTTTTCACCAATGAGGCCAAAAATGAGCTTTCCAGCGTGACCAGGCACCGTAGACACCTGAAACCCTGGAATATCTCCGTATGGAATCTCCAATCTAGGTTCTTCGTGCAATACATTAGCAATGCCTCCAAGTCCTGATCCACAGATGATAAGAACTCGAGGCTTCTCGATGGAAGTGCCAGCAAAGGACAGGAGTTTTTCCTGAACGGCCGAAGTGGCTTTGTCTAACAATTCTGTGTATTCGGAGGGAGATAATTGGGCAGAGGTGGACATTTGAGATTCGGTTCAAGATGTTGACTGGTAGATAAGATCGCTATGCGAATGAGGAAATCTTAGTCGCAGACAATGACGTCCTCGGTCACTGAATTCAGACAACACGGCAAATATTGAGCAATTGAAGCATAAGATTTAAAGATATTAAAGATATTAACGAAATTAACGATATTAGAGAGATCAAGTTTGTTGAAAGGTTAGCTTATCTAAGCATCACCTTAATATAATTTATGTGGTATCTCTCTGATAGTCATGTTGGTCTGGACATTCCAGCATCTTGTTACCAGAAAAAAGAAAAATGCCGTACATCAGGACTGTCAGACGAGGGCTAAATACGGTGGAAGTAAAAATGTAAGCCCGATGCGGGGCTCGAACCCGCAACCTTTTGATTGACCTTATGAAGATTAAGAGTCAAATGCTCTACCGATTGAGCTAACCAGGCGAACAGAAAGCCCGATGCGGGGCTCGAACCCGCAACCTTTTGATTGACCTTATGAAAATTAAGAGTCAAATGCTCTACCGATTGAGCTAACCAGGCATTTCGTTGAGTCCTTAAAATTTGACGTTCAATATCTTTTAAAATATTTAACTCAATTCTGCTAATTTCTGGGCTTAGTTTATCTACTCTCAACGGGACTATGACCATGCTTCACAGCCTGGTCCCTGATATAGTACCCAATATACAAATGTTTAAAAAAAAAAAGCAAGTACTCGTTTCTCCTCTTCAAAATGAGCGCTTGTTTATGAAAATGCTTCATTTGTATTTTGAAAACCATTCCTGGCGAAGACCGAGTAATGTGTGCAATTTTACATTTCTTACAAGAATCGTAAATGTATCGATGTATCGATTTGTCAAATGCTAAATATGCGAAGTAATGCTATAGGGTGTTGTTTTTCGTTTTTGCTTTTTTATTTCAAACTTTCTGATCGTCGGCGTAAATTTCGCTTCTTGGGCTCGACTTCCGATTAACGAACGACATGGTCGTGTCGGTTCTTGTAGCCTTCTCACTAGGAGAAGAACACTCATCAGGAAGAGCCAATGAATGTTTCTCGGTATCGAAATGAGTGAGAAGTGGCGACGATGGCATGTTGACCACAGTAGCCTTCTGGTTAACTAATCTGTTTGGCGAAGATTTAAAAGTTCTGAGAGGAGGAAGACCGTCTTCGCCCGTTGATAAATTTCTGTTGGCCGCAGATGGAGTCTCTCCTTGATCCTTTGGAGTTTGGTCATCAAAGAACTGTGCCCATTCGTTATGATCGGGGCTCGAACGCAGACTGAAAGACTTTATCATCATTTGCTCGAAATCCGTGAGTCTTGCTTTTTCCGAGGGAGGAAAGTTCTCCTTGTCTTCCTCGTCATCGCATAAGTTAATTACACGAGTGTTAGACTTGGTTGCCATCATAGGAGGAGTGGACTCCTGTCTCATGGGCTGAATCTCATTTGGAATATCGATATCTGTCAATGGGCCGCCAAATGAATTCAACTGATTCATGAAATCATTGAGGTCTTGATAATCATCCGTTCCTGTTGGAGTTTGACCCATTCCAGAACCAGAAATAAAGTTCGGAGTAGCTTTTGCACTCCCATTTTGGTTGCGAATCACCTCATTGATAGTCGAAGGTGCATGAGTTGGAGTTGCGAACTTGTGAGCTAAGTTGATTCCTGAAAGTGGTGGTGATGACGAGTGCATGGTAGGCAATGAAAGCAGAGTATCTTCCTTCAGTTTGAGATCCTTCTTGTACTTTTGTTGTTGTAGATATTTTTTGACGACCGCCTCTGGTCTCATGAAGCCCTTATTCCTTAAGAAGAGATAGCACGCATTGCACAAAGGTCCAAACATGCCGTCATAGAGCCTCTTGTCAAAAGTTTTGGCCCTCTGGATATTGAGGTAGCTCGGATGAAACTTCGTTTCAAAGTATCTCCATGTAACAGAATCATTCGTAGCACAGTTCTTGTTGATACATGCAAGGTCGTGATTGTCAGGAAGTTTCGTGCTAGGGATCGTGTGAGTTTTTTTGCTATCTAGATCCTCAAGATCTGGAAGGGACTGAAAATGGTTATCACTAGTTGAGATTATGGAAGTGGACGTTGTATCTCTCTTATCCATGCTAGTCGAATGTACCTGCTTGTATGAATGCTGCTCCATGTAGGGTGAAGATGAACCGTCACCAGCCACATCAAACTCCTCTTCATCCTCCTCGTCGATTATACGAGGGTGTTCATTATATTCAGTATCATCACTGCCCTCGGACAATGCATCTTCGTTAATAGGCGACGAGACCATTGGCTGGAAGCTGGTGACCATGGATCTAGTACGCATGGCCCGTTGAGGCTGGGCTGTGTCCACTGGAGTTTGAACCGAGGGTGTCAAAGGGGCATTAGAACGTCTTCTCTTCCTGGCTGGTTTATCTATGATTTTGGCCAGCAAAAAGGGAGCCAGGTTGAAGCGTTCCAGAATGCTTTTACTGTCGTACTTGGGCACGGCATTCAACTTATCTGCGTTGATAATATTGGAGATCTGTTGGTTTGGCGGATGAATGAAGATGGGAAGCGACTTCGTTCGTGTTGCTTTCATGGCAGCAGACGATTGTGAATAGTTTGAAGCCTTGTTTCTTCGAGACATCATCTGTTGAGCGATTGGCGCCTGTGGCTGGGATTGCTTGGCCATTTCCGACTCAGCGGATTTAGGTGGGTCCACATCGTCGACTTTGTCGATAACATGAAGCTTCAAACGTACTTCTAGTGTCAAGGACGAGGAATTGGCCTTGTCGCCAAACAAAAACGACGCCGAGAGGTTCTGGCAAACACGGCCCGGAATCAAGTGCTGTTTCTGATTGGTGAGCAACGAGGACATCACGCCATTTGCAACAAACGGCTCGTCGGGCTGTTCGGTAACATCCTTATAGTATACCGCATAGTCTTTTGTTTGTAGTCTGAAGTTTTCTGGAGAGCTCTTGACGATTTGCTGAACACAGTCCTTCAAGTCAAAAGCGCCGAGCGTAAGAAACTCCTCTTTGTCGTCGCTGGTGAAGCCGATGGGGATTTGAGCCACCTTGACGGGATACTGGTTCTTGGACCTAGAGAGAAACACCGTCGGACTGTTATCAAAGGAATACAACACCTTCACCTGCATTCGCCGGTAGAGTTGACCGTCGGAGCTCATCTGGAGGGTGAAAGAAATAGTGGTGTTGAAAGAAGAAGAAACAGTAGTTATAAAAAAAAAACAAATGTTATAAAAACATTCGCCTATTCCAAGTGCTATTGACACACTACACAGGTCACTCCAAAGGTAGGTGCTAAGGCAATGGAATGGGTCGCATAGACTCCAACGGTCCGCGTAAACAACGCGACGCGAATGGCTTCGCGGTGGAACCAGCACGCTTGGAGATATTAAAGAGAGAAATCGTTTACAATGAAAGGTTATTTCATGGGATTGTGTTGCAATTGATTAAGAAATGGTGGATTTTATGTTGTTTTTGGAGTTTTTATACAAAGATTTTTAGAGGCGTAGAGTGTTGTCTTGAGGATGGATCCAGTGATTTTGGTTAGGAATCCTGCAGTCGCGATACGATCCATTTCTGTCACCAGGGCAACCTGCAACGAACAAACACCGAAAAAGACAGGAATGGGTCAAAATGAGCAGGATGGAACAGGAGTGGGCAGGATTGGGCCCGCGATCGACAGGAATGGGGAATATCGGTGTGGCTGGCAATGTGGAATTCGGGAAAATGTAGGATTTTGCGTGAAGATCAGTTCGTGTTTTAGGTAGCCAGTGTGCCTACTAGGGCTGCGAAGAGATTTTGGGCATCATTTCCAGAATGGGTATATGGTATGCATTCATGTCGAAGGAATCAATTTGAAAATAATCCTTCTTGCTGTATAAATTGAGCTTTGGATCGAAGATATTAAAGGTCTATAATTTATGTTTTTGAACTTACTCATTCTTTGTTGACCTCAGTACCCTATTAGTCCCATTTTCTTCATAAGCTATTCACTTCTCCAATTTACTCCATTCAGTCCATGAAATTGAACCCCTCTCATATGATCCATAAATTTTGCTCTTCATGTTCAATGGTCTCATTCTACGTCTGCTCGTTCATCTTATCCTTTTTATTTCTTCTATTTACATGTCTCAGGAAAGTCCTACCTGCTTCTTCACTTGTTCAAGATTGCGTGACGCAATCTCTCGGGCCCTATCTGCTCCTCGCCTGCAAATGGCATCAAGATTGGCCCTATCCTCCATCAAAGAGTCATACAATCTTTTCTTGTCTTTGAACTCCTCAACGACCATTTCCGTCACATAATCCTTGAGCTGTTTGTGACTTGTCATCCATGATATATTCTTCACTGTCTCGTCAATCGTATTGTTCTGTATTCCAGCAATGATGTTAACGAGGTTCGACACTCCCGGACGCTTCACTGGATCGAATGTTACTTCGCCCTGAATAGAGTCTGTCACTGCTTTACGGAATTTCCTCGCAATGGTATCTGCATCATCCGTCATGTACACCGATGATGACTGGTCCTTATCAGACTTAGACATCTTTTTTTCTGGATTCCTGAGAGAGAGAATCTTCTTTGTTGGCGTCAATATAGTGGTGGGGAGCGTGAAAAACTCACCGTATGTATGATTGAACGACGAAGCTATGCCTCTGCACAACTCCAAGTGTTGGCTCTGGTCATCACCAACAGGAACATGTGTGGAGTTGTAAAGCAAAACATCTGCAGCTTGGAGTACAGGGTACAACAAAATGCCCGCTTTAGTCTTTCCCATAACCTGTTCTGAGTAAATATTCAGAGTCTCGTCAATCGAGGCTTTCAGCTTCCATTGCGTCATTCTGTTGAGTGCCCCCATACTAGTGATACACGTCAAGATCCAGTAGAGCTCTGAGTGCTCAGGTACACTCGACTGGTGGAAAAGAATACACTTGTCTGGGTCGATTCCAGAACTGAGAAGACTTGCCATGGCGCCGTATCTGTTCTCCAAGAGGTCACCAGCAGCAGGAGCTTGAGTCAACGAATGAAGGTCGGCGGTTCCGAAAATACAATCGACTCCTTCGGGAGACTCGTCGATGATTTGTTTCCAGTTTCTCACTGCGCCTAAGTAGTTTCCAACATGGATTTTACCAGTTGGTTGGATCAACGAAAAGATCCTGGAGCCACGGGGAAATTTTGGAATGGTTTCTACCGTAGCCACCGTGCTAGCAGCACGCACAAACCGGCGTGCACACCCTGTTTTCACCATATCAAGTGGGTAGTCGTTAGTTGTAGAAGGTTGGCTGTTGAGTCGCAGAGAGGTGCAGGGAATCGAACCATACGGTTAGTCTACAATATTTATGCACAATGAACAATTCGGATCTGTCTCTTTAGTCTTGGTGTGAGTAGAACTATTGTACAATTAAACTATTTATGCAAGTGGTTGGATATGGCATAGCGGGCCATAGGGTACCTCGACTGACGCAGACAGTTATCTGTCTCAGCTGGTGGGACCCTTAGACTCATCGCTGAGAAAGCCTCCGCTGGTGTTATTAATGTCTATTCCATACCCTGTAAGCCTCTTTACAAGTTTTCCCCTTTGCAAGTTTCTCCATCTATCGACTTTGGAGTACTCGTGCACTTTGAATCCAAACACTCGGGGAACATATGTTTCCTTGCTGTGGACTGGGATGGCATGGGGGAAGTTTTGGAAGAACATGGCAGGGAAAGATGTTCCAAAATACACTCCATCGACCACCGCATGTCTTCCGGACTTTGGGTTATACAAGTCCTCGCACTTGGCACAATATAGTTTGACGGCGTCCACTCTAGGTTGATCGCTCAACCCCACAGGCAACAAAGGATGCAATTGGCAGTGGACCCTGGGGCAATAGCCAAAATCTCCATTCTTATATTTTTCGAACATTTTATTCAACCCACGTTGAGTTAAAATGTACCTAGCATGAATCAATCCGTATAATATTCTTGCATTGAGCTCCAATGCGTCTCTGTGTTCTTCAGCCTGCAGCTCGATGTCCACCATATCAGTGATTATATCAACAAGCGTAGGCATCTTGCTCACCTCCTGGTTCAACCCCGTTAGGTTGAAACGGTCTCGGATGTAGTCATCGTCGATATCGCAAAAATACTCGTTGCCTTTGATGCCCAAGAACAAATCTATCCAGTACTCAGTGAAGTCCGAGCTGGAGTCGGTGTACTGCTCGTTTCCGTGATTATGATCACCTGTATTTGCCATGATGATTGGTTGATGTATTTGCGAAGAAGGATCAAGTATTAGGTTTGGTGGAGGTGAGATGTTTTTTGTCTTTCCCCTAGTAGGTTTGTATGAAGGAGATGAACTAGGGAATCTACTACCTAGCTGAGTAGAGGTCTTGTGGGGGAATTACGGATATAAAAATGTTGTAAGTATCTCATGTGGAAGTTTTAATGTTGTTTTTTATCTTTTTATTGAGAGTGATTGTTCTTCTAGATTTTTTTACATGGAATTTATGTTCTCATTATTTGATGATAACAGCAAAAAAAATGGGAAAATGCTCTCGCATCAGTGGCATGTTAGAAAATATGGAAACATAGATAGAGGTAAGGAAAAGCACACTAAAGAACATGATTGTTTGAGATGTTTTCAAAGAAGATGAATGGACTCACAGGGTATAACCATAGAAAAGAGACTCAGAATTTTCCACTCAAGTACATTTGAACTTCAAGCCACCATCATGTATACCCATACAAAGAATACATAAAATCAATTATGCAGTAAAACTTCCATCTGCTCAATCTTGAAAATGCACAAATGCAAGTATCATACTCTGGTTAATGCAATTTTCTCTCTCCAGTTTCAAACCCCTACTTAGAAACTTATAGACTTTTGCAACTATTCCCCAGTGAACGCTGAACAAAGTGCAGGTTTGGGTCCCTACAGTCAAGTCGGCTTTCAACTACTTCTTACTCAAATCCAATGAAGTTAGTTGTCTTTCCTCAAGTACTTCACGATGGTGAAGCCCATACCGTGGACATCAATTCGTCCAATACTTGGGTGGCTACAGGCGGAAAGGACCTGTCTATCAACATCTGGAACTACCTGGATGTCGCCAACATTGCTTCATTCGACAGAGAAGCGTTAGTCCAGATCGTTCCCCAACGCCAGATCAAGATTCATGATAGCACAGTGAAAACCATCAAATGGTCTCCAACAGATGAACACGTGTTTATCTCTGGCAGCACGAAGGGCCAACTCTTCGTCTCCAACATCCAAAATAACACCAATAGACTTGTTTTCCCATGGCCAGCCATAAAGGACGCAAACAGCCGACCCATTATAGACGGTAGCTGGTCAGCGGATGGCCGGCTTTTCGCATGGTGTACTACTGATGGAAAGGTGCATTTGTTTGACATGATCAAAGATACTTACCAGGAACTCACTGCCAATACCAGTGAAGGGAAGGTCACTATACAAAGAAGCATAGCTTTTGATCCTACAAACAACTACTTCGTAACCGTTGGTGACGACACCTTTGTCAATGTCTACCAGTACCATTTTGATTCCAACGGCAACTATCAATTTAAGATCTTGAGTAAGGTGTCCAAGTTGATGAACAACAATGCCACTGTCACTTCAGGAATCAACTACCGAAGAGTCTCTTGGTCCTGTGATGGCGAGTATTTTGCTGTCTCAAACGCGAGCAAGCAGCTGTCAGCACTCATCTCTCTACTATCGAGGTCTCTTAGCTGGGGCAATAAAATCAGCTTAGTGGGCCATGAAATGGCGTGTGAGGTGGTGAAATTTGCTCCGAAGTTGTTCCAGGCCAATAGCCCAACTCTTCTGGTGCCTGTGGAAGAGACTCATCTATTTCATGTGATTGCGTCTGCTGGTTCCGATATGACCCTTGTGCTATGGAACACAACGAAAGACTCCCCCATGTTTATCTTGAAAGACTCAGTATCCAAACCCGTCACTGATTTGGTTTGGGACAAATCCAGTAGCAAGTTGTTTTTCGTCTCTTTGGACGGCCACCTTGGCGTGGTTCAATTTGACGTAAACGAATTGGGATATCAAGCAAGTGAAGAGGTGGTGCAAAAACTCAAAGACTCGCAAAATAATCTCATCAAGCCATTTTCCCAGAAAACTGAGATTGATAGTTCAGCATCGAAAAAGTCAAAATCCCTGGTGGAGATTGTTGACGAGGAGCAGGCTATCAACATCAAAGAGGCGTTCGAATTGAAGGAGAAAAAGAAGGAGCAGCTCCAAGAGCAGAAGGAGAATGTCACCGATGTCGAGGAGACAAAGAAAGTAGACAGCTATGTCGCAGGAGATATTACTCCAGTCGTTTTAGATCCAAGCGAGAATATCGAAGATGAAGATGATATTTTGGGATCTGCAATGACAGATAGAGCAACGAACGTCAACGAAGAGGCCGACAACACACCCAAAGTCACAAAATCGAAAACCTCCAAGCCGTCGAAGTCGCAAACACCTCAAGCTCAGAAAGTAACTACTAAAGATGGAAAGAGACGCATCCAACCAGTGCTTATCTCCAATGGTCAAAGCAAAACACCCAAAAGCCCAATTACTACCTCCAGCGTCTCCGGAAATCGTGGATTGAATGGATCAAAAACTGCAAAATCATTAATGGAGTTCGATAAACCTTCTTACTCTGTTTCTGAGGAACTTCAAAAGGAAAATAAAAGATATAAGGCTCAAGATGAATCAGGAGCAAACAAGAAGGTGAAAAGGGACTTAGAACCGGTCAAGTTTGTGGGGACCGTAGTTGTTAACCCTAGCACGACGTTCGCCAAAGTCAGGTTATCTATACCCAAGACTAGAATGTCGTTTAGACTTACTTCCAGAGTATCAGGTCTGTCATTTTCTCTTGACATCAAGAATGGACAAGGAAATGAAACAGTTCCTACAAGAATAACCTATTTCAAGAACGAACAACAAGTATGGTGCGACTTCATTCCACGGTACATCCAGCTTGCCACTGAAGGAGACAACTTCTGGGCCGTTGCCACTGCTGACGGACAAATTATCACATATTGCCATACGTCAGGTATGAGATTTCTTCCGCCAATTGTTCTTGGCTCTCCTATTTCATTTTTGGAAAGCCATAGTAAGTATCTCATGGCTGTGACGTCGCTTGCTGAAATTTTTGTTTGGGACATGGAAAAGAAGAAACTACACACCAGCTCACCAGCATCACTTGCTGCCTTGTTGGATCTTAACAATAAGTTTCAGGAAGATGTTTTGAGCAAGGCAGATAATATTACAATGTGTAGTATTACCTCCAGAGGCATTCCGCTTGTGACCATTTCCAATGGTTCTGGATATCTCTTCAATCTTGATATGGAAACATGGCATACAGTTTCTGAGGCATGGTGGGCGTTTGGTTCGCATTATTGGGACTCAATAACTGATGATAAAATGTCTTCAGAACCCAAGATGGCTAAAATTCTCGGCAAGGAAGAAGAATCCTCCATTTTGGGCCTCTTGGAACACAGAACAAACGAGGAGATATTACGAAAAAGCAGAGTTGGTCGAGGTAAATACTTCAACAAGATCTCCAAGAACATGATTATGAAAGAGGGATTTGAGAGTCTTGAGAACAACATCTCTTTATCTCATTTAGAGAATAGGATGCTATGTTGTGAGCTTTTAGGCGAGAAGAAGGACTTCCATGATTTCTTGATCACATATACCAAACGTATATGCGAACTTGGGCTCAAAGCGAAGCTATTTGAGACATGTCAACAACTTTTAGGACCAACCGAGGGTTCTGAAGCTATTGAAAATGGTGGTGATACTGATAAGATCTGTGGTTACGACAGGAAGGAATTACTCAAAGAAATCATCTTATCTTGCGCAGACAACCGAGATGCACAGCGGATTTTGGTACACTTCAGCAAAAAATTGGGCATCATCGAAAATGACTACCCATGAAATAGTTTTCATAAAAGTTTATAGAGTACCTTACTAATCCATGACTTTCAAGGGTATGGGACCTGGAGAGTTAGCATTTTCGTGCAGGTTTATAGATGAAAGATCTCGATTTGCTCAGATAGTGTTCAACAATCTCGATAATGGTAAAGCTTTTGAAATCGATCCCAGCACACTCAGACAAAGCTTGGTCGGTGAGTTCTCATCAGACGCTACCATTGTTGGCCACTGCGTCAAGTGATAAGACTAGTAAGATCTTCAAGCTTTCCAGAGAGCAGAATTTCCCACTTATCGGAAACTTGGAAGAAACTCACAAAAGATCAGTCAGAACGGTCAGTTTCAAGCCCCCTCTCTCATCTTCTGAATCCGAATTTGTTGATTTACCCGCTTTGGCTTGCGGCTCCTTTGATTCTACCATCTCAGTATGGGGTATTGACGAACCCGAAGAATTACTCAACAATGAGGAAGATTTGGGCGAGTACGAAGACCAGAGAGCCGCAGAGGCAAGAAAGAAGAGAGAAATCGATATTTTGACAAGTGCATCGAATGAATGGAATCTTATGGCCTTGATTGAGGGCCATGAAAACGAGGTCAAGGCTGTAGCATGGAATAAAACGGGTAATTACTTGGCCTCGTGCTCGAGAGACAAAACCATTTGGATTTGGGAGACAGATGCTGAAACCTTAGAGGAATTTGAGTGTATTTCTGTGTTAAGTGACCATGAACATGATATCAAGCATATAATATGGCATCCTAAGATGAACTTGTTGGCCAGTTCTTCGTACGATGACACCATCAGATTGTATAAGCAGGACGACGACGACGAAGATTGGTCATGTGTTGGAATTCTCAATGGCCATGATGGTACAGTGTGGTGTTCATCCTTCGAAAACCCTGACTGCAGTGTTGCATCCAAGGACAAGATCAGATTAGTGTCTGTATCTGACGACTTGACTGCTCGTGTGTGGGTAAGCAATGCCAGTCCTACTGAAGATGAAGAGGAGAAGGGTACTGGAATTCCTAGCTCCATAAAGCACCGTAGCAGCGAAATGGAGTGGGAGTTGCAGAGTATTCTTCCGGAAGTTCATAAGTATGCTATCTACTCTGTGTCATGGTCACCAAAGAGTGGTAGAATCGCCACAACAGGAGCCGACGGCCAAATTGCTGTGTACAAGGAAACGAATGGAGTATGGGAAGTTGAAAGTGTTCACAAATCATCGCATGGAGTATATGAAATCAACTGTGTTTCGTGGTGTACGTTGAGCAATGGCGAAGAGGTACTTGTCTCGGCCGGAGACGATGGCTACATTAACATATGGGAGGCATGATATAACATTTAATAGAATAAGACTAGAATATCAATCCTATAAGGATTACGGACCCAAAAACGCCAATCAAGATCATCAAGCAGCAGATCATGCGGCCACCAGCACGCTTCTGATAACGCTCAGCTTTTCTTAACTCTCTGGACGCACCTTGCACATCTGTTTGGTAGCTAAGGATGTTATCCTCGATATTGTCAATTTGAAACTGCTGTTCCAGAATGATGTCTTGTAAATTCAGGAAGATCTCATTGATTTCTTGAGTATCCTGGGATATCTGCTGAATTTCACGCTCTCTCTCCTCAATAAGCAATGTCTGCTGCTCGAGTTCTTCTGCATTGATCGGCTCATACTCTATCTGGACCGATTGCTGGGCTTGGGCCCCTGGCTGGGTCTCGGTGCCTGTTTCAAGGGCAGGATTGTTGGTGATATCCCCAACATACTGTTTCTGCAATGCCTCGAACTTCGATTGGAGCTTTCTGAACTGTGTCAAGCTAGTCAGGATGATGTTTACCGAAATAGATTCCTTCTGCCGGAGATATTTGATAGTATCCTCATCTTCGTGGTTATTCTCGCACTGAGTTAAGTAAGCGTTAAGTTTCTTGGTTGACTCGCTGATTTTCTTGAAGCCCGCTGTACACTTCGAGGACAATTCCGATATTTTCTGAGCCATCTTGGCCGCCTTGAGTTGATGATCAGCATCCGCATACTGTAAGGTTTGGTCGTATTGCTGTATAAGGCTTCTAATCGAAACTAGGTAATGATTATTGATGTTGTATAGACTATTATCTATAAGCTGCGAGAGGCTATCAAACTCGGGAAAATCCGTGTAGTGAGTTGAAGCTGAGTCACCCCTTTCCAAATCATCGTTGGGTAGCTGGTTGAAAGACATTAATGGTTGGGAATAGATAAAGGTCACTAATAAGAGATAGTATCGCTTCTATGTACAGTCGTGGCGGTGCCATCAATGCTAGATGTAGATATCTCCTAGCTTCAAACGGTGACTTTCTAGCATTATAGACATTGTCCAATTATATTGTTCTAAGTTTTAATGTTTCTTTTCTATAGCTAGCAGAGGTTTATTGGATCCAAGCTTGTAGATCTAGGTTTATCTTAGCATCTTACAGTTTCTAATTGGAGTCGATCTATGGCTGTTAATTAATCTATAATCCCTCTATAAGTTAGGTCTAGATAGTCACTCCTCCTCCTCATCAAACTTGGCAAGACAGTCCAAGGCTGCCATGCATCCAGTACCAGCAGAAGTGATGGCCTGTCTGTACTTCTTGTCCTGAACGTCACCAGCAGCAAACACAAATGGAACAGAAGTCTCGGTGGTACCTGGAACAGTCTTGATGTAACCGGTTTCGTCGGTGTTCAACTGGGAAGCAAACACCGAAGTGGCAGGAATGTGGCCAATGGCGTAGAACAAACCGTTGACTGGAAGCGAAGAAGTCTCCTTGGTCTTGTTGTTGATAATATCGAGACTAGACAACAACTTGCCGTCACCCTTGGCTTCAAGGGCCGAGGTATTCCACAAGATCTCAACCTTCTCATGGTTCATGGCTCTCTTCTGCATAATTGGAGAAGCTCTCAAAACGTCTCTTCTCACAAGTAAGTACACCTTGGAGGCATACTTGGTCAAGAACAAAGCCTCTTCACAGGCAGAGTCACCTCCACCAATGACGGCCAATGGCTTGTTTCTGAACATAGGAATAGCTCCATCACACACTGCACAGGCAGAGATACCTTGCTGCCAGTACTTGTCCTCACCAGGGATGTTCATTCTCTTAGCAGAGGCACCGGTAGCAATGATAACGGCATCGGTAGTAATTGGCTCGGCATCCTCGTTCCATTCAGTCCACAACTTGAATGGTCTTTGAGAAAGGTCAACCTTGGAGATGGTCTCGGTGATAATTTCCGTACCGAATCTCTCGCTCTGTGCTCTCATGTTATCCATCAAACCGGTTCCGGAGATTCCCTCTGGGAAACCAGGGAAGTTCTCAATATCTGTTGTGGTGGTCAACTGGCCTCCGGCAGCGATACCGTTAGCCAACATACCTTCGTACATGGTTGGCTTGACCTCAGCACGGGCAAGGTAGATGGCGGCAGTGTGGGCGGCAGGGCCGGAGCCGACGATTGTGACTTTGTGGTGGACCATTCTGGCTAGTGGGGAAAAGACTTGTAGTTTAGACTTGAACATGTAAAAAAGTGCCAGCGATCTCGCGACTTATATATCTGTAGGCCATCGTGGGTCTAGCCGCGGTCAATCGACAAATCTGGACTGCAGATAACTCGAGCTATTACTAACCCTATCTCAAGACCGGGTTCGGGTATCATGTGGAGGAAGGCTGGACTTAGATGATGACTGAAGGGAGATTGCTAATGACGTGGATCTGGGCTCTAATCTTCGATACTAAATGTGATACAACCGTTTATTAATCCGATTTCTTAATCCGATGTTATTGATCCGACATTATTCATCCGATATTTTTAATCCGATGTCTTAGTTTTTCCTAGTTTGATTAGTGATTTGTCTATGTGGTTGTTCTATTTGATAGTCTCACTCTGGTCACTAATCATGCTGGTCATCAATAAAGTCCATTAATAAGGTGGTCACTTCATTTCATTGTTGTATGTGAACCACAGTTGTCTAGAGGTCACTATTTTATATATTTTCTCTATTTTCTATGACTTATCAATTTTTGTTCGCTATCTCTTATTTTATCTCTTTCGTTTAGTATGCTCACTTGATTGAGATTTTATGCTCGCTAAAATGAGTGAGACCGATTGATCTTACCCACAATTCAGATCATTATTTTCGAAATTTGAAAATTACATAGGCTCCTCTTTAGTTTCCTCACTTGACACACTCATGCCAGTTCAATTTTTCGGCCACCTCTCTCCGTCACTTCCTCACTTTCTCTACATGAGTTCATCTTTATCTTCACCTCCATATCATCAAGTCTACATACTTAATAGCTCCAACACTCTCAATAAATCATGTTCTTAACTCACATACCACTCTCCACATCTTTATGTCCTGAAATCCTAATATTTTCCTAATATTCCGATCCAGATCTATATTAAACAGCCTGCTGCTTATCCTAATACAAAACTCGTTATTACCGGAGAGTGCTGATATTTAGGATTAAGTAGTACATTGGTAAGAAACCACTGAAGGCCCTTACGCCTGGTCTCAAGCCACAGATCCAGAAGCCACATCCGCTGCATACTGAAATTATCCTTAGGCGGAAGCAAAGGAAAATTGTCCTTCGGATACTCCTTGACTAATTTGGCCCGAAATGCTTCAATGTCACTGTATCGCCGATAAAGCACAATCAGCGAGTACTTGGCATCGTCAACCACTATTCGGATGGCCCAAACCACGTACAGACCACTGCCATCGCCCTCTATTAGATGGTAATCGCCCACTAACACATCGGTGATGTGGGACGTAGATGAGAAATGCTCATGTCCACTTGCCTGGTCTACAATCTGGATGGGTACCGGAGCGATGGAGGCCAATGTCGGGTTCTGTTTTCGATTCGCCATAGATACTCTGATACTTGTTCCACCAACAATTCTTCGCAAGAATTCTTATTCTCTTTCCTTATCTGAGACTTATGACCTTTTAGCAACTGGGAGGTGGAGATGCCTGAGCAGGACGGTATCCTGCACCACCTCCATCGCGATACCTACTATTGATCACACTTAACCATCACACTTAACTTATCCTTATCCTCCATAATGGATCCTATAGCCTCGAAGTATCCATACTGGAAGAGGATCCTTCACAAGTTTCAGAGCCGGAGGGATATTCCCTTTCGCAAACAGTTTTTCATGGGCTATGATCTCCATGGGAATACCTACTGGGAGTTCACGGTCGATGGGAACATGCAACGATTGCGTCGTAAGCTCGAACCTTACCAGGAAATGATCTTTAAAGCAGACTACTTCGACACGATTCCTCCTCAGTGGCTCCAGTGGCTCAGGAGGACAAGAAACGAGGCTCCTACATTGCAGGAGCTCATTAATGACCAGATCAGGCAACAGAGAATCAAGGTTTTGGCCCAACAAGCAGACCAGCGGTGGTACATGGAGAAAGAGCGTCTTGAGAACGATCAGAGGCTCAAATTAGATGCGGAATTGAAAAAGGTGGAGGCAGAGAAGAAGAAGTTTGAAGAGGAGTCGAAGATTCTCAAGGAATTAGCAGCCAAAGAACAGAATCAAGTACAAACCAATCAGCAAGCGGACCCATGGGCTGAGGCAGATGCAAAAGCGAAGTCTGATCATAGTCCTATCGAGTCGTCATTTATCAAACCCAGAAAATAATTTTTCACAACTTGTACATACAATGCAATTTAACTTCTATGTAATTTCAGCAGCCTGTTACAGGCTCAAGTAGCCTCACCAACCTATAAAAGCTTGACCAACAACTGTGCACCCTTGTTGTCCTTATCCTTGGCCAAATCCTTCTTGATGCTCTTCAATGCCTTGGTGATGTCCTTGGCCTTAGACTTATCCAGAAGGGCCAAAACTTCGTACACAGCGAGAACAACGAATGCACCTTGGCCAACAACCCAGTCATTAATGGCCCTCTCATCCAACAATGCATCTGCACTTCTCTGGGCAAAGTCAGTACCCACGGATGGAATGTGAGTGTCGTCTGCAGCGACGACCTTCTTAGCTTCGTTATCCCACTTGAAGTCTCCACCTTGGATCAATGCCTTCAAGGATCTCGAGAAGAATGGTGTTTTGTTGAGCAAATGGTGATCCTCCAAGATGTCGCCGTTAAAAGTGAGTTCGAAAATGGCATCAACCAATTGTGGTCTCAACTCTTGGTTGACCTCTTCCACATCAGTCTTTGTAAGAATCAACTCAGTGATGAACTGGGCTGCAAGGTTCACGGAAATGAGAGAGGTGAATGCAGTGGCACTGTCTGGTTTTGTGGTTTCCAAAATAGCCTTGTAAAGCAATGGCAAGGCTCTACTTTGCAACTCCTCTCTTCTCTGGTCCTGAGGCTTCTTGGTGGTCTTAGCGTAGGCCAAAGCCTCGTATTTGGCAAATTGGTCTCTGGTGGTGGGTGGGAAAAACTTTGGATCCAAGCCATTGAGCAAGTACAAAAGTGGTCTTCTGGAGAATTTGCCTTGAATGAGTTCTGGAACGAGTTCGGTGGTGAACAATTCAGCACTAAAGTTCTTGTGCACCAAGACGGTATCATCAACAGTCATGTATAAAGTGATCAAGACTGAGTTACCGTACTCGTTCTTGATCAACTCCTTACCGTGTGTCTTCAAAGATCTAATGATGACCTTTCTTTCTTTGGCGTTAGCCAAAGCAATGAGAGTGGATGCAACCTCAGAACCCTCTTGAGTGTGGACGAGTTCAGCGAACTGTTCGGCCAACAACTCAATGAATTCTCTGATTGCGGACTCGTTCTTCTCCACATCAGCGGTCAAAACAGAGACGTACTCCTTCATGGCAGCGTGTAAGATCTGGAAACCTGTGGATCCCTTGTTGACGGAAGCGGTGATGGTTCCAGCTAAGTTGGCCATGATCAATTGTCTCTTCTCGGCAGACTCGTCAACCACCTCGTTGATGGTCTTACCCTTTCCGGAGTCCTTGAAAACAGCATATTCAGCACCCCAGAACTCTCGAAGCATCTGCTGCTTCTGGGCTGCTGTAGAGTACAACACAAACAAGTCCTCCACCACGTAAGCACCCTCTTTGTGTCTCATGAGCTTACGCAACTTACCGTGGAGCTCATTGATGATCACCTCACGCGACTCTTTGGAACCATAATGCAAGAGCTTGACCAACAAGAACTTACCGTAGGAAGAGGTGGCTAACTTGTAGTAGTTACCCTTCAAGTCGTTGACGATGGCATCTCTTCTGTCAGCGGAGGCGTACTTGACCAAGGTCTGCACCACACGAGAAGAATCGTGCTTCATCACCAAGTCATCTATGACGTCCTTGGACAATTCCCAGATCTCGTCACACAACTTGTCACGAACCTGTTTTGGAGGGGTTGGCTTCTTGACTCTCAACTTCTCCCACAACGACTTAATTCTCTCAACCTCCACACCAGACTTTCTCTTCAACTTTCTCTCAGCAAGTAACTTTCTCTGTTCAGCATGTTGCTCAGCAGAAGACTTCTTGTTTGGGTCAGCCACCTTTCCTTCACTGTCATCTTCATCGTTGTCGTTGTCGTCGTCACTTTCAGCGTCATTAGCGTTGTCTTTTTCAGACGAATCGTCTCCATCCAAGTCATCAAGTTCATCCTCGTCGTCGTCGAGTTTGTCCAACTCATCTTCAGAAGAGTCTGAAATGTCGCTGGAATCAAGGCCCTCTGAAGCAGATTCATAAATGGTGGCCTCATGCTCCGACTCATTCTCACTCTCAGAAGGAGGTTGGGCAACGGTTTTGGCCTTTTTGGGCAGCTTGGTGCCTGCAACAGCAGCAGAACGCTTGGTACCTTTAGCCATTGTAGATTAGTTTGTGAAATTAATGCAATGAGCTGAAAATAGTGAAGTGCGATGAGATCAGGTGCAGGTGCGAAGTTTGGACACCAAGTTCGGATGAATATGATGGTAATTTTGCATGCTTTGGAAAAATTAAATGGTTTGGATTTTAATTGGACAAGGAAGAAGAGCCCGTGAAAGAAAGGAAAAAAAAAGTTCTTGAAAAAAATCCTGGTAAACCTTTTTTGAATCTTGTCCTGATCCCTACACTGTTCCATAATATTCTTACACAATGTCAAGTCCCTCTACAAATGAGTACTGAAAACCATCCATTATAAATCCAAAAATGAAAAATACCCACAATATAATACATAATATAAATCCATCAAACACTTCTCTACACAATCGTATGGAAGTGCCATAATCGGAATGTGGTTGTCAGGAAACCACTTGGGTCCCAATAACCAACCACGAAACAAGAATCAAATTGAATTAGAACAAGTGTACCAACAACATCCTTTGCAAGCAACATGCATTGAAACAGTCACCGAAACTCTTTCATAAACCTTAAAGTAGAATGTACCTAAAGTTTGCATCTTGTCACCTAAACTTGGTGCTTTGCCTAAGCAATACACTCCACATACATTAGTGTATAGTGCCACTAGGTTCTGCGACCAGGTGCAAGCGTGGAAAGAAGATGGTGACAAAACAAAACACAGAATACTCCGACGTGAAGTCTCCAAGGGGAAATAATCGTCGCTATTTATTCTTTTACAGTGGCTGACAAGAACAGAATGTTACGTAATAGCCGAGATGAATTCTGGAGCTAGACTATCGGTATTCGAGACGAATGCAGGTGCAACTTTCCTATCGTGTAGTGAGACCAGTGTTCAATACCCAAGACAGCTTGTACATTTGAAATCTGTCGTGTCGGGGCAAAATCCAACAGGGAAGAGCCCTACGGAGAATCTTCTAAGTATTCCTACGGTTTCCTTTTTTTTTTTTTTTTGTAATAGAAGAGGAAATCCCTGGTATCATAGTAGCGTCGAGTCAACTTTGCCTACTATCATAGTAGTGCGCACTGTGTGTCAGGATAAGGAGAATAGCCTCGTCTAACGAAATGACCATTCTTCGAAAGAAGGAGGGCATGGACGTGTAATACACGTCAACAAATGCATCGAATAAACGGGTCAGATTCCAATCTCTGAAACATTCAGGCAAGAAACAGTGATGGTGGGGTGTTCTGATCTTGACCCCACTGACCTGTCTGGTACTTCCCCCAGACTTGGTTGTCACACCCGTGCACCACCACCCATTATTCAGCAAGATTGATTCTCCAGATTTCATTCTACTTTACTAAGCCATCAAACCGAAGAGCAAAATATACTGAAGATGTTACGTACGCTCACCAGATCTACATCAAAACATACCAGAACACTTCTTAGGCCTGCATCTCAGTTCACTCGTTTCCACTCGTCTGGAAGCTCGCCAGTGACTGAGGTCAGAGACTTGAAGCAATTCGCATCGATTGTTGCCAACAAGGAGAAAGCTACTGTGGTGGATTTCTATGCTACTTGGTGTGGTCCATGCAAGGCAATTGCTCCTGTTTTTGATGCTTTGGCCGAGAGAGTTCCGGAGGCTCAGTTTGCCAGGGTGGATGTTGATGGAGCAGAGGACGTTGCACGTGAGTACGGAATCACTGCCATGCCCACCATCATGTTTTTCCAAGATGGAGAGAAAGTCGACACTGTTGTCGGTGCCAACTTGCCCAAGATGGTGAAGTTGATTGAGCAATATTCTGGAGTTGATGTCAAGCTGAGATGATCACCGTCAATTTATTCCTTAAGTAGATAGTTTCAAACGACAAAAAAAAGAAAAATAGAAAACTACGTAATACCTCAACAATGCTTATGAAATTACCAAATTCAAAAATCGTTAATATCAATAAAAATCAATACATTCTTCACTTCCTATTATTTTAACAATAACGTTGTCTCCAGTTTGCGCACGTGACCAAACTCGCCCAGTACAGTGTACAGTGGCAATCTTAAACTCATATTCACCACAGAAACATCATCTACAATGGTATGTAAATCATCGTTTCTCGATCCTCCATTCATTTACTAACTCCTCAGGGACAAGGTGCGTCAGGTATGCCCGGAGGCGGTGACTTCGGTAAGAAAAAAGACGATAAGAAGAAGGAGAAACCAAAGTACGAACCGCCAGTGGAATCAAAGTTTGGTAAGAAGAGAAGAAAGGGCCCAGACACGGCCGTGAAGCTCCCAAGTGTATATCCAAGTACGAGATGTAAGTTGAAGTTGTTGAAGTTGGAGAGAATTAAGGACCACTTGTTGTTAGAGGAGGAGTTTATTGCCAATCAGGAAGCATTCCAGCCCACTGAAGCCAAACAAGCAGAAGAAAGAGAAAAAGTCGATGAATTAAGGGGCTACCCCATGTCGATTGGTACATTAGAAGAGATTATTGATGATGACCACGCCATTGTGTCGAGCACGGCTGGTTCCGAGTACTATGTGTCTATTTTGTCATTTGTCGACAAGGGCCTCTTGGAGCCCGGATGCTCGGTTCTTTTGCACCACAAGACTGTATCGATCGTGGGTGTTTTGCAGGACGATGCAGACCCCATGGTCTCTGTGATGAAGTTGGATAAATCACCTACAGAGTCCTATGCTGACATTGGAGGTTTGGAGCTGCAGATTCAGGAAATCAAGGAGGCAGTCGAGTTGCCCTTGACCCACCCGGAATTGTACGAGGAAATGGGTATCAAACCTCCAAAGGGTGTCATCTTGTACGGTGCCCCAGGTACCGGTAAAACCTTATTGGCCAAGGCTGTTGCCAACCAGACTAGTGCTACGTTCTTGAGAATCGTGGGATCTGAATTGATCCAGAAGTATCTCGGAGATGGCCCAAGATTGTGTAGACAGATCTTTCAAATCGCAGGCGAATTAGCACCTTCCATTGTGTTTATCGACGAGATTGACGCCATTGGTACGAAAAGATACGACTCCACTTCCGGTGGAGAGAGAGAGATCCAAAGAACCATGTTGGAGTTGTTGAACCAATTGGACGGTTTCGACGATAGAGGAGATATCAAGGTCATCATGGCCACTAACAAGATCGAGTCATTGGATCCTGCTTTGATCAGACCCGGAAGAATTGACAGAAAGATCTTGTTTGAGAACCCTGATTCCAACACAAAGAAGAAGATTTTGACGATTCACACTTCTAAAATGAGCTTGGCTGATGATGTCAAGCTAGACGAGCTTGTGACGTCCAAGGACGATTTGTCTGGTGCAGACATAAAGGCCATGTGTACGGAGGCAGGATTGCTAGCCTTGAGAGAGAGAAGAATGCAAGTCAAGGCAGAGGACTTCAAGGTGGCCAAGGAGAGAGTGCTCAAGAACAAAGTGGAGGAGAACCTCGAGGGCTTATATTTGTAGAGAGGTGGAACATAATATACATACAAAAGTGGAAGAAACTGATAGAATTTTATGATTCAACACATGTTCATTCATATTGACCATAATGGTCGGTTTGATCATATTTAATCATCGTTAGTGGCCTGCAAGAAACGGAGAATGAACAAGAAAAGATTCAAGATGTCCAAGTACAAAGTTATGGTTGCTGGAATCTCGTCATCAAGGAATGACGTCTTCATGATCATCTGAGTGTCTACCAAGATGTAGCCACTGAAAATAACCGCACCAATACCTGAGTAGAGTTTTTCCATCCCACTGGAGTGGTTTGGGATGAACATAAATACGAAACCCCAGCAAATAAGCGCCCAGAGACCGACACTGAGAACACCTTGCCAGCTTGTAAAGTCATACTTCGTCTGAAAGGCAAACGCAGTGAGACCAATGAAAACCAAGAGCGTGATCAACACGGCCTCCACCAAGATGTTACTTTCTACCATGGCACATGCGAGGCCAATGGTGTAGGCTTCACAAAGGGTGAAACCACTCAACAAGACCAAATTGATGGGGTAAGAGCGAGCCTTGAAGTATGTTGCAATCATGAAGCCGAAAACACCCACCATGGCAATGAAAAACAACCACATGTTGTTGAAGCACCAATTCTGGACGCCTGTGCTCAGTTTCATGATGTAGCCGACCACCAACGTGGCCATGACTTGCATTGTGAGCAAAGCATACACCTTTCTAAGGAAGAGTTGTCTGATAGGCAATTCGCAGGACGCAACCGTCACCGAGTACTTGAAGTCATCAGGGAGATGGTCACCAGAAGTTCTGGGCACCTCGGGTTGGCCGTAGGCGGGAGGGGCAGATGGCAACTGAGAGTAAGACATTAGTGTGAGAAGCAAGAGTGGCACACTATGGGGTACTTATATGTACTTACAGGAAGTTTCTGCAGGCATGTGTGACAAGGCATCTTGAGAGATAACAAGATGAGGGATGAAGAAAAGCCAAGCTTGGTTGATTATTGAAAAGGGATCATGTGGTGAAATTTACATCTGTCGTACTTACAAAATTTTCTTATTCTATCATTTCATGATGTTTGTGTCCATCCTATAGTCTTTACTTACCAACCTTGTTCCCATGGTGCGCATCGAAAGTTCCGCAAAGAAAGTTCCTTGCCTTTCCTGTCAGATGCCTTTCCGGTCAGAATAACCCAGTGATGAGCTCATCGTCCGAATCTGTAGCGTCCGTCTTTTCATGGCTATGTGGCCCTATTCCATTGGACTCATTACCCTCAGGGTTCTCTCCCTTCTCCTCGTCAAGCAGTGGAGGACACACCTGTAGGCCAGTTTTGAGACGTAACACTACGGCGTCCTTAAATGCGACAGTCTTTCGACACATGGGACATAGACCCACCCCTTTGCGACCTCTGGTCTGGCCGCGGGCTGAAGATGCTGATAGACTCCGCTGGAGACACTCCAAGCAATAGACGTGACCGCAAAGCGTGGCGGTGGCGTTGGTGATCTCATCGAAACAGATGGGACACTCGGCCTGGGCGAGTTTCTTGACAACCTTTGGCGGTGCCTTTGCAATGAGCTGCTGAGTCAGTTTGCGGAACTCAAGCACCTCCACATCGTCGTCGGGCTCTTCATCGGACGAGATGCTGATGACGTATGGTTCGGTCATGTTGGGGAGATGGAAATCAACCAGAATTGATCTGATGAGTAAATTTAAAAGAAGTAGATTTGACAGCTGTAAATCCAAGAGCAGCTGGGCAAAGAGTAGCTAAGTGACTGATCAAAAAGTGACTGACAATTTAATCCCAGATTAATAAATCACAAAGATTCCCAAGATTGAAAGATCAGAAAGAGCCAGTCGTGACTTTCAACTTGACTAATCTAAATACTGAGGTTCAGAAACTGGTACTGAAAGGTCTGGCACAGAAGGTCCTGCGCTAAGAGTCTGGCACAAAGGGTCATAATTCGCACTAATGGCACCAAATATCTCTCCAATATTCCCAATTTCGAGGAATTTGCACCATTTTCAACCTTCCCACTCAGATTTGGACATTTTGGCCCGCACCAACACACCTTGACACTTTCAAGCCCAAAATACATGTAACTCGCCAACCAGCCGTTTCCAGTCGCCGCCACCAAAATTCTGCTCTAAAACCACCCATAAATGACCAATCCCACTCGTGGCCATCGGTCCTCAGCCTCGTTCACCGCCAAGTCCATGATCTGCCCATTACTACCTTGGTCAAAGTCATTATCAAAGTCACTCGCATTCGGCTCCTGTCATTTCCAGGTGAAAGCGGCGGTGTTGTGCGCGCAATCTTGGTTCCCGGTGTGCATGCGCCGAGGGTCCTGGCCCAAACGGGGTTCCAATAACGTCACCAGAACAATAGAGAAATCTCAACGAAAAACACAGAAAAGCCTGTCAAAACCATACAGAATGGTGAAATTCGATAAAAATATCCCTAATATGATCATCCGATATTCCTCCCAAAAAACCCAATCTTAACCCTTCTTTCTGTATAGCCTTTTCTCCAATTGTCTACCCCATTAAAGTTTCCATGGGAACGCACTTCCTGCCTGACGCAAGCAACAACATTGGCTGTGGAACCTCTGGCCCTGTACCTTGTCATACCAGTGGAAGCACTCACAATTAATTTTTTCTTTCCCCCATAATTGTGTGCCCACCCAGCAGACTGGTTTTTTTTGTCGTTTGATCTTTTGTTCCTTTCACTTCACTATCCCCGGCACCTTTTATTCTCCATTTTGCAAGTCTCCCACTTCTTTGCAATCTCCGCCACTTCCGCTGTCTCCAATCCTCGCGTCATTTCTCACCGTCGGTTCTTTCCTGTTCGTCATTGCATTTCCATCATCCCAGCCATTAGTCCCTTGAAATGTCCGACTACCACAACCCGCTTTCGGTGATCATCCCCAACAGCTTCCCCTCGCAGCACGATTATCCAACAGAGGTCATAGCCCAGCGCTTTCAAGCCTACCGCTACATCGTCAAGGACTTGGTGACATATCTCCGGCAGTATGCCTCCGTCCAAGAGGAGATCGTCAGACAGCAAGTGAGGCTCCAGCTGGCGGCTGGCTCGGCCCCGCTGTCCATCTCGGGTTCGTCCGGCTCACGGGCCACCTCCTCCCATGGCAAAACAGCCGATAAGGAGGCCAAGGACGAGCTCTCGCTCATAAACCACTACTTCTTGCCCATTGGCAATGGCTCCATCCAGGATATCCCCACCATATTGACCAAGTTTCATCAACAAAACGTGCAGAACGGTAACAAGACCTTGAAAGAGATTAACCAGGTAATCATTCCCAAATTGGAAGACTTGCGCAAGGACTTGCTAGTCAAAATCAAGGAAATCAAAAACTTACAGAATGATTTCAAGAACTCCTTGGCCAAGGAGATCAACGAGACGAAAACCTTGCTTAATCAGTTCAATCACGCCACCGATGTGGCTAACCACTTGGAATTGTTGAATTCGTCTGGTGATTCTCACCACGACGGTGCTCACGATGTGGATAGCGTTAAAAACGACCCTTACTTGGTTAAACTCAAGTTGGACCGCCAGTTGAAGAGACAATTGGCTGAAGAGGGCTACCTTTACGATGCCTACAAAAATTTGCAGACCTCAAGTGAAAAGTTGGAGTCCATAGTGGTTTTGGAGATCCAGAACTACTTCCGCATGTTCTTGGGATTGATCGAAACTGAACACTCTACTTTGCCTAACTTCTTGGTGCCCAGCTTGACAAACGGTTTCTTGGCAAAGGAAGCAAATTTCGAGTGGGATTCATTTATCGAGAGAAACTTGCCCAAGGCCTCCAACATATCCAACAGTTTGGTGTCTGGCAAGTTTATCGATCTCACCTTCCCTTCGAGAAAGGTCTCTGATTTGAACATTCCACATTACGACTCGCTAGTCAATGTTGCTGTCAGAGAAGGCACGTTGGAAAGAAGATCCAAGTTCTTGAAATCATACTCTAGTGGCTGGTATGTCTTGACATGTAGCTACATACATGAGTTCAAGACTCCCGACAGAAGAAAAGACAACACTCCGGTTATGTCATTGTCGTTGGACTTCTGCCTGGTGAGCGAGCATTCCAAGAATGATGGTAAACTGAGTGGTGCCTACAAGTTTGTATTGTACTCCAAGCTGCAGAATGGATTAATCCACAGAGGCCACAACTGGGTTTTCCGATGTGACACCTATCAAAGCATGATAGAGTGGTACAATGACATCAAAACGTTGACCTCATTGGCATCTCCTGCTGCAAGAGCTAAAGCAATGAGCAAGAAATTGCAAGCAAACAACCTGGCTTTGGACAAGAGGGTTTCTCGTGCATCCAGTATCTTATCTGCTGGAGCAAGGTCATCCAAGTCGAATGGAACTTCAACCTCGAAGATCCAGAACAGATTGAGCCCCAAGATTAGCAATGCCACCTCAAGGTCCGTTGCACCATCCCACACACAATCCATCACTTCCACACAGAATCCAAGACTATCGTCGACATTCTCGCAGAAGTTTCAACAGTCTCCCAAGTTATCTAACTTGATCAACAGTGACGGAACTATTGTTACGCCAATTGAAACACAAGCTGATGATACCTACGATGAGGTTGACCAGAATGGAGATGTTACCGTCACGACTCAAAAGTCTGAGCAGATCAATCAGGCATCTGCCCCTCCAGCCCAGTCTGGGTCTTATCTTACTCCACTTGCATTCCCTGTTGGACAGGGATTCCAGAACCAAGTGACACCTCAGCAAAGTGTTCCTCAAAACTATCAGTACTACGTGAACCAAGTGACCCCGCAGCCACAACAGTTCTATGATCCTGTACTGCAGCAATTCTTCACGATTAATGCAATTCCAGCGCTGCAAGTTAGCCTGTTGAATCCCGGAGAAGGTGCCCCTCAAGTGAATGGTGTGACTCAAGGTCAGAATGTGCCAGGCGACCAGCCCAAGCCACAATACTTTCCTTCGTCGCCCCAACCTAACAATGGTGCACAATACTTTGCAGCATCGCCTAACCTCCAGCCACAGGTGGCCCCCAAGTCGCCCCGCCTGAATCAAGGCCACTTCATTCCAGTGCAAAACGATGGCGTCATGCAATACAATCAATTCATTCCACACTTTCCTCAGCAGTTCAACGAGGGAGTGACAGGAGGCCCACCATACCCCGTGCTGCTCGGCGAAAACCTTGTGTCATCTCGACAGGGATCTAATGCTTCCCGCAACGGCGATGGAGTGTCATATTCTTCCGAGATCCCTAACCCCACGATTAGTGAGAACGTAGACAAAGCCAAGTCTCTGACTACGTTAGATGAGCAAGTATCCAAGTTGACCATGACGGATGAGAATGCCTCCTGATGTATTATTTAAATATATTTGTACTAAACACTTGTAGATTCAGATGACCGAGTTCATCAAAACGTAGTGAACACTGTCAAATTAAGTCTAGTTAAGTAACAGTGATACTTCAATACATCAAAGACAAAACTCATTTTAAATCTTATCCTTTACAGTCTCTACAAACAGGATGCTAGACTACGTCAATATGATTAATGTATGATATACAAAGGGTCGTGATGCGTTTAGACAACAACACCGGAACAAGAAGCAATTCTTGGCCACAAGTCAGCACACTCCTTGGCAACTGGACCAGTGATGGCAGAACCCTTCATCTCACCCTTAGGGTTGACAATGACACCGGCGTTGTCCTCGAAGTACAAGTAGGTACCATCCTTTCTTCTCCATGGTCTAGACTGTCTGACCACGATGGCTGGCATAACCTTCTTTCTCAATTCTGGCTTACCCTTCTTGACGGTGGCCATGACCATGTCACCAGCAGAAGCAGCTGGCAATCTGTTCAATCTAGCACCGAAGCCCTTGACGGAAAGGATGTAGAGGTTTCTAGCACCAGAGTTGTCGCAACAGTTGACGACGGCACCAACTGGCAAACCCAACTGAATTGTTAGTATATGTATAGAGAGGTCGAGTTGGATATAGGAGGAAGACCAGTAAGGAGCACTGGTAACTTTGAGTAATCAGGCAGATACAGACAGAAGAGTCAACTAGCCCCTTGATTAACCGCTGGAATAATCGCTTCATTTTGAAGTAGCGTCAAAATAGATTTCGATTCAAATATTCAAATATTCTCATGGATTCTTGGTCTCGTGGAAGAAATCTTCGACAGATGGGCTGGACAACGTGACATATGACCAAATAACACCATTCAGAGATTTCTCATATTCACCAACTCATTCAGTAATTCAGAAACGACAGGTACATACAGACATACGGAACTTGTTACCGGAAGCACCAGACATGATGATATTCTTTAGTAGTTGGAAGTAGAAGATTTCAAGATTTTTTACCTAAAGTGTGCAGAGGATAGTGCGGGAAAAATTTTCAGGAAAGGGCGTGCACATAAGTTGCTAGGGCTGGAGACCTAGAGATCGTTCACGCAAGCACGTGATTCCTCTAGCACGTGATACAAAGTACTCTCAAATTCACTTTCGGATTGATCCATTATATATTCCCCTTTTTGGCTTGTTAATGATCCAGATGAAGAGACAAAAACTTGCCGATTCCAAAGCGTATTATTTTATTTTTATAAACTTCTTTTATTTAGTGGAGCGTTCTTCTTTGTCATTTTCGTGTCATATTTACTTCAGGCGTACCTCTAATGTTGAAATATTGTTCTGCAGAGAGCAAGTGTAAGGTTGACAGCTAACCTTCACTTGCAGTGGTTATACGCAGGAAAACAGTGACAGCTAAAAGTATTACCGTTCAATAAAGTACATAAAAGACGTGGCCGAGCCACCAACACGAGGGTGCAATGGATGTATCATGAATTGCGAAATGTATCGATGTATTTTGGGCGGAGTGATGCAGCGCATGCCCATTGAGGCGTGTCATAAGACACCTTCTCGAGGACTTTTGTAGAGTTTAGTAGTTCACCACCTTCAACGGCTGCGACCTGCGGTCAGCCATGCGGTCAGCCATATCTGGTAATGATCCGTTTGAAAGTCTCCGTCGGCCATACTCCTCGTCAAGCGGAGGCAGCAAAAAGTCGTGATCAAGCCCGTTGTGATCCAAACCGTCATCATTTGTAGAATAAGACCGAGTGGTGTTGGAGTTATTATGCATATGGGCCCCAGCTGCGCCAACACCGGCCACGCCGGCGCCTCTGCTCATTAGAGGGTTGGGTGTGACCGAATCGAATCCTTGTTCCTTGTTCCGGCCCGTGTCGAAGAAATCCTCATCATCGTCATCGTCACGGTTTCTTCTCCACCGCAAGAAAAGTAATATGAGTCCAGCAATGAGCGCTACACCGGCAATGGATCCAATGACCACACCAGCAATGCCTCCTCCAGACAACTTCTTGGAACCCGAGCCCGAACCCGAGCTGGTGCCCGAGCTGCTGGAACTGGAGTGGCTCGATGATGGCAGTGATGATCCAACAGTGGTGGTCACTTCGATGATGGATGCACTGGCGCCACCACTTGATGATCCTGTGACGGTAGAGATCAACGTGGTTACCTGACCAGCAGCACTGGACGACCCCGAGGTGATGGAAGCCAGCGGTGAAGACGACTGTTCCTGAGACGACGTGGCTTGCGATTGGGAATTTGAAGATGCTACCGAGGACAGACTCGATTGGTCGGTAGAGGAAGACGTACTATCCGAGGTGTTCGATGATGAAGGGGTCCGAGACGAGGACGAGCGGTTGGACAGCGAAGACAGCGAAGACAGCGAGGACAGCGAGGACAGCGAAGACAGCGAAGACAGAGCTGAAGACAGGCTCAGCTGCATAGTGGAGCCATCCACGTCTTCGTTGACATACACGTAGAAGTAGTCGCTACCACCACAGGTTTGAGTACCGAAACCCTGGCACTGAGTGTTACAGTTGTCCAGATCGACCTGTAACGACAGAAGCGGAACAGTCAGACCACAATAACAGTACTTTCCAGCAAGTAATGCGGCCACCTTCTGGCCCAGACACTTGTTTTCACACCACGATGTGGACTGATAGATGTACTCGGTAGGGCTCAGGAAGAGCGACTGGATGTCTGATTTCTTGAAGCATCCCAAGCCAGAGAAATCATCAGCACAGACGAGGCCAGGGGCCAATACTAGTAGAAGCCAAGGAAGCATATGGAGACGATGCAGATTTTAATCAGTAGCAACAGAGCAGTTAAGAGGCAGTGCAACGAGGTAACAGTCAGAAAGTCAAACAGAAGAACAGTCAGAAAGTCAGGAAGTCAAACGGTAGAACAACTAATCAGACAATAAGCAACAGCCACCAGAAAAAAAAGTCAAGGTCAATAAAGAGTCAGATGCCGAGTCCAGACACTGAAAGAAAGATTGTTGTTGTAAAAGGCTGCGAAGGTACCAAAAGACAGGAATGATTATGGAAAGTATCGGATGGGACAACTAGATGAAAATAGCAGGAAAAAACGTTGGTAGAAATTAGCAAAAAATCCCAGTAGAGACAGATCGTTCTTTTGGTGACTATAAAAAGTCCGGTAAGTATCAACAAGTTACAGTTATTTAGAGTCCGATGATAGTCGTCACTGCCCGCCTAGAATTACTGGCATAGTAGTGTGGCCAGGTACACGAAAAGAAAACAAACAAATGTCGGACTGGAGTGTGTAGGGTGGGAGTGCGCAGGTGGAGTTCCTTTATGAAACCAGGAACGGGCGATGTAAAAAGGTGGAGATTGTGATTTACATGAATGTTGAAGATTGGAGGATCTAATAAACATATGCTCTTCTTTTTCAATTATATCATTATATTTTTCACAATTTCTGATTTCGCAAGTTCCAAATATAGATTTCTATTAGTGGGGCTGATTTCTTGTCCAAGCATAGAGTTCACAACCAGTCACGGAATAGGCGCAGGAGAAGCCAGTAATAAAGGCTTCAGCCACGTAATGAATTGGAAGAGAGCATACTGCATAAAGGAAGAACGTATGAATGGAAAACATCCGTACCCCGGGCATATACTCATTATTTCTTCATCAGATGGAAAAGTTTTTTTCTTACTACGGGCCACTTCCTGGTTTGTCGAATATGGGGTTTCTCCAGAATGACGCATGTTCCAGGAACGACTTTGTCGTGTGGTCCGTAGACTGACTGCCCTTTTTCGCTAACGACGATCTTATTCCATCGATCGTAGTTTGATAGTAGTGGGGCATACATTTTTACTTGTAGATGATGAGTATGGAGTTGCGATGGGCCCAAGTTTGTCAGATGGACAAGTTCTGGTCCAGTCCATTCCATGTGTGTCAATTCTGGATCTGTCACATCCATCTTTTTCTTTTTGATACTATTTGCTTTCCCTTATGAAGCAACCTTTTCTTCCTATTTACTTACTCACTTACCTCTATGAGGTCAATTCCCTAAATTGATGATTCTTCAACTCAGAGTTGCTCTAATGACATTTTTGATCCTCTGTTATTCTTATTTTATGCTTTCTTTCCCTTCTGTCCCTGTTTCACGCATCTCCATTTCCGCTCATAAGTTAAGATTTCATCCCAATTGCCTGAATAACTCATCAACAATGGACATCGTCTCATGATTACATTCTCTTAATATTTACTATGATTCTCTCTCTTCTGTTATTCATAGTTCCAACATCACTTTCATCCACTTTTCTTTTTTTAGAATAAATTATAGTGCTAACTATAATTCTCACTCACCTATAGTCCAACTATGATCTCACTACCATGTACTCCATACTATTCTCACTGTCCTTCACTAAATCACCATCTGCACTCACACCTCCATGCTCCAACTATCAGCCAAAGTGGTGGCCACCATCGCCGCAAGATACCAAAAAGATATCAATGATCTCATGAACTCTCAAGGTCTGCTGAATCCCATGTTGGAGTTGCTCACCCTCACAAAAATCCAGACAGATTTGCCTCTACTATTGAATGCTCTCAATAATCATAAGAACAGCAAGGTCTACTATGATGCACAATCCCAATTACTTGAGCTCTCCAATCAAGTTGACGAGCTCTTCTATACCACTGTGAAGAAAGCTGACGACTTCAGCCTGCGCTACGTGACTGAGGACCTGGAAATCGAGGTGATTGAAGAAGCATCTCCACAACCACCAACCAAGGAAGAAGATTTGGCCTCGTTGAGAAATCGTCTTCTCAAAGACGGGACATCAACTTCGCTAGATAATGCATCCACTGACCAAATGAACGACTACCACGAAACATTCCAGGAGGATTTGTTAAGTGATTTAGGAGAATTGGCTTCTGCTTTGAAGACCTCTGCAGCAACGTTATCGTCCAAGATCCTAGACGACTCCAAATTGGTTTCCACAGCAGGCGAGAACTTAGAAAAGAATCTGACTCTCATGCTGTCTGTGGGTACGAACTTGAACGGTTACTTGAATGAGAAGTCTGGTGGAAAGATCAGCTTGTTCTTCCTCATCAAGACTATGGCATTCATCTTTATCTTGACCTTCTTCATGATTGTGCTCATCAAGATTCTACCAAAAATGTAACCTACTATGTACTTTTCCATTGAAGTGAATTCAAAAATACAGAAACTATAGACAATGAAGAAAATTACGTTTAGTGAAGTGAAAAAGAAGGGAACCCTTGCCTTCACTACCGTGGATCATGTATTCCAATCGTGGTCATTAATACTCCTTATCTTCTTCCCAAATACTCTATTGTGCGCCAGGGTCTTTCAAGTCGTCAAAGTCAGAACCTGAGTATGATGCCTCATCACTTAACTGCTGCAGGGACATGTTGTTGGCAAAGTGGTGGATATTCATCGACTGGTTCATGGGATTCTGGTTTTGGAATTGTCTGGGCAAGTTGCCGCATCTATCCTTTCCAAAGTTAATTTTCAATGACTTGTAGTCATCAAAGGACTTGATACCATCGATGGCCTTAATAGCATTTGCAATGTTAACGAAGTTGATGAAGGCACAGTTTTTCTCCTCAAGGAAGTTGATCTGCTCGATGTCTCCAAAATTGGAGAAGTCTTCTCTCAATTTCTGAGGGTTGTAGTAGTCAAAATCGGTGATGTTACCAATGTAAATGTTACGCGATGCACCATTAGATACAGCCAAAGACAATGCGTTTGACAAAGGTCCAGAGTGCTTTCCCCAACCCACCTTGATTCTTCTGTTGTGGATTGTTAAGCCATGCAACTGGCACATGGCAAAAAATTGTGCCGCTGCGATTGGATCAATGAAGGTGATGAAGCAAACGTGACGCTCCTTCAAGAATCTGATGCTCTGCAATAACCCACCTCTCACAACATTACAAATTTCTTCTACAGAAGAATCTTGATGCAAGTTACCCAAGTATACGGTTCTGTTTCCCAAATTGTTGGCACCTCCAGCCTGAGTAGCAATTTGAGCTGCAGCCGCAGACTGTTGCACCAACGCACTGGAGATGAACTCTCTATCAGCAGCAGTCACTACATGCTCCATACCTGGGGCCAAACCCAAATACTGTGCAGCATTGTGCTGTTGCGTTTTGGTGATGAAAGCGCATCTATCTTTACCGTAGAAACACTTCTTATCCAAGTACTTTTCCTTCAAAGGCAAGTTCGAGACACATCTGATGGCGCTCAATATGGACAAGAAATGAATGAATGCAATGCCCTTTTCAGGAATGATCTTGATGCAATCAATTACGCCGTAGGAAGACAAATCTTCCCTCAACTCTTCCTCAGTGATGATCTGGCCAGTGGCCGGGTTATTCAAATTACCCAAGTAAACGTTACGAGTGGCACCGTCTCTCTGTATAGCCTCCAACACAGCAGGCAAGATGGTAGAGTTCTTTCCCCATCCAATTCTGATATCATGACCCTTAATGTTGAGCTTTTTCAAAATACAGTCAGAGTGAAACAAGAGTGCAGACTGCAGATCAATGAAGGAGATGAATGCACAGTTCTTGGAGGGTAAAATCTTGACGTTCTCCAAGATTCCACTTCTTACGTAGTCCAACAACTCGTTGGGCTCGATATCAGAGGGAATGTTACCCAAGTAAACGGTTCTGGAAGGAGCAGCCTGGCCAGCTGCGGTATTTTGCGGCTGAGAAACCATTGGAGCTTGAGTTGCAGTGCCGTACATGAGGTCTGGGCCCGCAGTGTGCTGGACAGGCGGAGCAGCCAGCATGTTAGGACTCATTGCGGACATGAATGTGTTCTGGTTGAAGGTCATGTTGGGGTCAACCAAACCGTTCATCCCCATTCCCATAGGCTCCACCAGGATAGGCTGCATCATCTGGGGATTTGAGGAGATTGATCTCTGGTTCAGTTGCGATGGAGAAAGGTCCATAAGAAACAGGCCAGAATCGTTACCGTAGACGTCAGAAACGTGTCTAGAATCCACTGGCGAAGGTTCGTGAACACCCGAGTATTCGCTTTGATATTGCGGGTACTGGTCATATGGAGAGCGGCGGTCCATTTGGTGAGCCATCTGCTGGGCCATTTCGTGGTTCACAACCTGCTCGTTGGATTCGCTAGGGTAATACTGATAGTACTGCTGATGAATGTACTGCTGAGGTACACCCAGATACAGATCGTAGTAGGACATGACGTGAGCGAGAGTGGAAACACGGTAGAAACGAAACTATGATTGGCCACCAAAGGTCAGTGAAACGTCAGATGTGACAAGATATGCAAACGTCTGGACAGGAAGCACAGACAACTATGACAAAATGCAAATGGAACACAGGGATAAATAAAACAACAAGTTGTAGCTGAACAATACGTGGGGCAAGAAGATCGACGCGACAAATGCACCCTCAAGATTTTGGACCTCAACGAAGAAATTCACAACTCGTAGAATCTATAGGCAGCACACGTAGTAGCGGAGAACGAAGTAAATGAAGTAAAAAGTGGTGTTCTTTCCTTGTGCACGCAATACTTGCGAGATGGATGGCTCTTGGTGGAGAAAAGAAGTTTAGCCACCGAGCCTATAATTTTTTTCGTTGATCTCTGCGCGAGTCCCAGACTGTACCACTACAGGTAAAATTGAACTCCACACAACTGAAAATAGTCAATAGTAAGTAGAGATTGTGAACCCTTATTGCTTTGAAGACTTTAGGGAACTAAAGTTTAGGCATTTTTGAATATCAGAATATTTTGGTCGTTTCAATGTAGCCATTTGGATATTTTCTCAAAGACGAATGACTTGTCTTTAATCGTTGCGAAATGTAGTACATCATTCTGATCCGTAGTCGGTGTCTTGGTCTTGGTCTTGGTCTTGATCATCGTTGAAATCTTTTGAGCCCGTGACATCTTTGGTTTCAATCCCTTCATCCGATTCATATTCTGTGCTTGCTGCATCTGCGGATGCTTTGTCTTCAGATTCTGAGTACATCGTTGCATCAGATACATCATCGCGGACATGTGAGTTTTGTTCTGCTTTGACCTCAGGTGAGGTCTGTGGGTCAATGTCTTGCTGTTCATTGACTTCTTCAATTTCATTATCATCGTTATTATCATCGTTATTATCATCGTTATTATCATTATCATTGTCACTTTCATCTTCGTCAGCTTCACTCTCCTCGTCTTCAGCTTCACTCTCTTCATTTGGATTATCTTCATTTTTGTCATATTCCATTTCAACTTCCTCATCAGTTTCCTCCTCTTTGATTTCCTCCATCTCCTTCTCCTCCTTCTTAGTCTTCTTGGCCCTCTTCCTCTGTGGCTTGTCTATCTCCTTCTGTACATCCCCCAACACTATATCTTCAATATTCACATGGTTCAAGTTCTGTGCATTGCGTTTCTTGTACTCAAGATTCAAAAGCTCCAAATCCGACCGATCCTCGCCCTCCAACTCCCGAATCTTCCTCTTCTTGCTCTCAAGCACTTGGAAAAAGCGGTCCTCGAGATCTCGAATGATGACCCTATAATCCTTGGTCATATCTTGGATTTCGTCCTCCTTGATCGCAGCAATCTGCTTGTGCTCTAGAGCACATTTATCGGCTTGAATGTAGCGTCTTTTCAACTCTCGAATCTGCTCTGTCTGCCACCGGACCCATTGAAGCACATCATAGTCCTGCCTCTCCACACCCGAGAGCTCGTCCGTGGCTCGAAGCGGAAGCTGGAACGTGCCATAAGTAACCAGTAAAATGCCTTTGGAACATATACTGAGCTCGAACTCCGGCACCTCCTCTGCCAATTCGTCTCCAACCAAGTCTCCAGTAACCTCGTCATATTGTTCCAGAGAAGTTAACTTTCCCGCAAACAGAATGTTCTCAAACTCTTTCGGGAGCTCCTCATTGCTCAAGAAGTCACCGGTAAACAATACAGATGTGATACCTAGCCATTTTTCGTCCAGCAAGTCACCCTTCGTCTTCGCACGTTTGATCTTGAGCTGGCTTAAGTGTGTATCGAACACACCTTCTTCACAGGCTCCAATTACATGCACTAGATTGGAATCGGAATTATTGATTATTCGAAGCAGCATGTATGTTTCTTTAACAACTGCTCCAGTTGATTTCAGAAGGATAGTCAATGGGATCGTTGCAAAGTTTCCCCCAGACATGGTAGGTAATAATTCTTGTTTCGCACTAATCACACCCAAATAAATCACCGTTATCGCAAATTGTTTTTAATCGCATTCTACAACATCGTCTCTAAATAAATTTTTTTTTTTGAACTTAAAAGAATGGACACCAGCCGCAATAGATGACTGCCAAGTTTTCAGCACTTGTAGCTTCCTGGATCAATTCCCGAACCGTGGCTTCCACACTTAGACCTCTAGCATTAAGCTTCTCTACCACTGTGAGTAGTGCTGCTCCCGCCTCAGATCCATCTTCATGCGGAGCAATACCTTGGAATCCGTTCTCGTCTTGAAGTTTTTTCTTCCTGATGGGCGAGATTGACCAGGAATACAACGGATCCCATCGTAAAACATCTACAATGGCAAGAATACGTTCTTTGTTGGACCGTAGCACCCGGAAACTGTGCTCACATAACTTACTGAACGATCCTTTTGTTCCCATAAATCCAAAACCATCAACGATATCTCTGGTCAAACGGAAAGGAACAGTTTCAGGAATAGGTAGCCGCTTTCCTTGGTCGAATGCGACACCCAAGTCAATCTGGATGGGTTCGCCTGTGAATTCGTCTAGAAGAATGTTGTTGCAGTGACGATCCCCCAATCCTAGTATGTGTCCTACCATAGAAGAAGCTGCAATACCTCGAGTGTAAATCTGTCGACTTTGGAACCATGTATCTGGAGATACGAAGTTATCTGTGAAGTAATGGCGAAGGACAGGGTGTATTTTTGAGGTGATATTATTGTACACCTTCAAACGTTCAGTCAAGTCAGCAGTTTGACAATCCTTCATCTGTGCTCGTGCTGTATCCGACTTAAGTCCGTCAAGTTTCTGGTGATATGGACGAATCACCTCTATGAGTGCTTTAGAGTTCAATACGAACTCAATGACTCCAGCCTTGGGCCCTAAAGGCACAGCCTTGTATGTCCGAACCTTCAACCTGCGCTTTCTTGTCTCCCTATCTTTAACAAAGATGTCGTTCACTTTATTGAAAACTTGCTCCATGGTGGCATCCTGACGCAAGTCATCGGTTCCATGCTTGAGGAGCATCTTGTGCTGATGGCCATTCGATAAAATGAAAGTCGCTATTTTAGGCAAACTAAGCCCTGAAGTAGCAATAGATACTTTAGGCACAACACTGGCCATTCGTGGAACTTCGTCGTAGCCTGTAGCGCTTACAGCTATCTCCAAAGTGGGTGGTGGAACTGCCGGAAGCTCGTTCATCCAATAATTACCAACTTTCAATTTCTCGAGATCAAGCTTTCGTCCTTTAGAACCCTTATACTCGCTTAAAAGAATGGATTGATCAGAGAGTTTTTCGATGGGCAAAAGAATAGTCGCATTGAAGTCAACATTCTGACTGGCAAGCCTGTCTTTCAACTTCTGTGCTGCTTCAACTCGAGCTAACATCATTGAGTTTGAGGTATCTTTTGCAACCTCGTCATGCTTTAAAAGTGAAATCAAGTAGTACAAAGAATGAAAAGGGTGATCTCTGCAAATACGCAAAATCAATTCTTGTGCTGAGTGTTGAAATGGTGAATCTTCACTGGAAATTCTTGAAAGTAACTGGGTACACCATGATAGTGGTTTGGAACTTGGGAGCTTTTCTAAGTTTTCCAGAATTGAGATTTGCAACTCATTGTCATGGGATAGTTCCAAAAATAACGAAAAGAAGTTATCCATGTCTGTGCTGAATTCGTCAGCTACTAAAAGAGAGTCCAAATAAAACTTGAGAGCATTTGCTGCGAATACCTCTCGCCTAATTTTCAACGACTGAAGCTCGGAGTCTTCAGAGTTAACCTGGCTTTTTAGGCTATTATAGTATTTCTGTACGCTCTTCTTCTCCACCGACGAAACTGATGTACGACCATAATGCATCTTAATCTCCTCGATTTCATTGCGCTTGCTCTTTACCCTCTTTGTTAGATCTTCCAATTGGTCCAAGAGATTTCTTGACTTATACTGCTGTTCGCAGAAATGTGCCAAGAGATGAAACACTTCACTTCGTTGAAGATTATCTTCAATGTTACTTACGCTGCCTTTCATTGGATCAATAATCTGATTCAAAATGGTTATTCCAAGACTCTGTCTAGACTCTGCTAGCCATTTAGCAAGCGTGGCAGATATGAGGGCTTTGTCAATACAGAGACATGTGAATGGGAAGTCAATCGACCCATCATTTTGTAAATCCTCCAACATAGCAACAGGGACACTGGTCTGACCATTCACCCAGAGTGTCTTGGCAAATTGGAATTTAGCCACACGTATTAAATCATCCTGGACATTCTTATTGTGGAAATTGCTAGTTCTAACGAACTTGTCTAAAAGAACGGTTGAACTTACCATTTTTTGAATCTGCCTATTCTGACGATACATTTCAGTCGATCTAACGACTTCATTAGCGAAACCCTGCAAACAAAGGTCATGCGAAGAGGAAACAGAGACCACGTCTTGAGTCGAGTCAATAATCTGATCACCCAATAACTTGAATGCTATTTGCCTTGCCTTGAGAATATCTTCAAAGTACTCTAGATCTGAATTCTGGAACCACAGTGTTAACTTGTTGAAGTCCTTTGCAGTTTTATCAACATTAACGAGTTTTCTGTCAAAAACACTTTGCAGGCAATGAATAATCGCTAATGACTCAAAAATTTGTTTGAAATGTGACTTTATTTCATTTTCAGACCTTCCTTTTCCGAGTACGTTCTTTTGCTGCTCCATGATCAGTAAAATTGAGCTTTTATAGATCTCATTCGCCAGAGAAGGGATCACATTTAGCTGCTTGAAATATGAATAGATAATCTCATGCTTCTTTTGTGGGATTTGTGAAACAGGAATGTCCCACAGATTAAGTTTCCAAGCCCATTCATAGCAAGTTGAGTTATTTTCTGAGTTAAATCCTAAAGCTTTCGAAATACCAAGGAGCCCATCTTCAATCAAGGACAGAGTGACTTGCTTTTGCTCTGATGTTCCCTTAAGGAAAATAGACGCATCAAGTTGCCCACTTGAATAATGTACCTTGTCAGCAGAACTTCCAAGTTGAGCAATAAGAGTCAGAGTGCTATCAATAGTTGAGCATTCAGGTAGAGCTTCAAAAAGATCGTTCTCGTCTAGAGATTCATAAATGCTACCAATTGTTGACATCTGGGATCTATAGTTCGCATTCTCCAGGCATCCATCAATAGAATCTTCAAATAAAATCAAAGCTGATTTCAGAAACGAGCCTTGCTTAACAATCAAGTATAACTCAGACTTATTAAGGGAGTCATAGAATTTCCTGAACACTTCAATACCCAATTTTGCACCAACGCGGGCGAGAAGAATTGTGTCCTTAAACATTTCAATAGACGAAAAATCGTAAGGTCTTCGGAAATTCCTCCAGTACGATTCGATCAAATTCTTTATCTTGACCGCTCCATCTGTTCCAGTTAAGGTGATATAGAAACATATTAATTTGGGGAGGAGAGTTCCAGACGACTCGGGAATCTTGAGAATATAACTTGCAAGAAGTGAGGCCATGCTGGTGAATGTAGCAACTTCTTGAACTATCGAAAGCAGTAGTTGACTCATCCAATTTTGAGATATGCTCTCGACTAGAAGAGAAGGAAAACTAGCAATGAAGAAATCCAAGGAAACCGTGGCAACATCAAGATCATTGTCAGAGGAGTTGAGAAGAATGCAAGAATGAAAATCTAGCGGTGCCAAATAAGTCCTCAAAACAGGATAATACTTTTCAAAATTGAGAAATTTTTGAACATCACTTTTTCTGCTTTCGAACTTCCATAGAAGCGATCCCAATATAGTTTCCACGAAAGCAGCATGCTCATAGTTGGAACTGCGAGCATTATCAATAAGTAAATCCAAAAAGAAATCCATCCTCCCAATTTGCTCTAAGAATTCGTTCTTATTTAGTGGATAGAACTCCTCGCCATCAATAATAGAATCAATATGTTTCTCAAATAATCCCCACAAATAAAACTGAGACAAATATTCGGAAATCCATAACGTCAAGTCAGTATTAGCAGATTCGGTTCCATTCCTCACAAATAGTTTAACTAGACATTCGTCTGGTATCTTAACTTTTGACTTTCTAGCGAATTTCAGTAGGCTCGACAACAAAGCGATGACAATTTGGTAGTTAGACTGAATGGCAGATTGCAACTGTGGATCGATCAAGAAACTTTCGAAGTCGCTATAGCTTATATTCACACTTTCCAGTTTAAAAATGTTTAATGCTGCACGAATTAACACGGCCGACGTTCCAAACATGGATTCTCGCGAAGAGTAGCATGTATCAAATGCTCGAATATACTTTATCTTCTCATCGGAGGAAGGACCGCCACAAACCTTACACAATATTTTGAATATTGTTGAGATAGAATTTTGGATATTTTCCTCAAAGAGGCATTCTTGATCAAATAGCTGTAGCACAACAAAAATTTCCTTGTCAAGTGCTGGGGAATCCAACGAAAAACACACATCGACAATCAACTCAAATAGTTTGAAACCGGATAGTGTCAGGTTACTCAAACAGAGTACATACTTGAGTGCCCTCAAAAACAAGAGCTTGTTCTCATTTCGGGTTCTTCCAAGCTGTCGAATGAGAAAGTATATATGCTGTTCAGTCCAATAAGGGCCATCCTCGAGGACCCAATACTTGGCAATTAATGCATTGATTAAATCCAAGCTTGAGCTGGGAGATACAATCGTCTGCAGAGAGGTTTCCACTAGTTCATCCGAATTGAAACATTTAATATTTCTTGCGAAAGATAACGTACTCGAAACAGCTTTTTCACTCTTCAAGTCTGTAAATCGGATTGTTTCCAAAATCGTCAATGGTAATTTCTGCCTCATATAAGTCTTGTAGTAATCATTCAAAACTTCTGTCAAAGATTTGTAAACAGAATTCCTGATACCTTTCGAGGTGTAAGCCAAAGGTACGATCAATGGCAAGCTATCACACACCAAACTTTGAATATCCGATCTTTTAATTTTTGCAATGTTGCCAATAACTATGAAATGATCGACATTCGATTCAGGCTTGATGGCAATCAAGACTGCAACAATTTCCCGATAGTTATCGGACAAAAATGAATTTCTATCCAGAAATCCGAACAAGTCATACGGAAACTCGAAAATGTCATGGTTATACCTCCACCAACACTTGATAATTTCAAGTTTACAGGATTGAAACAATTGTTTGGGACCGTCTTCTCCCGCAGAGTCGCTGATCATTTGAATTGCACCTTTGAGAAAAGGTTTGAAGAAATCAAACCTAGTGCATTCAATGAGGTTAAATAAGGCTGCCATTCTTAACTGTTGGTTTTTCTTTGTTAACTTGCTAAAAAACAAACAGTATGTTGCACAACGTTCAATTGATGACTGAGGATTTGGAAACCGGATAAATATCTCTTGATAGATGTTCATCCGTCCGGTTAAGTCTAAACTGGTCAACACTTTATTGAGTGACTCAGAAATCCCAATCTTAACGCTATTCGAAAAGTCCTCAAAGTCTTCTAGAAAAGTAGTCAACAGGCGAGATTCAGGAACTAAAGAAGTGCCAAGGGTTGATATATGTAGAAAGAGCGTCCAGAAATTGGTTATCTTGGACTCAGTCAAGAACAATCCCTTCTGAACACACTGCGAAAGATAATTAAATAGGTCAACACAATCATTCGCAAGTTCTTTCAATTCCTTTTCAAGACATACCGGAAGAAATAGACCAATGAGCTCAGAGCAGGCGGATATGACTTGGTCACATCTATCAAGCGATTGGTTAGATAATGGACCCTCGCCAATTGCTCGAATAAGACGAACAAATGAATTATTCTTGAGAAATTCAACAGGCCTAGACTTCAAAAAATTGGTATAAAATTGGACACATGCAAGGACTGCTGAAGCTTCCATGCTATCAAGTTGTCTCATTTGATCTTCTATGCTTCCACCACCATAGAGCACATTGAACTTGAAGAGATCAACTGTATCTGCAACTTTTGGTTCTTCTGATGGAGTTCTTGAGAATGAACGATCATGATGGGAGAGTACTTGCTCGCCACCAGAAGAAGAAAAGTCCTCGAAATCCGAGCCATCTTGAGCTATTCGATTAAGAAGTAGACGTTCTCGATTCTGATATTCTCGAAGACGAAACAAGATGGACTCAAGTTGGAAATTTGAGCGGATTAAAATTTCATTGGAAACTTGCGACTCTAATATCAGTCGAACGATATAGGAAGCAAGATCGAAGGAGCTGATTCGACCTAGAAGAATTTGCCAACTCTCCTGCAAACAATTCAATAAATAATCGAAACCAGAACAAGAATCAACGAAAAGACCATCTAAGATTATCGAGAGTGAAACCGCCCAGTCTGTCATTATTTCAAAGCTAGCCTCAGAGTTGATTACTAGAACCGTGGTTTCACTAATCTGGGAGCAAATCGATTCTACAGCACCGGAAGCCGCTGGGAAAGGTGACAGAACATTTGATGTATCTCTCGATGTTCCAATGTCGAGTTCAGTACTCTGTTCAGCAATGAAAGCCTGCAAATCTCTGTGGAGCACCATCTCTTCATAAATCGCGGAATACTCACTCTGCCAAATCGGTTGACTCATTGGCTGTTTTGTTTTTAGAAGTTTCATTCCACTTAGCCAGCAAATTAGCTGACGAATGACGCGAGGATCTGGCATTGGCCGTTGAGAGTACTTCTTCATTCCTGAATCGGAATTTATTAAGTTGTCCAGCCACTTTGATATAAACCACCGACTGATGCTGAAAGCAAGAGTTTCACTTTTGGACAGTCCATGGAATACTCTAGACAAGCATTGCCAGAAGTTTAACGCGTGCGAGTCAATCGAAGAGGGGCCCGCCAAATCTGCCAAATCAATAACATTATGAAGTTGTGACTTGAAGTTGTCATCGATAAGGATATGAATTTCTGAGTCTGACTGCAGTTGCAATATCTTGACAACTATGCTGGTTGCTACTGTTGAACATTCGCTCTCCTTAATGATAGGAATTGATAGTTTAAGCATTTGATGCAAGCGCTTTGTGAGCGTCTGATTAGTATGACCAGCAGTCAATTCCATTGTGTTCATAATGACACGGCAACATAGTAGTACCCAAAAAGTCATTTTGGACTCGCTTAAAAGTCGTATCATGAGATTGAGGCTAGGTAACAATCTGGAGTTGGAGTCGTTTGATGTTACCAAATTCAAATCCAACAAAGTGGAGTCATTGAAGTTCCAAGAAGTGGCCGAATCGGTTTCAATGTTTGGAGCGGGCCCGCTCAAAGTTATAATATTTTCGAAGAGCTCACAATGAATTGTAAGTAACTGAATACCACAGAGCTGACTCTTGCTATCGTTTTGATTTGTTGTAAGGGACATAAAGAACAGTACTGGAGAGTCACATGCCCATAGTTTAGTTCTCAGGTCTTTTAACTTTTGTCTTTTGATGGATGGGACGTTGGATTGTGTGAATGATTTCGAATATCTGTTATTCCGATCAGGTGGTTCCAGAAACGAAGAAGTTAAGTGAGACTTCAATTTGTAGTATGAGTTAATCAATTTCACAAGACCATTAAGAAATAGCCACGCTGACGGGTTCGAGCCAATGAACAGTAGAGTGGGAAGGTTGAACCAGTTAAGAGCATCATTTTCATGTACCACTAACTCATTTGGGCTCATATTTCCCACTATGCTAAATGAGCGCACGACTAGTTCCTGAATAAGCATTCCAACAGTGTATAGTTGTAGCTCAATATCCTGGTCAGAGGTGTTGATTAACCTCTGATCATCGTCCATGGAGTCGCCTTCCATGCTAATGAGTTTTGGAAGTTTCGACACATCAAAGTAGAGATGAACAGGGTCAAGATTGAGAAATAATGTGAACTGGGCGAACAATGATTCTACCGAAGTAGAGGAGAATTGCATGATGCACTTGAAGCCATGCTTGATGAGCTCGCGAGAAAGACAAACATCTTCCGTCGCTAGAATGATAACTAACTTATTAATGAGCTTGAAACAGCCAATAAGCACGGGACTTGCTCTTCTATCGTAGGTTTGGAGGCACCTCTTTATGAGGTTTAAAAGTGGAAAGTAAGCACGATCGTGGTAAATAGTTAAGGAAACCAGCGATCCGATGTCGCCTATCAAAAGCAACACAGACTTTAGTAGATTACAAAGTAGGTTCTCATTGGGAGCAGAATTGGTTTCTTCGTCCAAAGCAACGTTGATCGCCCTAACTAGAAACTTGTAGAGCCTTAACCAGGCTTCTGCAGTCAAGTGGGTGGTGAAGAATGCCTCCAGAAGCAATTTCTCAATAATCTGGGAGAAGGAAACAACACACGGTTCAAGGGTTTGCCCTGAACTGAGGAAATAACAGGAGATGATGCTGGTGACGATGGATTGGCATTGCTTATAGCGAGGTCTCTGATGCGGCGTCTTCAATTCCTCTTCTACCACATCTCTTAAGAAACTCGAGGCAATGGACAATCTGGAAATCACAGGGTTGGAGGTATTATTGACGTAGACGTTCTTCTCGATGTCGATCAGCTTGAGAAGACCATTGACAAGAGCATTGAACTGTTTGGGATGCAATCTCAATTTGGAAGCGGCCATGCCAGCCAAGAGGTTCAAGGCATCATTTCTGCTTTTGATTTTAGTCGACTGAAGCGACTCAACGATCTTGTTGAGGTTAAAGGTGGACATTGCACCATATAGACGTGAACTGGTTGGTACGCGCAGGTTGTGCAACATGTAATGAACCACGAACAATTTACGAAAAATAGAAATACGGGTTTATTTGACGTTATGTGGATCATCTAAAATCCCTTAAAAATTCAAAACTTGAAACTTTCCAAAAACTTCGATGATTGTCATCTCTATGCTATCGATACCCTATTGTCAACGAATCCGGTAACTAGCTGCGACAAAGTACTTTACCAGGTAGAAACATCATGGGTGCAAATTCGAAGAATAAAAATGACAAAACCGAGGAAACGGCATATCAGATGTTTCCCTATTTATATAGACCAGAATTTCAGAACTTCTAAGTTATCCAAATTTTCTGCCATGCTCGCGTTATCTGGTCCTATTGAGCTCTCCACCACTGGGAGGTGTCTTGATGAGGCACACTGGACTTGTGAGAAGTGCAGGTTCCATTCCAAATGGAGTGCCATTGCAACCTACAATTTATACATGGGGATTGTATTTCCGGGTCTCTGGTTGGCCAACATTGTTTTGTCTCTTTTATACTGCTGTCTGAATGGCGAAATTTGTACTGATCTGCTGCATGTGGTGTTCAAATTATTCTGGCTTAGAAGTGGTGGATACTCTGGGTGTGCGACAGCCATCTATATCACTATGGTTATAGGATTGTACTATATGTATTCTTATTGATTTGATAGGTATGACTATTTATCTGTTGATAAATAAACAATTGTGTATCTTTTCATCAATGTATTTTGATTTTGATTCAATTGTATAATTCGTAACTCTCATATGGAGGCTGTTCTCGGCTTACGAAGATCTGCAACATATGTAGAGAGCTGAAGATGAAAAAAAAGAAGCGCAATGGCACCAAACGAAAGAAAAAAAATCAACAAAAACTATGAAAAATTAATTCATATAGTCATCCATCAGCTACTTCCCAACAAAACATCCAGAACCTCATCATTTCCTCGTCCTCTTCCTCTTACTCATTCTCACCTGCTTGACTGCGACTCCCCAGAGTCATCAGAGTCAGGTGCACAGAGTCAACCTTCACATGGCCCTATATCTATTTAACCTGGGCACCTGCCAGTGATTTTTCACCCGATTCGCCAATTCATCATGCTCCGCAGATTCTACTCCACCCCTGCCTTGCGTAAGACCCCATTGTACGAGAGCCATGTCAAGTACGGTGCCAAATTCGTGCCCTATGCTGGCTTTGAGATGCCTATCATGTACAAGGACCAAACCCATATTGAATCCCACAACTGGGTCCGTTCTAAGGTGGGGTTGTTCGATGTAAGTCATATGTTGCAACACCGCTTTGAAGGTCCTGATGCTGTTGCCTTCTTGCAGAAAATCACCCCAATCGACTTGTCTCAGCTTGACCCTTTCACCTCCAGCTTATCGGTGTTGCTTAACAACGATGGAGGTATCATTGACGACACCATCATTACCAAACATGGTGAAGATAAGTTCTACATGGTCACCAATGCCGGATGCAGAGATAAAGATCTTGCTTTCATCGCCGAGGAATTGAAGGCATTCCCTGGTGCCAACCACACCACCTTCGAAGGCACCTTATTGGCTGTGCAAGGACCTCAGGCGGCCAATTTGATGCAGAAATTCACCAATGAAAAGTTGCTGGATGTTACATTTGGCCATACTCAGTTCTTAAAGTTGAACACCGGAATTGAATCAGACATTCACCTTTCCAGAACCGGCTACACTGGAGAAGATGGCTTTGAGCTTTCTATCCCCTCCACCAACGACGCCGAATCCAAGCAAGCCAGAGAGTTCTTTGAGATGTTGATTGATGAGTACCCCGAGTTGGTCAAACCAATCGGATTGGCTGCAAGAGATTCCTTGAGATTGGAGGCCGGAATGTGTCTTTACGGCAACGAATTGAACGAGAACATCACGCCTGTTGAAGCTTCATTGGCATGGTTGATTCCTAAAACCAGAAGAAGTGAGGAAGCTGGCTTCAACGGCAGCTCAAAGATCTTGGAACAATTGACTAACAAGGGGTTAGTGAAGAGTCGTCGTATTGGAGTGGTTTCTAAGGGTCCAGCCCCAAGAACCGGAGCAAAGATCTTGGATTCCGATGGTAATGAAGTGGGACACATCACGTCTGGCTCTTTGTCGCCAACTTTGGGGCTGAACGTTGCTCAGTCATACATTGACAAGAAAGTGAAGATTGGATCTGACGTCCAAATTGATATCAGAGGCAAGTTGAGACCAGGTAAGGTGACCAAGCTTCCTTTCGTGGAGAACAACTTCTACAGAGGGTAAATACGGATAAAATAAGGGTATGCAATAGTGTAGGAGTAATAGAGATTTCCATAGTCAAGAACAGAGTATCCCCCAGAAAATGTATGGTAAAAGACGAGTAGTTGTATGTTCGTTCACAACTCTGTTGCACAATTTGATAAAAATTATAGTTCTATGAACGGCATTACGCAATTAACAAAAGTATTTCAGCATTGCTCTAAAAGAATCCAAACCTCTTATTGTAATGTCGGTGGTGGATATTGTGACCGTTCCACACGAAATATTTGAAAATACACGAGAAGCGTAATACCGTGTAGACACCACCTGCACTACTGTCAAGAACGAATGGCTCTAGCAATTTCGAATCCATAAATCGTAGAAAAATCTGAAAGCATGGTTAAAATCTCCATATCCATACCAACGTACCGATTCCATAAAACCCTATCCTTTCTCTTTCCAATCCAACATTTACCCTCCTTACAGTGACATTAGCGTGGCTGACCGCGAAACTCGCTCTACATACATTATCCTCTAGGCACGATCGGAAATAGGTCATTCTGATATATAACCACTGTCCTTCTTGTGTTGCCCAGCGATATAGACTTTTTTCCACAGTTTCCATATCTTTTCGTTGTTGACCTTGATTGATTGTTTTTTATTTTTTTTTTTTGTCATTTTCACATTCTCGCTACAACACCACCATTCATGTCTTCACCTATCAGACCGTTGTCTCCTAAACGAGACAGCCTCATCAATTCCAGGAGTCCATCCCCCAACAAATCCAAGACGTCGACACCTAGAAACCCCTTCGTTCAGACTCTGCCTGTTAAATTGCCAAAGCTCGGCGTCAGCTTGACTCCCTCTCGCAAGAGCACAGCCCTCAGCTTCACCATCTATGAAGATAAGCCTGAGGACCACGCTAAGTACCACCACACAGAATACACCGCCGAAGTGCACGACGACAAGGAGAACATTTTGCAACCCAAGGTTATGGCGTTGAAGCAGACGTCGGGCCTTGCAGGCTTACGTGGCACCAGAAGCCCGTTGGCCAACTTGAGTATCTCAGAGTACCCAGGCTACCTTATATCCGACGCTGCATTCACTTACCAGAGAAGGCTCGACCAGTTGTATCAGCCCAAACACTACAACAACGAGTCCCGTAGCGTTCACAAGTTCAACCGATTGCCCAGCTACATCACTCCTCCTAGAAATGCCATGAAGAAGTTGTTATACCAAACAAGAGCCAATGAGGACGACGACGTTGAGAAACGGTTGGCAGCCAAGCTGCAAAATTTGATGCGGAGGAAACGTGCCATGTCTGTTGGAGTCAACAAGGGCAAGGCACATTTAGTCGTCAAGAATAAATTCAAGGTGGCTTCCACCTAGTGCATTTTGCACCCAATATTGATACCCTAATGAACGATCACACGACTAAATGTAGGAAAGCTTGGAGGCAAAAGCGAAAGAGATGGGCTTTACAAGTCTCCCTTCAAAATCTAACATTCCCAAAGTCTATTATTAAATTTCATCAAATCTTCTTTATTTTTTTACTCACGGTCCTATTCACATCACGATTCCTCCACTCTCACTCACTCACTGTCATGCATGTAGTTGAAAAAAATGTCCACCAACCCCAACTTACTCCCAACCTCCAAAATGACCCGGTCGGTAATCGATGCCTTCAAGGGCCTTAATGTCGGCTCCGCCCAGGATGTGAGTGATCATGAGGCCATTTACGAAGTGTCATATCAATACTTGTCCAAAGTCAAGCAATTCAAAGACTTGGAAGCCTTCCACAACTGTCTTGTGTCGTTGATCAACACTGACAAATACTACAAGGCTCTTACCTTGATTAATGAAGTTCCTGCCGAGATCCATCAGGAGTATCCGTTGGAAAAAGCCTATGTGTACTACAAAACTGGCAACACCGACCTTTTGAAAGCTTTGTACGACACCACAGTGGCTTCTTCTGGGTTGAGCGAGGTGTTGTTGAGAGCCATGAAGCATGTGATGGCCCAGAGCTGCTACCAGAACGGCGAAGTTACCCATGCGTTAAAGTTGTACCATGAGCTCATCTCGTCTAATGCTATCGACAGTCAGATCGACTTGGCTTGTAATGAAAGAGCAATCTTATCTCAAGTTTTGTTCAAGACATCGTCGTCGCAGAAGCCTTTATTGAATTTGGCCAATGCTGACGACTCCTATGACTTCATCTTCAATAATGCGTTGATTGAGTTGGCCAAGGGCAACTTGGCTGGCAGCTTGGACTTGTTGAACTCCGCATTGGACTTGTGCAAGACCCAGAACATGGACTCCGATCCCGCCGACCTAGCCCTCGAGCTGACTCCGATCAAATTGACCATTGCATACATTTACCAGGTCACCGGTCGTGAACAGAAAGCCATCGACGTGTTGGAGAACTTGGACTTGGCTGACACTGCTGACCTCATGCTCCAGCTTATTGTCAAGAACAACCTCATATCTGTACAGCCAGCGGTAGACAACGTCAACTACTCCAGCAGAGAATTAAACTATCATCACAACCTCCACCACTTGAGACTGAAGTTGACCAAGTCTCAGTCGAAGGTATTGTTGAAGAACCACTTACTTTTGTCATACCAGACAAACACACTCTCCAAATCTTCTACCTACGTGAGCAACAGATTTATTAAGCAGTTCATCACAGAGTCTGAAGGCGACTACACTCCTTTAGTGTACAAGGTGCTTCTCAAATTGGACGTCACGTTCGAAGATATTGAGAACCCAGAAACCAACCGTGCCATTAGCAGAAAATTGCTCAAATTCGCCAATGCCGAACTCGAGAAAAATGTGGCCTCCGACATACTTGTGGCTGCAGCCTTGCTTTTGGTGGCGCTTAACTCCAAGGTGTCCAAGTTCGACCAGTCGACTTTGGTATTAGAGAAGTTGGTGGCTATCGAGCTCGCAGCATCCGATGCACCTCTCCACGGCAGCATATTCAAGGCTATTATTGAAGTATATGAACTCTCGAATAGTGCCAAGAAGTTGAGCGAGTTGTACACGGCAATTGTCACCAAGTTCAAGTCGCTCAGCGTAGAGACCATCAGAGGTAATGACAATTTGTACAAATTCATTCTTGCGGTGGCCGTGAAGCTCCTGACAGTGGATCTTGAAGCTGAATCCGCTGAGTTATTGAACCTCTTGTTAACGGTGAAAGAGTCCGAAGTCGTAGCTAGCATTCTCAATTCAAATGCGGACGGCTTACTTTCGGTGCAAGAACTTGAGAGTGAGGCAGATGTTGAGACGTTGTTGGCAGTCAATGTGGAAGAGTTGGCACCAAAGCTTCCAGTGCCTAAGGCCAAGAAGATAAAGCAGGCCGATTTCAAAGTCAAGAAGAAGACTACCAAGCCTAAGTTTTCTGAGAACAAGTTCTTCAAGCCTGCCAGCGAATTCGATCCGGAGAAGGACTTGGACCGTGAGAAGTGGTTGCCTATGAAGCTTCGTTCCTACTACAAGCCATCAAAGAAGGAGTTGAAAAAGAAGTCTGGTGGCCACCAGGGAGCCATCGAGTCTTCACCTGCACCACAAGTTGCACAGCAGGTATCCAGCTCGAGCAAAAGCAAAAAGACGAAAAAGAAGAAGGGAAAGAAGTAGATAATGATACAACCGGAGAGAAGTATGAAACAGAAATGAACGGTATTAGTAGAGAATAGTGGATATCGAGTGGAGGTAGAATTTGGAAGTAGAAAACAATTTGGAAGTAGAAGGGAAAGTAAGATAAGGAATCCCTGGTAGTAGAACCACGGAAGGAAGTCAAAAGGATGTACTAAAAAATATTCTGTCTTTATCATTCTCTTATCAGTGCTTGGTCACACACTCTTACAATCCACACTCAAAGATCAACCCTCTGGCACTCCACACACACCAACCGCATCAAGTCCCGCTACCTTCACCCGCTAACACTATCTATGTCACCTACGGAATTTCAATTCGGCTTCCCAGTACCGTCAACCTGTATGGTGTGGAGGCATAAGAAGGCTCTGGACTCCACCTGCTGGATCCAGCCATTTCCAGGCGCGATAACTGCCTCCTACAGGAATGGCCTTGTCAATTCCGGTTTCACCTTCTGCTTTAGGAGTTGATTGGATTCTCCAACCTTCCGCGCAGTGACTGTCTATATATACCTGGTACTTCTTGGTCTCCTCTGTTCTACCTGAAAGTAACTTTCTCGCTGCACATAAATTTTTTTTTTTTTGATTATCACAATAGATCTACCAGTCGTTGTCGTATTCCGAAGAAAAAAGGATATGTTCGTTAAGCTTAGCTATCAGTATAAATTTGTCTTATCATTTTGATTGATCGCTTTTCGCATCTTATCGCTCCATCAATTATCTTCAATTTCCAATTTCACCATGGCTGCCTCCACTGCTACTACTTCAAGCAATTTCTCCCGAATGAGACCTTTGACCAATGATGACGTGCACAAGGCTGCTGTCACTTTAGTCCAATCCTTCACAACCGACGCTTTGGCTAAGTTGTTGACTGTTCATGTGACTGATCCAGATCACAAGGCCAAGGTCGACTACACAGTCTATGAGTGTTATCTTAGACAGCATATTGCCAAGGGTCTCTGTTTCGGAATAGGCGAATCTGAGACCGAGTTTGAGACCGTGGCTATTTGGTCCACTCCAACGTCTGCCGATGACGGTTTGGATAGTTTTGCCAACCTTATGGATGCTGGCTACCACAAGCTTTGGGACATTTCCGGCGACGAAGGTCGTGAGAAGATCTTCAAGGGAATGTTGCCTCTTTTGCATGACACCGCAGAGAGAATCTTGTCTACCGATTCTAGATTCATGAACAAGGGTGTCTACACCTTAGTGTACTTGGGTTCTGTTGCCAGTGCTCGTGGTAAGGGAAATGTTAGACTCATGTTTGACTATATGTTCGAAAAGTACATTGACTTGCCTGGCACTTCTAACATTGCCTACTTGGAAAGTTCGTCACCAGACAACATTCCAATCTACAATCGCTTTGGCTTCCACTTCTACGAAGACATCGTGTTGGGAGACAAGGACCGTCCTGATGCAAAGGAAGGTGATGACTACGCGGTCATGAACGTGATGATCCGTGGTCCTTTCGGAGAGGACTGGACAGGTGCTGCTGGTGCCAAATTGTGATTGTGTTTTGCATGTCGATTTGACCAATTTTTATCTTTTTGAAATACCATTGAAGTATCATTGAAATATTATTGAATACACACATACATTGCTTATAGGTCGAACTTTTTATCAAATTTTACATCTTCTGTTGCACTTATCCTAAAAAATCAACCCCCAGAATAAATTACCTTAGAAACAGAATACAAATTCATTAAAATATCTATGTACATTACTCGTCCAACGAAAGCTTACTTCTTTGCGATGGCAACGTCTTCGTAGCAAACTCCTCTTTTGCTGCCTGTCTCAACTTCTCCTCTTGGTCTCTGGTCAAAGGCTTGACAACCTGGTCTGGTGGCACAAACTTGAACTTACCGAATCCAAACTCTCGGTCACTCATCTTGTTGAGTACGTACAACTGCTGTCTAACATATCCAACCATAGACTCAATATGTCTCATGTCTGCGTTAGGATTTCCGTTGAAAATGTTTCTCCAGATGGCAGCAGCCAAGGTTATATCGTCGGTCATTAAACCTTCGTCGTAGGACAACACACATCCCAAAAGCTGAGTGTGGTAGTCCTTCAAGTAGCCTTCAATGATTCTGTTTGAATTGATACCCAATTCTGCGCTCATTCTCAACTCCATGTCTCTAAAAATTCTGTCCACCAACTTCTGCTGGTAGTTTCTACCGTATTCAAACGGCATGGCTCTCATTCTCACCGACAAAATCCAATAGTGCAAAGCGGTGATCTGGAACCACTGCGAGAAACTTTGGGGTAGACCTAAGGTCTCGTAGTAGAACTTGGCGGTATCAGAGAGCGGTTCATCAGGATAGTACATACCTTGCCTTTTACATTCACCGAAGTAGTATGAACCCGCCACAGGTCCCGCACGGGACTTGTCCATATCAATGTTGAAGAGTCTGATGAGTGTTTGGCCAATACCCTGCAATACTCCAGACATCTTGTATGTGGGGTCATTTTCGATCTTGTGGTCTGACAAGAACGGGTTCTTCAGAATAGCAGCACGTGGTTTGGTCTTCAAATCGTGTTCGACCTTAGGAAGATTTGATTCCTTAGCCAAATCCAGTGGAGAAGCAATCTCCTCTTTGTTGAGAAGTGCAGAACTTCTTTGTAAGGTTCGAGACATTGTCGATGAGAGAGGTCTTATGCCTCTGGAACGAAGTGATACTCTCTGAAGCCCAAACATTTTGTGGAAAGAGTAGATGTATCAGCTTAGTTGGATTACTTCTCATTCGTGGTTTTTTTTCCTTTCGTACTGCACCGTGATGGTCTACACTACAAGGAAAGCAATAAGCATCGTATGGGAGGATATAATTTTTTTTGGATTAGCTTGTGATTAATATATACTGTTAAAATTTGATTGTCTTTTCGTCTCTTATTTTGGTGGTCAGAAAATCGGTGATTATTGATATTCGCATAGTCCGAAGAACTTACCATTTTTAGAGCATAATCAAGACAACGAAGAAAGTTGAACCTAACATATACGTAATGAAAAATCAAAAAACAATAAAACATCAAAATCATATGCTCAGCATATAAATTACAACTTTCAATACAATTCATACCCCCTTCTATTCTATAATGTCTATAATATTAAGCAAATGCCTTGTCGTAATCTGTGAAGACAAATCTGTATCTCACATCTCCAGCATCACATCTAGTCAACGCCTTCTCGCAGTTTTCCTCAGAAATTGGAATTTCCTCCACCATTGGCTTGACACCCTTCTCGGCAGCCAATTTCAACATCTCAAGAGCCTCCACTTTGGAACCCAAAAGCGATGAACCGAAAGAGCCTCCGTTCAGCAAGAACGAAAATGGATTCAACTTGAAAGTGTCCTCAACAGGAGGCAAACCAACTGACACAAATCTTCCATCCACTTTCAAACAACTTAAGTACTTGTCCAAGACGAAACCATCTACTCTGGATGCACAGTTCAAGATCAAGTCAAACTTGTCAAAACATTCAGTGTCCCAATCTTTATTCTCCTGAGTAGCAATGAACTTAGAAGCACCGAAAGAAGTAGCCTCTTCCTTCTTGCTGGAGGTTCTGGAGAATGCGTAGACCTCAGCACCCAAAGCCTTTGCAAACTGGAGAGCCAAGTGACCCAAGCCTCCAATTCCAATAACGGCAACAACAGGGTTCTTCTTGTGGCCGATGTTTCTGACCAATGGTGAGTAGACAGTCAAACCAGCGCACATTAATGGAGCAGCAGAAGCCGAGTCCAATTCATCAGGAATTGGGAACACGAACTGCTCGTCAGCAATAGAGTGCGACGAGTATCCACCCTGGGTGACATAATTGTCAGAGAAAGAGTCAATCGCATTGTAGGTACTGACAGCCTTCTGACAGTAATGTTCATTATCATCAGAACACCTCGAGCATGAAGAACAGGCACAAGCAGCTGCACCGATTCCAACCCTATCACCGATCTTGATGGACTTCACGGCATCACCAACAGCAATGACAGTGCCAATGATCTCATGGCCAACAACTAGGTCTTTTCTCTTCATAGGAGCCCAGTTTTCCTGGGTGGTGTGAATGTCAGTACCACAGAGTCCACAGCAGATGTTCTTGATGACGACATCAGAGGGCTGGATCTTCTTACGTTGGTACGACACCAACTTTGGCTTGTTCCACTCGGCCTTGGTGTTGAATGCAAATCCTTTGAAGTTTTCAGGGACAGTAGACATGATTTCTTTGGAGAATATTGAGGGCCATATGCTTTTTGCAACGGCCCCGATCTTTATAGTGCAACCGTGTCCGGCATAAAACTGACATTACGCACCTTGCGGAAATCCATGCCATATTGGGGGAACATAAGAGCAGGAAAGGCTCTGTTCATTCAGTTCCGTACCACAATGGGAGATAACAGAGGGAATGGAGTGTGTCCATTTTTGCGTGGAGAATTTCCACTCGGAGGGCAATTGGGAATTGCATGTGCACTCGCAGAGGGAGACTTCAAGTAATTGGTCAATATGCGACCTGTCCGATGACACAAGCGAGAATGCTTTCCAAGATGAACGAAATCCATAGAAGAAAAAGCAATCAATGTAAGTATAACCATGGAGGCGAGGGAAGGTGAATTCAAGCAAAAAAAAAAAAAAATTTACAGTAGATTACAGAAATCTTACATATTGTCTTCAACATTCAAAAAAAAAAAAAGAAGACTTCGTATCCACTCTTTCTCGGGAAGTTTGATCCCGACTTCACTTTTTGTCCCATTCTCACATTTCGCACTTTTCTCCTCCTAATAGCGATGGCTATGGTCCCTTGGGGCATGCACCCGTACCTCCCACTTGTTGGCAAACACTATAAACATGTACCTTCGCGCAAATGGTCCATTATCCGTTATTTTTACGCATGATCGTCGGAGCGAAATCTCAATCCTGGCATCAACCCAAATGGACGCCTCACTAGACAAATTTCGCCCACCACATGTTTTTCCTCACCGTTGCATCACTTCCATCCCTCGTATCTCCACCTCTCCTCCATGCAAGCTATTATATCGTTTAGACGCGATCGCTTCTAGTACGCAAATGTTGCAGCCAAATCATCGAAAAACGACTGGTAGCATGCGAGTGCATATTTAGTATACCGTCATTTTTTCCCTCTGTTTTACCCTCCTCTCCACTTGTTTTTCGATAATTTTTAAATTATCAATCTTTTTTTTTCTTCAGCCGTGACCCCCCATTTTTCATCCACAACTTTCATTCCATTTTCAACGCCCATCTATTGCTCTCCAAACGCCATTTCCCCATCTGGTTGATTTGCTCAAATTATTCCCCGGAACTAGACAATTTACCCATTCTCCCCAATGGTGTTATACAAAAGAAAGCAGGTCACATTCGTCCGACCCCCCTCCATTCCTGACGATCTCAATACAGAAATCTATATCATTCCACAGACAAAAGAATGGTTTATGGAATACGAAGACTACCTCACTCGCATGGACTACTACTATCGACGTAAGTTTGTGTGTGAAATTACGGGCAACTCGTGCTTGACCTTTTTTGAAGCATACAACTCCGAGAATAAAGAGATCAAGGATGTAGAGAAGAACTTCCCTGAAGCTCTACGTGAGCACATCCTCCGATTTCTCCAGTTCAACAGAATCACAAGATTGGACCAATTGGTAGATAAGGTCTACCTGGTTTTCAAGAATGATTACTTCCCTGGTGAGGTTGTTTTCGTCAAGAAAGCTGTGTTTGCAAGTACAACAAATCTGCTTGGCCAGGAACCTGACGGCGCTCCAAGCTATGTGTCCACACTCAAGCAGAAAGGCATCATCAGGGAGAAAGTACAGTATAGCAACTCTGCAGATACGAAGTATCTTGTGTCCACCGTAGCTGAAGGCAAGCAGATCATTGCCACCAACCAGCAGATTTCCAGAGACAGAAACCACTTCACTAAGTGGTTGATCAAGACTTTTGTGAAGCTCACCGTTACCAGATCCCACAAGGTGGGTGCGCCATGGGTGGTCAAGGAAAAGTATGCCAAGAAGTACCGTATTCCACAAACTTACCCTGAGGCCGTTAAGCATTTTGAATCTTCTACGCCAAGTGGTGAAATCTTATATGAGGACGATCCAGCCCTGCAATCGACTCCAGATCCAGGGTCTGAGACTCCTGAACCTTCAAAGGGCAAGAAGCAGCGTGGACCATCACTCAAGAAGAAAGCTGCCCTAAAGGCTGCTGCTGCTGCCGCCGCTGCAGGCAGCATCGAGGCTATTATCGATGATGATGGACAGGCAAAGGGATCCAAGAATGATCCTCGCTTTGCGCTCCATCACTTACCAGAGGCCGTTCTGAAAGAGCTTGAGGCTAATGATCAGGCTACACTCTCGTCCTTCCAGCCCTCTAAGAAAACAATCGTTGATGACTTGAAATTGAACTTCGATCTTCAAAACTCAAAGCCAACACCCAAGGAGCTTGAGTTGCCAGAAAATGCAAAGGAACTTAACTCATCAAGTATAGAGGCCCTTGAAAGAGAAATTGATGATGACGAGGCCGAGTTGCAAAACACAGACTCTGAAGCAGAAAAGAAGTCCAAGTTGGAAGCCGAGATTTCTTCCATTAAGACCAATATCGACACTTTGAAGAGCGACAAACTTAATTCGGTGCAAGAGGCACTTGAATGCTGGGCATTTTTTAATATTTACCATTCGGTCTTGAAATTAGACACATTCACGTTCGACGATTTCATCATTGCAATGAGTTGGAATGCCGAACAGTACAATAAGTTGGGTCGTTGTGAACTCCTAGATGAAATATGGTGTGCTGCATTGAGTGGGTTAGTTTCCAATGAATTGCCAGGCAAGAAGTATGACCCGGAAACCGATGAAGTGTTTGGCTTGAGAGTCAACCTACCTCATGAAGTGTCTCTAATAACTGATCAACAGAAGGGCCAAGATGATGATATGAATGATGAAAGAGGATCTGATAGTGAGAATGAAAACAAGACTTTGAAGAGTGAAGATGAAGCTTCAGATAACGAGTCCATGACAGGGACCCCTTCACCCAAGAAGAATGGAGTCAAGGTCAAGCGTGAATCAGGGTCCGCGGATGAGAATGATGATTCCAAAGAAGACGTTGACATGAGTGAAGGTGAGGTCGAGGAAGAGAAGGACGTAGAGCACCATGCCCATTCTGTGATCAATTACAGAGGCGTTAAATGGGATGACAAACTTCGCAAAAGGAACTTTAAGGATGGTAACTGGCAAGTTATCTTATTGGGCGCTCTTTCAATGGTCGAATATGTGACCGAGTTCAAGCCAATCATTGATCGCGTTTACAAAACTCTTGCTCCAAAACTGATCTCGCCTGCAACTCCATCCACTGTGCTCACAGAGTTCTATGACAGTATGGGTATCGACTTGAGATTAAGCGCCCTTCACATTTTAACTTCTTTGTTAGTCAATGGTAAACTCGTAAGAGATTATATTGGCGAGTCACTTGAAGCAAGCACTACCATGAGAAGAACAAGATTAGATACAATCCGTGACTTGAAGAGTGCTGTCGACGCAGCAAACAAGATTCATACATCAATTCATGAGGCCATTCAGGATTCTACTAGTGATGGGTCCACTCAGAAGAAGCGCACCAGATTGAATACAAAAGGGTACGAGATGAACGAAAATGAGAAAGCCCTCGCTGAGAAAGATCCAGAATTTCAAAATTTATGGGCCGAAAGAGATGAAGCGATCGAGAAGGTCAAGGAGTTACGGGAAGCCAAAAAATCGGTTGAAACTAAGTTAACCGAGATGGATTGTCAGCGTGTTAGACTTTTAGGTAAGGACAGATTTTACAACAGGTATTGGTGGTTTGAGAACAATGGTCTCCCCAACCTTCATTTTGTTCGTGAAGAAGAAGACGATGAAGAGGCAGATACTGAAGCCAATGATCTTGAAGACGAGAAGGAAGAGGTCCAGGACGAAACATACCTTATGGGTAAACTCTGGGTTCAGGGACCAACTGGTATGGATGTCCTGGTGAACCTCAAACTTGACGAGGAAAGATCGAAGCAAATAATTTCAGACTTGAAGTCCGGTCCTTTGGAAATTAAGACTGAGGAAGCTCCTGAGGAGCCTTCTGAAGAACAAGAGGCTGGTGATGGAGGAGCAAATAACAAGACAATGGATTTCCGGACCTTGCCAAAGGCTTTTGTTGCTGAAGCCCAGAAGTACGATGTTCAATTCGGCGCTGACACAATCACCATTAATAATTCAGTTGAGATTATCGACAACTTAGGCGGTATTCCAAAGGACGTCGAAGTGAGCGAGTTGCTGGTTATGCAAAGGAAATTCATCGAGGAAGCCCCTGAACCTCTTATTTCTGGTTCGCAATGGAGATATTTTGACCAAACCGAAGATATCGAAAGGCTTGTTAAATGGTTAAATCCATGGGGAAAGAGAGAGTCTCAGTTGCGTAAAGAGATGATCAGAGTCAAAGAGGCCATGATCACCAGCATTGCAGCAAGAAGAAAGGCACTTTGGCTCGATAAGTTACCAAAGGTTGAAACCGATATCGAGACACACATTGATGCGGTCAACTCCAAAATTGAGGAGCTCAAATCTAACAACACAATCTCCACTGAAGGTGAAGAAAGTGACGATGATGTGACACTGAGAAAGAGACCTCACAGACGCACTGCGAACAATTCAAACAAAAGACAGAAGACGACGGAAGAGACCATCAACACAGGAACGTTGGAAGACTTGGGGGTCCTTCAGAACCAATTGAAGAATGATCTCAGCACCAAAATCGCTGACAATCAGATCAACCGGGTCTTGGAGTGGGTTAACTCCACTGCCCAAGCTGAGTTCGACCGGTCCATCTATGACGGTGGGGACAAGATCCGCACCAAGGGCCGCAAGCCTAAGAAGTAGATTTAAATTCATTGTATTATTACTTTCTAGATCTTTTGCGAGCATCGTATGTTTCAGAACCTCTCCGTTTACCAGAGTACTGTCTTGAGCCTGTAGCTTCCCTCGACTTCTCAACCAACGACTTCAATTTCTTCTGTTTTTCCTCCTGCTCACGAATTGCAGCCAACTTTCTCTGCTCATTACGTATACTGATATCTTCTCTTGCCTGACGATCCGCTTGTTCAAGTGCCTGAGAAAGTTGTCCAAATTTCTCTACATTTATTGATGATTCGGCACCCAAACTCCCACCACTAGCAGCAACAACTCTTTTTCCCAAAGAAATGGCAAATCCCTGGTTGTTCTTCCAGTTGGATACGGCAGATGGGATCTTCCACTTATCTTTTATCTCTTTAGTGATCTTTTCCGCTGGAGCGGCCTTGAGAATAGGCGGAGGTGGAGATGGATTCTTGTGACGGTTCTTCCGAAGCTTGAATTTGGGAGGGAGCATGGGATCTTCCTGGTAGTTACGAATCTCGACCGTTCTGCCCCGACCCTCGTCTGACAATCCACCAGTACTCAACTCCACCACATCAACGTCGTCTTTCTTCTCCTCTATACCCTCAGCATGAGCTATTAGCATGTTAACGACTTTTCTGGTCTCATCTAGACACTGTTGAAGACTGTCATCTGGGCATGTTTGTAAGGTATACCGAGGAAAATGATGTTTGAGGTTAGGATATCTCTCTTTCAATGGAATCGAATCCTCGTATGATGTTTGAGATGCTGCCTTGTTTCCTGAAACATCAACAACAGCTTTTGAATATTCATGAGGGTTGCTAGCGTCCAAACTCGCCACATTCACGATGTTGGGAACATTTTGGATGTTAGGTAAAAGTGCTGTGGAGGCAGTCTTAGCTTTCGGTAGAACAACAGCAATGGTACTTATTGTCGCATGTTTGGGTTTGGGTAGTAGTGAGCTGATCATCTGGAGTTATGAAAATTGAAGTTGCGGCGAACTGTGCTAAATAATGTAGGTTTTGATATTATAGATGAGTAGTACTTGTATATCTGCAATGTTCATCGCACAATATACACTCGCAAAGGAAATCCAACCTTATCTATTATTCTAAAAAATTCTCATGTGTTGTAAAAATGCAAATATTTTCTGGAACTTTTTAGCCTTAAAAACGACCGCTTCGTTCGGATCAACCGGCGTTCCAAACAGACTTGGCGGTGCTGACGCGATCCTCACTCCAGCTACATAGAGAACAGCAACACACAAGTAGTTGACAAGCCTCAACTTCCATGGAACGTAGAAACTGGATGGAATAAGAACCGAAAGCTCCGTCTTTTCTGTGGTCGTCTCGATGTCACCGAGGTAACTGACCATCTTGTCTGGCCAATCGCTAATGATCCCGTACTCTTTGATTTGGACACTCAGGCATAAGCGGCAGAAGTATTCTAATTGAGCAAGGTTATTGATCGTCCAGGTATACAATTTGAGGTCTTGTGCTTTGACAGCTGGAATAAACTTGGTCACGAATCCGGTAGACCAAGTAGCAATGTAAATCATGGACACTCCAGTGACAAGAAACTTGAATCTATTATTGTTGGAGCTCTGGATATACTCGTTATAAGCCAAATAGGTCATAGAATCCTGCCAACTGGCGGATATGTGAAGTATGTCCGGATGGCTGTAGCCATTCCGAGGTTCCGTTAAGCTGAAGTGTTTCTGGAAGTAAGGGTCCTGATTGAGATACTTGACAAAGCGCAAGTTCCAAACACCAAATTGAATTCTGGGAAACCACCATGCTAAGTCGTCGTGCACTTCTAACATATCTCTGACAATAAGTTTCAAGATCTTTGGAGGGTTGGCATTCTTAATATCAAGCATGATTCTGTGCTCGGAATCGTTTTCACCGTACTTGTGAATATACTCAATGAACCACCTCAAAAGATCCTTAAATGTCAACATTCGCTCGCCTGTTTGTATTGTACGGAGATTCTTCAACTGGTCATAGTATGAATCCAAGATGTTGTAGTCTGCCTCGTTTCCATCTTCATCGCAGAATATTCTCTTTGTATTCACGTCATGAGAGATGACCAAAACTTCATCCTTAGTGGTCCAAGTATCTGTTTCAAACATTGTAGCTCCGGTTTCAAAGCATTTAGTAAAGCCAGTAATTGTGTTCTCGGTATATCTGGCTTTGAAGCCACGATGGCCTATAACTAAGCAGTCTGTGCAGCGAGTCATGGTACAAGTAGCAAAAGGCCTTGTATTTCTTGTTAGCGCAACGAGAACAGCTTTGGAGAGAAATTTATAATGGCGGGCGAAAGGTATCGTGGTGGCTTATTAGCCCCACATGTCACTCTGCATTTGGTTATTATATGGCGGAGTTCTCGGCTCACCAACCTGTCAAAGGAGAGAACATTCGGAGGTTTCGGAGGTAAATTTTGGAAAAAAAGAAAAGTTGAACAAGAAGAAAAAAAAAAGTTATTTACTGTGAAAAATCGAAACAGCTTGTAATGAGTAGGAGAGATCTAAACTACGTACATGAAGAACAATTGAACCTAAGCACACAATGAGTATGAAAAAGTCAGAAAGATGTACACTTGCAAGTCACTGTCATTTATTATCTAATAGTCTTCTAGTATTTTCTAAAGCTTCAGTTCTCCCTTATCCAAAACATGTTTGATCAAGGTGAATGCAACAGAAATGTCGTTGGGAAGAATTATTCCCTCCGGGTTACTCAGCTCGTCGTGCTCCCCATTGACGAGTTTCCTCACAAAAGATATGTCAAACCACCGTGCATCAGCAAGTTCTCTGTCGTGACCCAAATGGATCACCTCGTTGACTCCGTTGAAGTCAACAGTTGCAACACACCCAATCATCAAGTTTCCAGGGAATGGCCATGGCTGTGTCATGAGAATTTGAATATCACTACACACCACACCGGTTTCTTCCCAAATTTCTCTCTTAGTAGCAACCTCCACTGTTTCTGATGGCTCCATGAACCCGGCAGTGCATGAGTACATCTTGGTGAATGCGTATCTCTTGTTCAATGAAAGAAGAATTTTCGATCTGTCCTTATTAGTGATGGCTGTGATCACCACCGCATCGGTTCGAGGAAACGAAACATTCGACACTCGTGTATTTCTCACAGGACATTTGTATTCCTTCTCTTCACCTTCTCCGGTGGATTCTTCATTAGTACATTTAAGCTTACCTCCAGCGTGCACGGGGATCACCTTCGATCCACAACCAGGACAGAACCTGTTTCTTCCTAGCCAATCAAAGTACATTTTTCCATGACTGAACAATGCAGACTCATCGCTACTGAAGCCTAGCGTGTGCTTTCTCGAATGTGTGAAGAACAAGTTCTTGATGTCCACCTCCACATTATTATCAACGATATGCTCCTTGATAAGCTTCACCACCTGCGGGGAGTTGGTCAAGTCGATACCAAAGTATGGAATACCGAAATATCTACCCTGGTGGTCCAAATAGCTGTCAGTGTCCTCGCACTTCAATTTACGCAAGTCAAGCCCCACACTTTCGTCCTTGAGACCGAGAAATAAGAACGTAGGCTTGTTGTCATCTCTCAAACTGGCAAGCTGCTCCTTGTTATCATTGGTCCATGTATCCAAGATGCTCTTCCACGCTTCATTACCAAGCAACCCGACAGATGTGCCTGCCACACTATCGCCTTCCACATTTGTCAATTGGTTGCTACCATTAGTTAAGATGACGAGCTTTTCCTTTGCCTCTTTGTTGACCAAAGGATTGCCGTCATTATAGAAAATGAACCGAGTCGATGGATGGAAAGCAGAGTTGCTGATAAACTCCGAATCTTCTCTAAGGAAAGACACTCGATTCACCACTTCTTTACCAAAATAGATGTCATCCTCGGCAGACGGGACACCCGAAATACTTTTGCTGGCCATTTTGTAGTACTTTGCTCGATTATGTGCTAAATTAGAAACTTCTGTGGACAATTGTCTGGTCAAAAGTCTAGTTCTGGGTATAAGTTGTCGACTAAAGCCAAGATGCATGCTTACTCAGTATCTCCACTTCTTATTCTTTCGAGTCATTCTGTGCACGTGACCTGTTGCTATTTTGGAAGGGAAATTTTTTAGTTGCGAAAGTTTGATCTTATCTACAACCAATACTGTGATCTACAAAATGACAACCCATTCTGGAGATAAAAAAATAAAAAAGAAAATACCCCTCAGTGTGGTCCTACACTCTACCATTTAAAAATTACCGATGTTCGCAGTTCTCGGAAGTGGTTGGCCAAGCCAATCACAGTAGTACAAGAACTTCATGTTGCTTTGCCCTGGTTGTATAGTCCTGAACACCATGGTTTGAGGTGGTAGGATAAAGTTGGTCCAGGAAAGTTGCTACATGGGGGCACAATTAAAAATCCAGCCTATATTTACATGAAGTGCCACGATATGTACAAAATAACCTGAGTAAGTTAGTATTATGTCCAATAAGACATGGAAAAAATGCATGATCAGATAATGTTAAAAACAAGACGGTATCCTCAATAGTTTTCGGAAGTCAAGCGTTCAAAAAATCAAGTATGTTCATCATAAATGCATAGAAAGAAATTGTTAACATACCATTTGCTGAAGGCGTCATCAAGATGCTTAGCAGTGACCTAAATTTGTTAGTTGACAAATTCTCAACCAAAATATTGCGTTGTTTTCAGATATCTTAGATCTCTCCTCAATAGATTTCGGAAGTCTAACGTCTAAAATAATCTTTTTTGTTCATCACCAAGAACGTAAAGAAAAACACATACCCATAATACCCAATTTATTTAACCAAGAGTTGCTCCGTGCTTGATGGCACGAGGCAATCCCTTTATCCACGATTTCTTAGACTTTTTGTTTATAATCACAAAAACTCTTCCAGACTGACGCATCCGGCCAGTTCTTCCCACTCTATGAATCAAATCAACAGAGTTACGGGGAACATCCATCAAAATCACATTCTTGATACCCAGGAAATTCAATCCTCGAGCCAACAAGTCTGTAGTTACCAAGACCTTAATCTTGCTTCCATCCGGGTCCTCCTCGAGCGGAGTGGCACTATGGATGAAAGGTTCAATCTTTTCACTTCTATCAGAAGCGGAGTCGCCGCCTGTAACACCAATTATGTCAGTTCTCTTGTGTCCATACTTGGTCAAAAGCGTGTCAACCAATGGCTCAACGTCTTTTTTCTCATTCACGAACACCAAGATTCTCTTGACGAAGCCAGCTTCAGTTCCATCGTTATGAATTGCATACAAGGCTTGTGCCAAACATCTTGTCTTTGAGCCATGATAAGGAGATTGTTCTGCATCGATGACCTTCAAAACGATTTGCTTCGGAATTTTATGGATCAGAGGAGTGACGATCTTGATCACCGAGCTTTCATCCTTGAACATGGTCTTTAGACTCTTGTTGAAGTCCTTAGGAATGGTGGCAGAACACATGATTAAATCTTTCAACTTGGTTAATCTCAGCAATACCGTTGCAGTATCCTTGAACCATGAACCATCTAAGAGAGTGTCAGCCTCATCAACCACGCAGTAGTCCACAAAATTGAAGAATCTGAACTGACGCGGAATATTCGTCAACTTGGCCAACCCTTGAATTTTAGAAGGAGTTGTCACGAGCATGTCCACTCTTCCTCTTTTACACGCATTGAAAAGCTTCTCATGAGAGTCTCCCGAGCCCCATTTGACCACATTGAGGTTCAAACTATTCTGGTTCTCAGGGAGCTTAAGAAACTCGCGAAAGCCTGGGGCCGCTAAAGACTTTGCATCCACATCAGTCTCAATATCCAATGGCATTGTGGCCGCATCATGCGCAGTCTTATAAACCTGTTCCACCAATTCATGAGTAGGAAGCAAAATTATCGAACGTATAGTCTCGTACTGCTTGCTGTCCTCGTACAATTTCTTACTCCTGGAAAACAAATGAGCATCATCCTCTTTGAGTTTCGAGAACACCGATGCTAAATATGCCCAAGTCTTACCAGAGCCAGTCTCAGCAGCAATTGTGAAAACCTTCAACTTCTTCTTCTCATTCTCATCGATCAATTCTTGCAAGATGGAATTGTTGGTTTCGTGAGCTTGAGACTTGCGAGGTTTCCGCATCTGGTTAATCTTCTTAATAGCGGCAATCTGCACTGGTGACGGCTTGATCGAGAGATCATCTTTGTCTTTCACATAAGTGCTTTTGAGATTGTAACCTTGCTTGATTTCCTTGATCATAGCAGCTCTGACAGTGGGGAAAATACGAAGTGAGTCAAACGAGGCAATCTTCTCTATGGTTGATTCTGACTTCTCGAGTTCTTCTCTTCGTGGCTTCAGAAGCGATGCAAAGTTGCCAAATGCAAAAAGTTTCGATTTCTTCTCTGTAGGTTGAGCATCTAATGTTTTCCCGTGAGAAGAGCGAATAACTTGTCTTTTCTTTTTCGAGTACCCACGGAGTTGCGTCACTTGACATCTCAATAGGCCAGCTATTGAGAGCCGACTGGACTTGAGAGTCAGATGAAACATGGAGAAAATGTTGCCAAAAGAATGAGGCACATTTTTTTCTCAATGTCCCACTCATTTTTTTTTTCTCCATATAGTAGAGGTAGTGCACCTGATACTACAGACCATTTAGGGCTACCAGGAGTTAAAGAAAGTGCTGAATTGGGATTGATGGTGTCAATCCGGATAGGAATAGAAGGTCAATGCAATATTTTTGTTCCCTAATGATTGAAATAGCCAGAATTGTTCCGGAATTTTAAAGTATAGTTATGTTCGGATACCATTTGTAAAGGTCCAGTAAACTATGAGGCTAGAACCTGGACAATGAATAGGAGAGAAACTTCTCAAGATCCACAAGAGTATTTTCAGAATCAATACATCAATATAGAATCCTCGTCAGTCTCCTCTCTTATAGAATTTGATTCCCTGTTTTAAATCTTCGAAATTGGTTGGTTGTGCACGTGATCTCCAGCCAAAAATTTTACCAAATTCTACTGAGAGAAACACAACCTAGAATCTAACTGACAAGCCATGCTTAGATTTGCTGTTGCAAGAACTGGCGTTCGCCAGAGGGTACAAGTGGGATCACTTGCGTCCTCACTCAAATATTTGTCCGTGTCTGCTACTGTCAACGCTGCAGCTCCAGCAGGAAAGAAGAAGGTTAAAATGGGATTCAAGCCCAAGGAAACCAAGGAAAAGGTCAAGAAGTCTGGTATGACCCATTTGAAATTCGAAGATGCCGTCAGACAGTTGAAGTTTGAGAACTTGGCGAGGGATCTCAACGACTTGCAGCTCGCAGAGTTGGCAGCAGACAAGTTGGAGTCGATCCTGTCAACTGTCGTTAAATTTAACGGACAGACTGACAAACTGTTGAAGGAGTTGGGATCATTCAAGAAGGCTCAGCACCATGAGCTTTTTAGAAACCACTTGTCTTTGGTCAGTGACAACACCGTGGCTATTCGTGATCAGTTTCTTCTGAAGTTGGACAGCGCCTCTAAAGATAATAGAGTGTGTTTGCTTGGAGAGAAGGGAGTTGGAAAGTCTACTTTGATTGCACAGGCGCAAGCTTTGGCACTTTCTCAGCACAATGGTGATGTTGTATTGCTTCACCTCGACTTTCCAGAGAGAATCGTGGAAGGCTCTAGTGATTACATTTTGAACAGAAAGATGAAAAAGTACCAACAACCAATGTTCACGAAGAGATGGATCAAGAAATTGCGTGCTGCCAATGAAGCTGTGTTCAAGAAGATGCCATTGACAAGAGATATTAGCTTCGTGGCTAAGAAAGTGGAGCACAACTTGAAGAAAGGTGAGAACACCGTGTATGATTTCATTCTTCTTAACCACGACTTCGGCCTTGTTGGTCCTTCCACCGCTTTCAAATTCTTGGTTGAAGAGTTGAAGGCACATTCAGAGAAATTCCCTGTGCTTGTTTCTATCGACAACTTCAATGCGTTGATCGCTGAAGCGTTCACCAAGTATTTCCACCCCAACATGGTGCCTATCCATTTCACACAATTTGAGGCAGGCCACTTCATTGAGCAGTTGGTGAGCGGAGAACTTTCGTTTGCCAAGGGTGGTGTTCTTCTCGCTGAGAGCAAAGATCTCGGTGAATGCAAGACTTTGAGAGTTGGCTTGAAGTTGCAAGAGCACGATCCATATGACAAAAGAACGCAGTGCGACGCTGTCTTTGCTGATACTATGACCAAGAACGGTGGAGTCAAGCCTTTATTCCTTAAGAACTTGTCTAAGGACCAAACTAGAGAGTTGTTGCTGTTCTGGGACAAGTCTGGAGTTTTGCAAGTTAGAGACTACCCTACAAAGGAGATTTATAAGAGCACAGAGGAGATGTTGCAAGACAAGCGTGCGAGAAAGGTGGGAGAGTATGTGGAGTGTGTTGACCCACAGGCACAACTCGAGAACCTTGTGCAATCATCTTACATGCTTTCATCGGGAAACCCAGGCAGTCTTTTGAAGATCAATCACTTGGTTTTCTAGGGCCTACATGTACATAGACATTCAATGGAAGTAACGTAATCACGTCACAAGAACGAATATTGAAGCTTAACTAATCGTAACCGAAACACTCGTATATGATGCTAAAAGTACAGATTTATGAGTAATGCAATGGTGCTCAAGTGAACAAGGTGTCTTCTTCTCTCAAGTACTCTCCAATATCTCCCTGTCTGAATGCGACAATGGCAGTAGGTTGCATGTTTTTGGTTTCAGCGGTGGACTTGGCCGACACTCCGAAACCGAGAGGAACATCATGCATGGAAAACACAATGACACCGGCGTGTTCAGGGATATCTTCAGACATTCTTCCAATGTGCGCCTTCAAGACGTGGTTTCCGTATAAAAATGGCATCTCTCCGTTTGGTTTAATCCACACCTTGTACTTGGCATACTGGGCCAAGTAGGGCAACGATGTGATATGCAATCTGAATTTTCCCGTCTTGGTGAACTTACCAAAACAAGTTCCAAGCGACATCAACCGGTCTCTGGCGACAGAGGTGGCAAAATTGGCAACGTTCTCAGAGACATAGTATACTCTATCTTTCTGTAGTCTCAATACATGGGGGTTGGTGGGGTTGTCGATCAAGAAGGTGATATTTCTTCCAATATAGTTTGCCAACTTCTCAAACACGACTTTCGTCTCCTCTTCTGTCAATGATCTCATGGCTGGATAGTTGGAGGTGGTGATGCTAGCTCATCTCGATTTTTTTTTGCAAGATGTAGGTAGGTGCAGTCTCTGGAGAGAGAGTAACATGAGAATAGGACAAAATGAAGAATGGTTAAACTGGGTTAACTCTTCAACTTCAAACTAGATGAATATTGTTTTGTACAATCTGATTTTGTCATACTGTTTGAATATTCATTTCGTTGAATTTAATGCAATTTTACTTGAGTTTTATAGAATGGAGTGTTTCTGCCTACCCGTTGGGCCATAAGTGGATGTAGAAGGAAAATTTCAAGTATTCGAACAGAAAAAAAGATGTATTGAATTTCTAACCATTAATCAAATAGAATTTTTCTTCAAATCTATCTAAAGCTTTTTCTATCTCGATATTCTCGTCACTGTTAGCTTTGATAATTATGATGGCACCCGTACACCACGACTCATTTCCCACTGGCTCGATGAGCAGAAATTTCGAAGTCATCGGAGATGGTTCAAGAAAAACGTGAAGCACCTACGGATGAGTTGGTTGCAGAAAACAATGGGCTGGCTTCAGCTCCTTCCAAAAAGGCAAAGCAAAGTGGTGGAAGCAATGAAGCCAAGTCCAAGCCTTTCTCGAAAAGAGACAATAAGAATACGTAGGTAAGTTTCAACATGCTTTCGTAATCCAAATTGCAAATACTAACACATCTAGTGAATGGAAACCAAGATTAGATGAGAACGGCAACCCAGTTCCTAAATCTGAAAGACTTCCCAAAAAGAAAGTGGCCGTGATGATTGGATACTGTGGAAGTGGATACAACGGAATGCAGATCCAGAACAACCCAGACGTTAAGACTATCGAGGCAGAAATTTTCAAAGCATTTATTGAGTCTGGTGCCGTTTCAAAGGAGAACTCCACCGATTTAAAGAAGAATGGCTTCATGAGAGCTGCCAGAACTGACAAGGGAGTCCACGCTGCTGGTAATGTTGTCTCGTGCAAGTTGATTCTTGAGGACGAAGATATCATGGCCAAAATCAACAGCCATCTTCCGGACCAGATCCGTGTATGGGGAATTGAGCGTGTGAACAGATCTTTCGACTGTAGAAAGTTGTGCTCGTCTAGAATTTACGAATACTTGTTACCTACTCACAGTTTGCTCCCTCCTCGTCCCAAGAGCAGCTTATACAACTTAATTGAGGCAAGCAGAATAGAGCATCCAGGAATTCTTAGAGATGACCCTGATGTCGAATGGTGGAGCACGACCAGAGAGAGGATCGTCGAGACTGGCGTGACACAGGAAGAGTTGGAGCAGGTATTTGAAAAGACTGCTGAAGTGACCGAAGACACCAAGAAGGAGTACTATGGAGAAGACGGAGAGGTGACAGAATGGGGTAAGCTTGTCAAAAAAATCAGAGGCGTGGAAAACGAATGTAGAAGAGACTACAGAGTGAGCAAGGAGAAGCTTGAATTGTTCCGTTCTGCCATGAAACAGTATGAGGGATCCCACAACTTCCACAACTTCACTCTTGGTAAAACCTACAAGGACCCCAGTGCTAGAAGATTCATGAAAGGAACTTCGGTCTCTGAACCATTCACCATTGAAGGCACCGAGTGGATTTCTATCAAGATCCATGGTCAGTCTTTCATGTTGCATCAAATTAGAAAGATGATATGTATGGCTTCTTTGGTAGTGAGAACCGGATGTCCTATCACTCGTATTAGTGACTGTTTTGGTCCTGCCAAAATCAACATTCCTAAGGCTCCAGCTTTGGGTCTTTTGTTGGAATGTCCAGTGTACGAAACTTACAACGAGAAGTTGGAGGACATGGGTTACAACAAACTTGATTTCTCTCGTTACAACACTGAGATGGATGCCTTCAAGATGAAATATATCTACGACAAGATTTACGGAGAGGAGATCAAGGAGAATGTTTACCATGGATTCTTTGAATTCTTGGATACCTTTAAGGGATCTGGAGCCACGAAAGAAGGCAAGCATATTTTCGACTTTTTAGGAGCCGCCTTCAACAACGGCCTCGAGAACAAAGAGACCGTTAAAGGCGACGTCCCTGCTAAGGCGGCAGACAATATCGATTAGTAGCCATCAGTGTATATTTATGATGTATGCAAATTGAGGAGATGTTGTAGAGGACAAAAACACCAATGCAATTCCTGGAGGGATTCCATCCTCATCAAATCCAGGCTGGGTTGGCTCCGGGTTTCGATGCATGCTGCTGCTCACCCTGATCATACTGCTGGTGATAAATTCCTTCATTGAATCTTCCGGACTGAATATTCTGCATGTTGTCGTTGTACGGCTTGTGGTCAACCTGTCTAGTCTGGGGCATCTGTGGGTGCAGTTGCTGGAGTTGCTGTTGTTGGTGCAATTGTGGCTGCACAGACTGAGGAACCTTCTGGTTGATGCTTGCATGCTGGTTTGTTGAAGGATGTTGTTGTATGACTTGCTGCTGAGCTTGCTGGTTGCCAGATTGCTGTTGGTTCAGGTCATTTTGGCCATCGGCGACTTTGAATTGTTCCCTTTGTCTTTCCTGCTGGAACTTGTACAAGGTCCAGTCGAAAACATAGTCGTATCTATAGTTCTCCCTCTTGAACAAATCTCTGAACAACTTTCTTAAGTATGGGTAATCAGGCTTGTCATCGAAGCGCAAGTTCTTGATGTAATTCATGTACTCCAAAAACTCGCCGGGCAATCCCTTCGTCAATACATCATTGGGGATGGTCATCTTCTTCTCCATAATTCTGTCATACTTCTGTCTCTTTGTAGCAGCCTTCAAACCTTGCCAGGGCAAGGAACCACGACAGAAGTAAATCAAAACATAACCCAAACTCTCTAAGTCATCTCGTCTGGACTGTTCAATACCCAAGTGAGTGTTGACGGACGCATATCTTGCAGTACCAGTCAAGTTTTTGTTCTCTCTGTAAGGGATATGTAAGTGGGTTCTAGGATCACGGTACTTCTTGGCCAAACCAAAATCGATAACGTTGACTTGCGAACCGCGTCTTCCAATTCCCATCAAGAAGTTATCTGGCTTGATGTCTCTATGGATGAAGCAACGAGCATGGATGTATTCTATTCTGCAAATGAGCTGGTCCGCCAAAAGCAACACCGTCTTGTAGGTGAATTTTCTGTTACAGTAATTGAACAAATCCTCCAAAGAGGGGCCCAAGAGATCGATGACCATGGCGTTGTAATCGCACTCTGTTCCATACCATCTGACAAATGGGATTCCAACGCCTCCACTCAAGGCCTTGTATACCTTAGCCTCGTACTCTAACTGGGGGTGCTTGGCCTTAACGTTTTCCAACTTGATAGCCACTTCCTCGCCGGAAATGATATTGGTGCCCAAGTAGATGTCACCAAAGGATCCCGAACCGATCTTGCGTCCGATGCGGTACTTCTTACCAACTCTCAAGTCCATCATCTTGGTATCGTACTTGGTGGAATGATGCGTGGGGATGTTATTATTCATAATATGGAGACTGTGGAATCAGATGCGAACCTGTAGCCACAAGTTTATAGTTGCAGTGGGTTGAAGGTTAGTTGAAGACACTGCGACAAGAGACACGGCGCGAAGGAAACAGATTCGAGAAACAGTCAGGGGGCGTGTGGTGGAGGTGATTTCAAGCGGCGATGCGATGAAAAAGGCGACAAATTCAGCTTTGAAGAAACGACGTTAGCGGGTGCAAACAGAGACGTTTAAAGTGGTTAGTTATGTAGGGAGAAAAAATGAGTTGGAGGTTCACAGAGCCGAGCGTAAAAGCAAGGTGACTCGGTTTGCGCACGACAACTGGGGATGGCAAAGTTGTGGAGTTTGCGAATGAATCGGGAATGAAACAGGAGCAGAAGAAAAAGTAAAATCAATGACAATATTGATAGAAGCGGGAGATCGTTCATATTTGTATTAATTGGATAGCGTGGTACTTGAAGATGGGTAAGAGGCTCGGAGGTCCGACACGTGATATGAAGCCAGCTGGAAGTCCGGACTGATTTCCGTTAACGATAAGACGAAGAGAGTAATGCCTAAAGTGAGCAAATGTGTGACCAACATGAGCAACAACGTAAGAATCATAATGAACAACGTGTAAAATAGTATGAGCAAAGCAACAAGTGGGGAAGAGCAAAATGTAAATAGTAAATAAGTCCATAAATTTTCGTTTACTCTTCTAGATCTTCACATTCAAGAAGTTGAATGCCCAGGTGTTGTTTACTGATGTCTGATCCACTACAGAAAATATTGTGTCAATGGTCATGACCAAGAGAGTGCGGAAGTTTGGTGCACAACCACAACGGGATTAATTAGCCCTTGATCCACACTTGAACCGTGGAATCCATGGGGGGACTGAATAAAGTCAACCCCTCAACTGGATAGTAAGACGTGAATGGACCGCAGTAGTGGCCCTGACAGGACGAGTTGTGATTAGAAATACTAATCATTTTTCTAGCAGGGTGAGTAACCAGTGCGAATTCGCACCCATATAAGAGAAAAGAAACCAGTGAGTGGGCATGTGGATGCGCACTGTACGCTCAGCAGAATACCAAATGGCCAACCCTTTAAAAATGAAAAAAATTACTTCAATTGTTCCCTCGGTGGTTAGTGACCATTCCAGGGGATACTAGGGATAGGTCGCATGATGTTTTGAGTTGCGAGCCCCGTGCCGGGGTAACTAGGGCTAGCCCTCCCACTTGCAATGTCTAAGAAATAAAGTATATTATTATTATCAATTATGGCCCCCGCGGGCAGAAACAATTAAACAGACCAGTGTAGGAAGCTGTGGGCAATTAGTAATAGAAATATCTGAGAACCATATTTGCCCATTCAGCTAAGTAGCCACCAAATAGCTAAAGCTAAACCAGCTAAAACATTCAACGCGGCTAAAACAGCTAAATAGTCAATTACTTAGTACCACTTTTAAGCAGTAGCAGATGGAGTCTTCTTGAACTTAAGCAACAACTTCTTGAAAAAGTCTGTCTTCTTCTCCTTGGTGTCGGCAGACTTCTTCACCTCCTGGATGGCATCCTTGCCCTTGGTGGTATCGTCGGTGGCAGCGACTGGCTCAACTGCAGCGTCAGCAGGAACGGCGGCATCAGTAGATTCCACTGGGGCCTCAGTGGTTTCAACAACTGGCTCAACAACCACTGGCTCAGCAGTCTCAACTGGGGCGGCATCCTCGACGGAGGTGGCCACGACTGGTTCAGTAACAACTGGCTCAGCAACTGCCTCGGCAGCCTCTCCCTCCGTTGCAGTGGCGTCCTTAGCGTCAGTAGTGGTTGCCTCTGGAGCGGCAGTAGTCTCAGTCAAGTTCTCCTTGGAATCAGATGAGAAGATCTTGGAAGCTCTTTTAACCTTGTCTTTGATACCCATTGTAGCTAAAAAGAAAAGTAATGGTGGCTGGGTGACGGTGGGCAGTGATGGCACTATTTATACTTGACAGACAGTGCAGGAGGAGTGATTAATTTTTTGTTACCGTGCTATCAGGGCCTGAGTCTTGTCCCACAGCTACAATGTGGCTTTCATGCCAGAGACGGGTTTCAAGTGTCTACCGATGTTTCAATGAATAGAATCGAAATGGTATGGGCTGCTTGGAATTGTTTGTAATTGGTGGGCATTACTTATTTTCTCTTTTTTGCCTCGTTTCTCTGTCTTTTTTTTGCGCTTCTTGCCTCGTCACTACAATTGGGTGTTTATAGCCTCTGGACCCTGCACTGACAAACCCAATGGCTGCAAACATTACTTGACGAAACAACACATGTCAATGGTGCATTGAGGTGGTTACCGGACCCATTGGGTGGGGAGGAGAACTTTTTTTAATTTTTTTCATCCGTTCAGCCAGACATTTTTTTCTGGCTATTTGGCATTGAAGCATGTCATGCAATCTGGCTGGTCTTCCATGTCGGAACTGGCCCATAGCCGTGGACTGTGTGCAGCATGTTGACTGGCGGTTCTCGTAACCACAACAGAGACGCTATGGGTACTGCAGTCTAGCTGGAATGGACGGGATCGAAATAGGATTCTGGATATGATTGGCAAAAGGTAGATGAGTTGGGTTGATTTATGATGGATCAGAAAGATTGGCGTTTTTGTTTTTTTTTTTTACTGTTTTCCTTTTTCTAGTTTGTTTCCTGTTTTCGCTTTTTTTGAGACCTAACTTTTTTGTTCATGGTTACCCTCATTCCGTCTCTTTCTCACTACTTCTTCAGCCGCGCCTATCTCACATGTTTTACCTCATCGCTTCCGTGGAATTTCCGTCAATACTGCACCGCCACATGGCGTGGCTGGCGGGACTATTTTTGTTTTTGTTCTCGATTGCTTTGGTTGAATGCTGTTGTTTCTCGTCAAGCGGGTATTCTTTCACTTTTGTTCGGTCATGTCATTATGGCTCATATAGTGGACCAAGGAAAGACGTTTTTGGTGTCATTCGTGTTTTTTAGTGCACTTATTTTTTGTTTTATTTTCTTTTTGCATTTTCGAATCGTTCTTGCCTTTTATGCCCAGCCTTCTTTTCTTACCCTTTAGGTCGTGTTTCATCAACATTTCTTTGTCCAGTTGTGACGATGGGTAGGTGATCTCATTTGACACTGCCTTTCCATGTCTCCATCGGTGGATTCTTTTCTTCAATTATTGTTATTGATTAATTTTAGGATCTTTGTCTCCGCTTATTTTAATGCAATTTTCCTCTCTTTATTCAACTTTTCTTTCTCGTGTTTCTCGTTCTTCGCCTTACTCAACTTCCTTCTTGAAAACCTTCATCCATCCCTCACATCAAAAGTTCCACCAACTACTCTTTTAATGTCACGTGATACTGCTCGCGTGCTCCAAAATTTTTCCACTACCATGATACCAAACCAAAATGGTTCAATCTGATACGGTCTCAACCCCGTCGCTTATTCTATCCAATCCTTTGGTTCCACTGCTTTATGACTTGTCACTCAAAATCGACCACTTAAAACCCAACTTCGTGGGTACTCTTGTTGCATCATTGGTTGAAAACCCGTTATGCCTGGTACCAAAGTCCGACTTTTCCGTGTCTCTCCATTGCAACAAAATCGTCATTACCAGAGCAACTTTGAAATATGGTACTGTGGAACAGAAATTGACCGTCTCATACTCCAGAGCTGCTCAGATTGTCACGTTGTCTGCGGACATTGAGGCAGCTGAGATCATTCAGAATGACCCTCGTCTTGAGCTCACATTCATGGCCTCGGTTACTGCTATCAAGACATTCCGTGATGAGACCTATGGAGTTTTCAAGACCAATTACTCCGATTCCTTGGAAGGAAAATCCGACAACTACGTCATTGCCACCCACTCTCAGCCATTTGGTTGTCGGGCCATCTTCCCTGTCATTGATGAGAGTATTCTGAAAGTGCCTGTTAAACTCACTATCACAACAAAATCGGCGTTCAAGGTGATTTCCAATGGAGCTTTGGATAAGTCCACGATCGTCGATATGACTGACGAATCCGTATTCGAATTTAAGCAGACTCCCCCAATTTCTCCATCAGTCTTTGGTTTTGTCATTGGAGATTTTGAATGTGTGCAATCTACTGAAAGCAACATCCCTGTGAGAATCTTCGTTACAAAAGGTGATAGTACTAGAGCCACATATGCTTTAAAGGTGGCTACTGATCTCCTTCCTCGTTTTGTCACTCTTTTCGGAGAAGATTACCCTCTTGATAAATTCGACCTTGTTGCGCTTCCCTTCTTGAGTGACTGGGTGATGGAAAACTGGGGAATGGTTACTGTTATTAGAGATTCTCTTTTGTTGAATGAAATTACTGCCGATGAAAGTGATAAACTTCAATTGAGACAATTGATCTCGCACCAATTGACCCACCAATGGATTGGAAACTTGATCTCATTTGATGATTACAAGTGGATGTGGTTAGTTGAAGCATTTGCAACCTGGGTCGGTAACTATGTGTTATCCTTGGCAGGAATTGAACCTACAGACGCCCTGAATTATAAGTTGGATAAAGTGTTCGAACTTGAAACTTTGAAGAACTCTGATTGTTCATTGGCCAACTCCATGCCAAGTTTCCACGAACATATGGGACTGTTGAAAATTGATTTGGAATCTAGGACGAACTCCATTTTTGAGAAACATGCCTATGATAAAGGAATGGTTTTGCTTAATATGATCGGCTCATTGTTTCAACTAGAAAAACAGGCAAATTCTTTGCAACCTTTCTTTGACTCTTTCAAGAAGGTCTTTGAAGCCTTTAAATTTAAGACCATCAAACCGTTCCAAATGTGGAACGTTTTAAACGAAGATATCTCTATTGATCTCTTGAGTTTCGTTCACTCCTGGATCCAATACAATGGGTACCCACTTTTGACTGCCAAGACGGATAACAATAAACTCCAAATTGTTCAGAACCAATATTTGGTTGATGCAGAAGACGAAAATGTCCAAATTGAGAACCAGCCATTCCATGTGCCGTTGGCATTGAAGCTTCTTGGTGATGATGGAAAGATTAAATATGCGAACTTAATGCTCACCGATCGGTCCATCGAGCTCGATATTCCTCCCAATCAACTTGTCACCTTGAATGCAGACAGACAGTTCTACTATTCTGTTGCCTATGACAGTACATTGCAAGACTCACTTCTTGAACACATCTCGGCCAACAATTTATCATCCTTGGAGATAATTGGTATAATCAATGACTATGGAAAGATTTTGGGCCAGCGGGTCCCCAAAAAGAATTCCGAATTCTATGGATCCAATGCCATACTCATGATTCTCTCTATTTGCAATGTTGTTGTTGGGCAACTGTGGAAACTTGACTTCGAAGTTTTGAAAATCTTGTTGGGATACTTAGAGGAGATTAACGTCACGTTTGTGCATTTCAGCGACTATGAGAAGTTCGAGAAGTGGCAGGATAATTTCAGTGCCAAGTTATTTCACAAGATTGGAGGATGGAATACTGTTCTCCTGTTGAAAGACAGCTCGTACAACCCAATTGAGTACGAGGTCAGAGGCGTTGTTCTCCAGCTCGGGATCGACAGCAAAGAAAGTCAAGATGTGTGCAAAAAGTTGTACAAGAATTTTGTCAATGGTGGAACAGCGCAGAAGTTTATTCCTAGAGAGATCTTAGGCAGCGTGTTCAATGTGACTATGGCACATGCCCAAATGCAAGAGTACAAGCAGATTCTCAACCTTGTGAAGAACGCAGATGTTTCCTACTTGAAGCACACCAATGCAAGCGCACAAGAGCTTCAAACAGCAGCAGTGGCATCACTTGGATTCAGCATCAAAGACGATCTCCTCGGCAAGACATTGCACTTTGTTAGCAACAACATCGACTCCAAGTTGATCGAGTTGGCACTTATCGGGTTCAAATACCACCATAGTCTGACTATCAAGGAGAAGCTTTGGGCTTGGTACCGAGTGAACTACGATCAATGGGTGAAGCGGTCATTACGTAAAGGATCCGATTGGTCGAAGCAGATCGGCATCACGGTGGGAAACATTTCCAGACTTGTGCTTGGAGAGGTGATGCAGTATAAGCGCAATAGCGTGGAACAGTTTGTCGAGGAGAAGCTGAAATCACTCCCTCCACACGGACTTAGGGAAAGATGGGAGAATGTCGAGGCAGAAAACAAGGAGAAGAGGTATATTGCCGAGCACTATGACGCAGTAGTATTCGCACTTAACATGTAAATAATATTAGTATATAACTAAACAGGAGAAGGAAAAGAAGATCAACATAACAACAGACGAAAACTGTAAATGAGGTAAAAGAATTGAAGTTTCAATCTATAAAACATTGGCAGGTTCAATTGTATAAATAGCCCCGGATAGAACTGCCCATAGCTAAAAAGTACTCATAGCTAAAAAGTGCCCATAGCTTAAAAGTAAGTTATAGTTCCCACAGCATGCGACGGTTGTCACCGTTTTTGTTAACAGCTTTCAAGATTCCATGTGCGATGCGATCACAACGGTCAATGTCCACTGGTTTTTTCAGCTCGACTGAAGACACAGACTGCGACCGGCCAGCCGGTTTCGATCTTGCTGGAGGTCTGGCAGCAAGCATGAGAAGTTTTGAAGTTCTGAGTTTTCACCAATGGAGCAAATTTGGTGCGGAATTGTCTCAACTAAATAGCCTCCTTCAGGCAGGTGACAATCTAAGAGGTTGCATAACTAAGACCACCCTACAGGCTGCGCATTTAAAGATTTGATACTAAGGTACACTACGATCTAGTCTAGGCCCCATGTACGATTTTCATAGGGGAGTGCGTCCCCTATTTCATTAGGTATGGAACCTTCCGAGACAATTCTAATTGGTTCGGTTAGCCCGAGTTTTTGCGAGGACCACAGTTGATAGGCTGCGAGACACTTTACACCGTTCAAATTGTTAAGACGTCTTGTGCCTTTTAGAGTGTGTTAAGGCGTCTTGTACCTTTCAGTGTCGCTTTTTAGGAGTGCGACCTGGAGTTGTCATATTGAGATGTCATTTGATAGTGAAACTCGGGATTCTTTCTTGCGTAGAATGCTCCTATGAAACCTTAGGAAATTCTCACCTAGGACAGCCATAAATGGTTGATATGGTAAAGGGGATTATTATGGTGGGGGATTTTCTTGCGGTAAGGAATTGACAAAATAATGTGTTTTAGTCGAAAACGACCTACCGAAACAGAAGGAGCCCCAACATGGTGCGGAACACAATAAACACAATAAACAAAAAAAAAAAAAAATATCCTCACCTTGTGTGCAATATGCATCTCATTCCCCATTGGTGAAAATCCCGGATCGTCGTACGGTCGGTCCGATTGGTCCAATTTGTCAATTGCAACGTTGCACTAAATAGCTAGACAAGGTAGTAGTGCTTTTTCGCTGTTGACAAGGTTCTTTAATTTGTAGTACATATTTTCTTCCCGTTGACTGTTGGTGACGGGTAACTTGCACCATGCACGCTGTAAAGCGCTAATGCTCGCATTTGTCATTTGGTCATCTGACCCTTGTCACTGTACGGCTTTGCAAGCACCAGTGAAAATCTCCAATTTCATTTGCGATTGCGGGTATAGGGGTTCAGTATAAGGGGTTATTAAACAAAATAGGAAGTGAGATGGATAGGAGATGGATGTGAGGTGGATATACAACTTACGAGTAAGATGTCTGACCTGCAACTTGTTATCACATGGCTTGTCGAATCAATTTTTCAAAAGATTATGTGAGAAATTTTTTGAGTTGTATGAAAACAAGATTGTGTCGATATGTGGAGGTGTAGATGTGAGTCATGTGCTAAGGATGAAATGACTCAAATGACGGGATTGTTGTGTTGTATTCAACTCAAGTAACTCGATCGTTATCCAGGCAGTACATGCAATGTATATGCGAACTAGATGGTATGTATGAACGGCTATATGGTCTATATGAACTACATCTACTCCATGTGATACGAACAGGGAGAAATAATTAATGAAACCCTATAGTGGTTAATGTGACGCTTGAACCAGCATCCGATGCACGTTAGTCCATAGGTTCGTTTCGACATCAGACTTACGGTACTGGCCTATTTCGCCTTCTCTGGAACTTCCTCGGGTTGCTGATCCTCTCCTGCCTTCAACTCGGCCTCCAAGTCCAAGTTTTCTTGGATATTCCATAATTCACCATAAAGCGATCCTGGTGTGTGGAGTAAACTCTGGTGCGTACCCTCCTCTTGTACGGCTCCCTTGTTAAGCACAATAATCTTGTCGCTATCAGCGATTGTTCGAAGCCTGTGCGCGATCAGAACATTTGTAGAACGATTTTCTCTAAACACATTGCGCAATGTGCGAAGCAACGCCTGTTCTGTGTGCGTGTCGAGTGCACTAGTTGCCTCGTCAAAGAACATCACTGACGACTGTTTCAAAAGCACACGCGCAATTGCCAATCGCTGCTTTTCTCCCCGGAAATCATGAGGCCCCGCTCTCCTACGATAGTGTTCGTACCTTCCGGAAGCTCTTTGATCAACTTATCGAGCTGCACCTTCTCAATTGCCGAGTAGATTTCTGAATTGCTTGCAGTCAAGCGACCGTAGCGAATATTCTCCAAGATGGTGTCGTTGAAAAGCGGTGTCTCTTGAGGCACCACTCCAATGGCTCTCCGCAACGACTCCAAGTTCACCTTTGAGATGTCCTGGCCATCGATCAAGATGCGGCCTGACGTCACGTCGTAGAATCTGAACACCAACTTCAAAATGGTGGACTTGCCCAGGCCAGAAGGTCCAACAATAGCCACTCTTTCGCCAGCAGGAATAGTAAATGAGACGTTTCTAAGAATAGGTCTATCGGGATGGTACCCGAATGTGACGTTCTCAAATCTGATCTCTCCTGGTTTGATTGGACTGAGTGCCAATAGAGGTGCATTTGGAGCCTGCTTAATCACCACATCGTAGTTCTGGAGCTGGAACAAGTTCTCCATGTCGAGCAACGACTGCTTGAGTTCACGGTAAACAGATCCCAAGAAATTCAAAGGAACCAGCAATTGGAACACCAACTGGTTGATCAAAACCAAGTCACCCACACTGAGGGCACCAGTGGAAACACCTTGGCATCCCATGTACATCATGGCCGTGAGAGCCAGGGTGAAAATGAGGTTCTGGCCCGCGTTAAGGAATGCCAATGACGTTGCAACCTTAATGGAGGCCTGTTCGTACTTGGTAAGCGACTCATTGTATTTGGAGCACTGAAATGCCTCATTGTTGAAGTACTTGACTGACTCATAGTTAATCAACGAGTCAAGAGCCACCGAAGCAGCCTGGTTGTCTGCATTGTTTGCTTGACGACGGAATCCCGTTCTCCAAGCGGTTGTGCGGATGGTGAACACGGAATACGCTGCCATTGTCAATAAAGTGACTGCTGCGAATTGGAGGCCATAGTTATAGGTCAAGATACCACACACCACGGAAATTTCAAATGTGATGGGTATAATGTGAAACACCATAGCACTCAACACATAACTAATACCTTTTGTTCCTCGGTCAATTGCCCGAGTCAACCCACCAGTTTGTCGCAGTAGGTGGAACTGGAGATCCATGTCCAAAAGATGCCTGAATGTATTGTTGGCCACTCTTTTAATAGCCAGTTGGGAAACCGACGCAAACACAGCGTTACGGAGCTCTCCGAACAACACTGCTCCAAACCTGGCTCCTCCATATGCTAGAATTAACGTACCCATGACTGTTCCTATGGTACCCAATTGTTCAGCCCATTCAATATTCATTTCATCAATGATGCTCTTGAAGAAAAAGGGCACCTGGACGTTCAAGAGCTTAGAGCCTATCAAGAGCAGAAGAGCTACCACCACTCTGACTTTGAACGCCCGATTATCCTTGGGCCAAATCGTAGCCAAGAGCGACCGGAGCATCTTCACTTGAGAAGTAGAGATTTGCCGCCCAAATAAATAAGTGGACGAGTCCTTCTTTCCGTGAGCATCTGGCTGTTCGGGGGTATTTGAAGCCAATCTTGTGAAAGTTAGGGCAATTGGTTTCACATTGGACCATCTTTTGGGAAGTTTGGGGACCACAGGAATCAGAGCCGCTGGACGAACGGCGAAGGTCCTGAGAAGTGAGACGTGCCGAAGTGCGCCACTCCTCGAAACTCGCAGAAGAGGAAGCAACATTCAGGTGGTTTCCGTTTCCTATCGATCGTGGAGTGAAATGAAGTGAGTCGTTACTGTGGCTTTATATGTCGGCCGAAAACGGATCCGAGTGAGGTTATGGGAGATTCGGAGATAGGGGGTGTATTTAGTTGATTCTTGTAGTGAATTCGGTGGCTGATTGACCATTGTAAACTTGGAGTATTAGTTTAGAGAATTTGGCGTTTCGGTGACCTTAAGGTACTTTTTGGATTTTTCACGCATGTATTTGAGTCAGTTCGTATTTTGTGAGCCAATTTTCTTCACTCGCACAATACACTTCTTACATAAGTTTGAACAAATGATAATCGAAAAACTAAAAAATAAAAATAAAGAAGATAATAGAAAAGCAAAATACAGAGCATGCAACGAATTGAATGAATCAGACTATACAAATAATTCAACAACCAAAGTCTGTTTCCGTTAAGCTTTATTGACCAACATGATGATACATTTGAGGTCATATTTTCGTTTCCCGAAAGAAGTTCATAAACTATCAGCCCAGGCCAAATGTCGAAGAATCCAAATGTCCTTTTTGAAGAGATATATCAATTGTTGTTCTCAGGGGAATAACATTCTACACTATTCTTCAATATTTCTGAACTATTCTATGGGTGCGAAAAAGTCACTGTATTCATTTATTGCGTTCTATTAATTCCTGATTAGTTTTCAGCGTTGGTCTTGGACGAGAATTCGGCCTGCTTCACCAAGTTCATTGGTGCATCCATCTTTGGCAACATCACCTCAATCATTCTGATTCTGGAGTTCTCGTTGAAGGCAGCATTGTTGAACAAGCTGTCGATTTCAGCAACGGTAGAAACTCTGGTGGTCTCGTAGTCCTTAGACTTGAAGAGTGGCAACAAAGCCAAGTTGTCCCATGGCTGGATGTCGTTGTAAGTGGCAGTCTCACCGTGAATCAATCTCTCAATGGTGTAACCGTCGTTGTTCAACACGAACAAGTATGGAGTGGTCTCCCACTTAACCATGGTGGAGATTTCCTGGACAGTCAATTGCAAGGAACCATCACCAACGAACAAGATAACTCTCTTCTTTGGGTCGATCTCCTGAGCAGCCATGACAGCACCGCAGGTGGCACCAACAGTGAAACCAATGGAACCCCACAACACCTGCGAAATACCAATACAGTTGTCTGGGAAGTAGGACTGGACAATACCGAAGGCAGAGGTACCGGTCTCAGTGATGATAATATCACCCTCTCTGAACCAGGAGGAAACTCTGGACCACAACCACTCCTGGGAAATTGGTGCATTGTCACCTGGAGAAGGCACCACTCTCTTCTGAGGAACTGGAACTGGAGTGTAGTTAGACACTCTGGAGCCAATGCCAGCCAACAAGTTTTGCAAAGCCTCCTTCATCTGGACACCTGGGAAGGTGGCCTGTCTGATTTTAGTGTAGTCAGAGTGGAACTCGACAATGTTCTTGGTCTTGTAGGAGTAAGAGAAAGAACCGGTGTTGAAGTCAGACAACAAAGCACCGACAGACAACACCAAGTCAGCAGACTCGACAGCCTCCTTGACAGCTGGCTCAGACAAGGAACCGACGTATACACCTCCGAATCTTGGGTGAGACTCGTTGACGGTGGACTTACCCATTGGAGTGACAAACACTGGGAAGTTGGTTGCATCGATCAACTGAGCAACCTCAGCTCTACAGTCGTGTCTGGAAGCACAGGCATCCACCAAGATGACTGGGTTCTTAGCCTGAGAGACCAAGTCCAAAACGGTCTCAATGACCTCAGTCTGAGCATCTGGGTCGTTTTGCTTCAAGGACAAGTCAATTGGAGTGTCCAACAAGGAAGCTGGGACGTTCAAGTCGACCAAGTTAGCTGGCAAACCAACGTAAACAGGTCTCTGGTGGACGTAAGCCTCTCTGATGCATCTGTCAATCTCAGAAGGAGCAGAGTTGATGTCGGAGATGAAAGCAGTGGTCTGAGAGATGTTGTTAGACATTCTGTGGAAAACGGTGAAGTCACCGTTACCCAAGGTGTGGTGCAACAACAATTGCTTAGCCTGAGAAGAGATAGATGGAACACCGACAACGTGCAACATACCAACGTGCTCAGCGTAAGAACCACCAACACCGTTCAAAGCAGACAACTCACCAACACCGAAAGTGGTGATAAGACAAGCCAAACCCTTGACTCTGGAATAACCGTCAGCAGCGTAAGCAGCATTCAATTCGTTGGCGTTACCAGCCCATCTCATGCCATCGACCTCGTAGACCTTGTCAAGAAGAGACAAGTTGAAGTCACCAGGAAGACCGAAGATGGTTTGAACGCGAAGTTGGTTCAATCTTTCGAAAAGATATCTACCCAAAGAAATTTCAGCCATGATGTTTTAGTGTTTTATGTTTTTGTGTTTTTTGATAGGGATCGACACTTATGGCCTTGTGGACTCCTTTTTATACGGTGAAGCGAATGGAAAGTCAAACTCCGAAGGTGGCATGATGAGTTTGCGTAAGCGCATATTTCTCACCACATAGTGCCATGAGGCCACTCACTAGCGCATACTACCTGGGTGAGTTGGGGTGCGAACCTCCTCCTAAGCGCATAATCATATTACTATGCACTTACGGGGCCGGAAATCCTGGACGACCCCTCAAGTTGCGAGTATCAGTTAAGAGAGGCATATCACGATTTCGCCCTCCATTACACAATATTGGATTATCCAGTAAGGGGGTGAGATAGGGAGTGTCCAATGCGGCCCGATCAGTGGAGGAAGGGTGGTACATTATCCAGGACATAGCACCACCTTTCCGAATGGTATGCGCTTAGAAGGAACCCGACCACCGGGTCAGGGCGGGAGAATCAGGAAAGTTCAGGAAATACGCGAGGCAATGCTGAGATCATTGTATGTAGCATTGCTTGAATTTGAGAAAGAATTGGAAATTGACATTGAGATTTGTCCAGCATTTTACTTTTGTTTACAAACTTTCTAACTTGAATTCATAACTTTTTATCTTCATAATCTCTTCTTTCCTTCGGTTTACTTTTTTCTTTTGTTCTTTTTCTTTGAAAATTTAACTCAATCTATTCCTATTCAAAATTACATTGACAATTTATCTCCTCCTCTCAAAGTCTTTTCTCCTCATGTTATTTTACCTCAAGTTCGTCTCATTTTCCTCACTTTTTCCACACTCTATTCATTGCTTTTTCCGTTTGCGTGTTCCTCTTGCCGGGTAACCCCATCTCGTGCGAAAACATCACCTGAATTCCACCATGTGAACACATACTCGTGACCTTATCCACAACAAGTCTTTCTAATCACGTTGATATAATCACGTTTTGATAACAGATAGTCTGCAAAAAAAAAAAAAATTAAGCCACATAGCTTCATACATTCGGAACTTCAATCTAATTAAAGTTCTCCTGTTCAATTGCTTGTCTGCTTAGCCGTCCATTTTTTTTCCTCCCTCATCCCTTAAATTATGGCTAACAAGAGAGAAAACATGTCCCCATACGGAGACTCCAAGAAGACCAAGCTCGATGATTCCAAAAAAGAGGACATCGCCATTGATTCCGAATTGTTGGGTGACCAGTCGTCTTACGCCGGCAACGAATCATCTACCAAGGATGAGGATGATGCCGCTGTTGCCGCTGCTGCCTCTTTGGTTTCTGATGCCGATACGGCTAACGCTGCCGCTGCCGCTTTGAGCCATCAACAACAACCACACCTTCACCTCCACCATCAGCAGCAGCAGCAGCAACAACAACAGCAGCAGTTGCAGCAGAGATTGACATACGACCACCACTACGGACAGCAGGTGCACGCTGCTCAACAACACCACAGACTGGACTCCAACATGTTGCAGCCAACGACATTGCCCCCATCCAACAACTCCAAGCCTCCTCACGGCTCAGAGGAGTGGCACAGAGTAAGAAGAGAGAACCACAAAGAGGTGGAGAGAAGAAGAAGAGAGTCCATCAATAAGGGAATTAAAGAGTTGGCTGCATTAATCCCAACCTCCGACACCAACAAGGCAATGATCTTGCTGCACGGTGTAGAATTTATCAAGAGATTGAAGGAGAACGAAAATAACAATATCGAGAAGTGGACGTTAGAGAAATTGTTGACTGAACAAGCTGTGAGCGAGTTGAACGCTTCCAACGAAAAGTTGAAGGCCGAGTTAGAGCGCGCCTACAGAGAGATCGAACAGTTGAGAAGAAAGCTTGAGGAGAAGCAGTAAGCGATATTTGTAATTTTAGTTGTTCTGTAATGTATTCTTATTATGTGTTGCTTATGAAGCGAATGGTATATGCAAAAGGTTTAGTTAAACCAAAGTAGTGGGGAGTATGCAAGCAAATCATGTATCAGCCTCCTGAGGTTACCATCTCCTCAGGTAACATCTTGCTCTTCTTCACCTTCCTGATACCGGTCCTTTCCGTGAGTGAATTTTCTATAGAGCTGTTTATATCTCTCAACCTCCTTCTCGTAAGTGTTGTAGTTTTGACGCATAGCATGCAAGAATGGGTCGTACTTCAACGGCCTGAAGTCTGGGGCATGTGAAACTATCCTGGCAGTGGATTTGCCAAAGAGTAGGTGCATTATTTCATTCTCATGCACCAAGGTCATTTCTCGGGATGCAATGTAGTCTTTAAGAATGTCATCATTTTGTAACAACTCCAAAAGGTCATGCTCTTTGAAATTCAACAAAGAGGTCAACTCCTTCTTAGTGAGATCTTGGCTAAGTCCAGGCTTGACAAAGTTAGAGTCGGTCGCCTCAGACAGATAGTACTTGAGCCATTCTTTTCTGTGACGCAAGAAGAAACGTAAGTCATCCTGGTGGACCCAGAGTCTGAGCTGCGGCATGAATAAGCGGGACCGGAAGTATTTCTGCAACATTCCATTATCCTTGTACTCAGTAGTAAGTAAATCAGAATATCTCTTAGGGATATAGGCCACCTCACCCTCAGCATAGGATCTGACCAAAGGCGAGAGCTCCGACAAATGGGAAAAATGACGGTTTCTGCAATTGTAGACTCGCATCTGGTCGTTTACGTCTTTCGAGGAATGAAGATCCCTCAGGAAGTCATCTGGCAACAAATAGTCGTATCTTTCTGGGGCCTTGTCTGCACTGACAGCCAAAGCAGTAATGTCAACGTACAAACCCGTGTCAATATCGATGAATCTGGCATCAATGTTATTGTTTCCGTTGGCGTGACCTCTCAGGGTGATAAAAGTTCCACAATCCAAAAAGTATCTTCCAAAACCATCGTTTGGATCTTCGACAACGAGCGATTGGTTGAAGTTTATACTGAGTTTCTCCAAGTCACGAATGGGAACTTGGACATCCACATCATTATCCCAGGGAAAAGCAATACCATTCCAATACCATGACAACAAGGAGCCGTGGGCCAACCACGTGGTGACACCAGTCATTCTACAAAAGGAAAGCCACACACGGACCATTTTATGGAGGGTTGTGACCTGCTCGTTAGAGCCCAACTGAATCCCGTTGAAGAATCTCCAGTCGTAGTGATCACCCAAAACATTCTCGAAGATTCTGGCCTCACTGAAATATTTGGGTGGAGCTTTCTCGACTTGCAAACTATAACGCAAAGATTCCATGTAAGTCTGCTGCTGTTTGGTCAACGTAGCGCCAGATTTCTGCAAGTCTTGGAGCTTAGTGATGGTACGAATGGGTTGAATGACAAAATCTTCGTGACTCAACTTGACCTCGTAGTCATTAATCACCTCGTCCCTTTTAGGAGGAACCTCCTTTTTAAGTCTCTTGAACATCTTTAAAGTGTTAGCTTGTGTTGGCGAGTTGTACTTCATGTATCCATCCACTAGTCCACTGCGCAAGAGTTTGGACTTGAAAGTAGGCGAATAGCTGTAAAAACCATCGTTAGTTAAAAACACAACCGCTCTAGGAGGCTCGGCCGAAGAGTACAAGTAAGCCTTTCCAGCAAGTCTGGCCTTTTCGGGAGTCATACGGCCAAAATACTTCTGGACATTAAATCCCATTCTCTGAGTGTTTCCGTCATTGTGACCTTCAGGCAAATCTTTGTCGTTGACACAAAAGTCTTTGACGTTCTTCGTTTCGTGATAGACACGGCCCTCCTTGTCTTTATACTTTTCCTGCTCAATCTTCTGGGCGTCGAAAATCAACTCACAAGTCAGTTGCTCATGGTCTGGGTTGAACAAGTATGGGTTAAGCACAGACATGTCCATCCAGTCCGCCCAATGGAAAGGGGCTTCTTTGATTACTCCCTTTGTCAACTCCACACGAAGAAAATTATAGTAGAAGGCCAACGTGAAGCGAGGATCAAATGGTTGAACATCTGGTCTCAGATTCTTTGGCAACCGATAATAGTCAGGAATCAGTAGTTGAGTTTGCTCCTCCAGGATCACTGTGTCGGTAACCCAGTATTTATCTTCTTTGTCATTTTTTTTCTTTTCTTGAAAAAGTTGGTCAACCATCTTGTTGAAATGGGAGCCAGACTCTGAAAGTGACGAGTGTGATACTCCAGAACTAGCCCATGTAGAGAGAGACAACGTGTCCATGTAATTTAGGTCTTTCAAGGGCTGTAGGGATCCAGCCAGCAGAATCGATAATGAAATCATCACCAATAGGCCAACCACCACAGCCACCTGGATGTATCTTTTCCGAAAGGTGAAGAACATGGTGGATAAAGGAGTAGGTGGTGAAGGAAAATGAAAACAAGTCGCAGACTTCGATCGGAGAATCTTGTATCGGTTGCAGGCTTTTCTTTTTTTTTTTGTCCTGTCTTTTTAATTTCGCTTTTGTCTTGCTCCAACGCACCTAAGGAATCTCTTGGGAGCCAAGCACGGGGCTCATGTGCTTTTTTTGGAGCCAAGATGGGATGGCCAGAGGGTTGCAAAGTGTTGGGGGATGAGTAATATAGATGTAAAGGTTGAAATTTGACTGACTTCTTGAGACATGGTAGTTAGATAGTAAGGGAGTCAATTACATTCACCCAATGGGGTTCTGAAGCCGAAGATCGCCGCGAATGCTGACCATCTTGTGCTGCATATGCAGCAACTGAATCCCGCAATGGGGGTTCGGGGTTCGTCTCTATGTGGGGACAAGTCGGGCGAAAATACGACCACGACGGATCCGAGTTTGATAAACCCTACAATGGTGGCATCTACATGTACACGACCGCCATACCTCGACTTACGGGCTTGTGATTGAAGTTTCCGTGATCGTTATTACTACCCCTGCTTTCTGGGGATTTCCTACATTTTCAAAAGTTGCATGGACCTCTGCATGAGGTGCAAATCGTCCACCAGTTGTTGTATGCATACTGCAGGGTGAAACAGCAAAAAGCGGCAACACTCAGACGACCACTAGCCTTGGCAAGCGATTATTTTTAGATCAAGAGCTTCGAGAAAAGGGCTCAATGTCCCCCAAGAAAATCTCAAAGATTGGGGAGTTTTCATGTACTTGAAATATGCTAGTAATTGTAGACTTTGACAGTCTGCACTGAAACAATATCGACAGGACTGTATCTATACCAGTATCTACAGAGTGTTGATTTGGAATGACCTGCACATAAATGGCACTGCTGCATTCGCGCCTTACGTGACAGATTAGAATTGTTAAATGCAGAAGAACAACTCGGCTTGTTCACAGTTCCGATCCCCATTCATGAAACCGGCCCGTCGAAGCCCCGATTAGCATCGTATTTTGACCGTCTGAAATGACTGATTTCATAGTCGAGATAACTAATCAATTGTAATCGTACTTATGGTTTTGAAATGCGATGGACTTTTCTGGGCTTAGTACAATTACTTTTTTCTTCAGTCTTCAGTAGATCTTTTTTCAATTGCTTTGTTCCGACCTCCTCATCCTTATCGTGTCTCCGTTAACTCCGTATCTTTCGCCCATTGTCATTATTGTAATTGTGACAGATTTGATGTCTTAGTGTTCACTAAGCTTCCTTAACCCAACATTTTCCAGGTCTTTCCAATTAAGCTTTCTCCCGATGTGCTCTTGTGCAAAACCTTGTGATTCTCGTTCAAATTGCCCTTGCAGCATCTCTTGTTCATTGGTGCGCGTGCCATCCAGGTCGATTAGGTTACGAATACACTCTCCACCTCGTACAAAAAAATGAAAATGATTCCTTGTTGGTATCCAATAATTTTCGGTAGTTTTAAAGTGTTCGGTCAGTTGTCTGTAAATCTTCAGTCAAATTTCAGCGAACTTTAGGCAGTTTCTTCTAGAGCAATGTGGGTCGAAACTGCCAACGATCCAACTGTCTTGACTATCCAGCTACCCTAACCATCCAACTACCTGCTCCATTCACAGATCTTGTCCTGCCAACACTTTCTGTAATATTGAACTGGGGTTTGGGTCAGAAATTCTATTGAACAAACTCTATGGGGAATAAACCTAAGAAATTTTGAGATGGAAATGAAGCACGGACAATGACAAATAACCTTCAATTAAATCATCGGTTTGCCGGGAGGTAGTAAATTTCGTGAAATTTGAAGAATGGATCAAAATGAGTTCTTAATCGACGAATGTAGTGACAGAGAGATGTGAAGGCTGTATTAGCATGGTTGAATTATCTTCTTCTCACAACTTAGCCTAGAGTTACCAGCAGGTTGGAGGGGGATATTGAAGTAGTCTTAGTTGAAGCAGTCTACGAGGTCGCCCGTAAGGCTACTGGACAAGCCATCCCTATTACTTTCTAAGTATTCCCTATTATACCATAACCTACAATCTCCTACAATTTCCTACGATTCCTGCTATTCATCACTTCTCTTTATAAATCCACTGTTTCCCTGGTTCCCCCAACCAACACCTTGTAACACTTAACCATCTCTACCAAGCCATTCTGAAAATCTCAATAGCCCATCGTACTTCAATAAAAGTACTAACGGAAAATCTCCAGAGATGAAGAAAGAATTAGAATTAATCGCCATAAGTTCTAAAGCTGCAAAATTTTTTGATAAATGTACTTTCTTAAAGTAGCCAATACTACAAATTCCCTTATCGATTCACTGTTTTACCTTGATCGTATTCTTGTTGTCTTCTTTGTCATGAGTTTCTTCATTACCATCTAATGGTAGTTCTTCAAAAACCACTGTCCGAGTTGACAAGTCAGTTAGTACTAGTAGACCGCCAACAGCGCAACACTAGAAGGAGCAACGAGCAAAGAGAGACCAAAGTAACGACGACCACAATATATCGCCAGCTTACAAGACGTCGCGATTAGATAGGACGAAAGGAATGCATGGATCGGAAATGTCCGAACTAATGATTAGAGATCACATGAACGGAAAGTAGGATACAAAAAATAGAAAAGAACACACTCTACTTCAAAATTTTGATTTTAATGTTTAACGGCTATCCAATCATATTCATCGTACATCAACTATCATCTATCGCCGACCATCCATAACATGCTACATTTAGTCACAATCTCTCCATTCCTCTCCATACCATATTTCTTATTCTTTCCCCTCTGATCATTCGGTCGTTATCATCTTCCTTTCATTCTTTATCTTACTAATTCCCAATTTTGATTCTCATCCTTCGGCTTATTCCTCTCGGCGTTCCCCGTCTTCTTATCTTGAACCAACCACGGAATCGCCCGTGTGCCTACACATAGCTCCTACGGGCTCCATGTGCCAAGTCCGACTTGACAGCGCCAAGAGATCTGGGCAACTGTCAAAACCAGATCAAAAATCTACTTTGACAGCTTCTCGCCCGTAATTGGTCCCCCATCCCAATCATTAAGAACAGATTTCCGTAGTTTAAACCCTATCAACGGAATATACCGCCCTATAAATTATTTTCTTCCTTCTGCAGGCACTGATAACAAACCTCGATTAAGCTCCAGTGCAGCAAACGATATAAAATCGCCCAGTTTGTCGACTTTGATCACCCTAAGCTACAATTCAGAATGATCTCTCAAGAAGGTCTTAGAGCTTTTGGTAAGAGAGTGGTCCACAAGTGGACCACGCGTGAAGGTTTCTTCGGTGACTATGACTACAGTTACCTCTTCGTTCCAGACTTGCCTTTCTCGAAGAAGGAAGCGAAGACTCAACCATTCTTTGGCTTGAACTCTGACATGCCTCTCTTTCTTGGTTTTCTTTTGGGTCTTCAACATGCTTTAGCCATGTTGGCTGGTGTGGTCACTCCGCCCATCATTATCTCAGCGGTTGCAAACATGCCAACGAACGTTTCCGAATACTTGGTTTCATCATCGTTGATTGTTTCTGGTATTTTATCATGTATTCAAATCACTCGTTTCCACATTTATGGAACGAAGTACTACATTGGAACTGGATTGCTTTCTGTGGTGGGAACATCGTTCTCCACCATCACTATTGTGGAGAAGGCTTTCCCAATGATGTACAAGAACGGTATCTGCAAAACCATCGATGGGGTTCCACAGCCATGCCCAGATGGATATGGTCACATTTTGGCCACAGGTCTTCTTTGTGCATTGCTTAACATCTTGATTTCCTTCTCTCCATCGCAGGTACTCAAGAAGGTTTTCCCACCTATTGTTACTGGTCCCGTGGTGCTTTTGATCGGTGTCTCTTTGATTGAATCTGGTTTTGAAGACTGGGTTGGAGGTTCGGGTTGTATGGATTCAACTTGTACTAAGAAGAATTTGCCATGGGGCTCAGCAAGACTTGTTGGTTTGGGATTCCTTGTGTATGTCTCCATCATTTTATGTGAAAGATTTGGCTCTCCAATCATGAAATCTTGTGCGGTGATTGTTGGATTGCTCATTGGATGTATTGTTGCTGCTGCTTGTGGATACTTCTCACATGATGACATTGACGCTGCTCCTGTGGCGACATTCCCTTGGGTTCATACATTCAAATTGAGGGTTTACGGGCCGATAGTTTTGCCATTCTTAGCTGTCTACATCGTGTTGGTCATGGAGGCCACAGGTGACATCACGGCCACTTGTGATGTTTCCAGATTGGAGGTTGAAGGTGACTTGTTCGAATCCAGAATCCAGGGTGGTATCCTTTGCGATGGTATGAACGGTGTCTTGTCTGGATTGATGACTGTCACTCCTATGTCTACATTTGCTCAGAACAACGGTGTGATTTCCGTTACGAAATGTGCCAATAGAAGAGTCGGATACTGGTGTGCGTTCTTCTTGATCGTCATGGGAGTGTTTGGAAAATTTGCTGGTGCCATCGTCTCCATTCCTAAGTCAGTGTTGGGAGGAATGACCACATTTTTGTTTACTTCGGTGGCTGTATCGGGAATAAAGATTATTTCCACCACAGAGTTTACCAGAAGAGACCGTTTCTTGTTAACTGCTTCCCTTTTGCCTGGTGTGGGAGCCATTTTGGTTCCCAACTGGTTCTCCAATGTGTTCACCTACACCGGAGGGAACAAAGCTTTACAGGGATTCTTCGACGCCATTGTGTTGGTGATGGAGACAGGATTTGCCGTGACTGGTTTCATCGGATTGATTTTGAACTTATTCTTGCCCCAAATCGCTGACGAGGTTGAGGAGATCAATGAAGTTGTGTTGGAGACCGTTGGGTCTGTTGACGAACATGCATTGGAGGTGTATGCATCCAAGGAACAGCAGGCATTTGGACGCTCTATTGACGAGAAGACTTCTAACTAGGCTTGATATTTATTTAACATTAATGGTGAATCATAGTGACCTTGATGTAGACTCTAATATGTTGAGTAGGTTCTGTTGAGCTGCTTTCATACAAGCACTAACAGCGAATTAAGAAGAACTAAAAAGACTTTCAAAGTTTTCATAAGGAGACTAATCAGAAAAGAAAGAAATGCTGGAACAAAAATCTGCGTAAATAAAAAGATTAAAAATCACATTATTCTCAGGTGGTGTCTAAATATCTCACGTTCCTCCTATCAATGCTATCGCGCACTTGCTTCAACACATATCTTCTACATTTGCTCAACATACTGTTGGTTGGCAACGGCTTTTTCCAGATCCTCAAATGTGGGGAAGCACGGCTCCGTATATTTTGCCCAACCACCCAAATTTTTCAGCCCCGACCACCTAAACGTTTACTTCGGAACCTATTGCCGGTTTAAGACCGAGGATCCGCCCGTCCGCATGCAGGCAGCACACTCCATACAACCTATCTTCAGTCTATAGTTTGGCATCATAGTTTCTTCGAACCACATCCCAAACAGTAATTTGATAGTGCAAGTTAAGTCATGGAAATGACCAAGATTGCTGCACCGCTCGTCCCCCGTGGGTCCCGTGGCCTCCCGCTTACTGTTCTCATCAAGTTGAATACTGTGTTGAGAAAAACAATATTCTCCAGAAAGTTCTATCTGGAAATCACAACCAAGGTGTTATCCAGCACCGCCACCATGGACGCAAACCTATACTTCATTTGCTACTTCACTCTTTTGTTGAGTTCGATCTTGAACAACAAGCACGAGATCAGGAAGTTCTTGCTCAACCAAAGAGCTAATTTGATCAACCTTATCAATAAAGTATCTATCAAGACTTTGGACAAAACCTTGATCGCTAAAAGAGACGTTGTCGAAAAGGACATCAATGATGAGAAGGCTGCTGGTGCAGACGCTCAGGAAGCTGCTGTGCCAAAGTCCAACTTGGCTGTGCACTTGAAGGCCATTTCCTCCTACATTGCAGACGTCAGAATCTTCAACCGTTTGACCGACTCAATCAAGTACGTTCCATGGATTGTAGATGAGTTTGCTGCGTTGATGAATCCAGCACTGACTGTGCCAAGGTTGGATCGTGCAGTTAACTTTGCTCAGTCGCTCAACTGTCTCGTGTTGGAGTTGCTTGAAAACGCTGGTTGGTTGACTGAACACAACTGGGTAGGCACCAATGATAACAACTACTGGTGCATTGAGACGTACATCTGGTGTTGCAGAGTGTGGGGTGCATACATCATCATCGAGATCGTGGAGATGTTCAGGAGAACTCCCCGGTCTAAATGGGACAAGAACTGGAAAATCAACTTATTTAAACAGGTGATCCAGGTGCCATTGGTTGTACACTGGTCTTTGTACGACGGCTGTTTATCACCTTTCTGGGTTGGCGTTTGCGGAAGTGGAGCTTCCTGGCACGCATTCAAAGACTTGTGGCTGTCCATAGACTTGAGCTAGAAGTTTTATTTATTTTATAACATTAGTTGACCGCTGTAGCCTTGTCGCCTTTCTCCAATTGACGTGACCGATCAAAGTACAAGTTGGGATGTGTGATGTGGAGGTTCTCTGGTTTGGATGCCCGATCCATCTGTTGCTTGTGGGTTAGTTCAAATACCCTCGTACATGCCACCGTGTAGTCATGCTTGTTGACGTCTTCCACTATGCCGTTGATATCGTGCTGGTCGACAACACCCATCTCATTCAAATTGTTCACCAAGGCATCCACAGATAAGTCACGGTATGGACATCCGTGGTACTCACCTTTCTGAGGCTTTGGTTTCAGCAAGATCGTGTTACAGTCCCAAGGTTTGTAGTTGATACGGCCACCCTCCAATCCATAGACGTGCCTCACGTTATACTTGTATTCTTTGTTGAACGAGTCCATGTTCATCTTGGACGACTTTGTAAACTGGTAGGACCAGAATTTTAATGCTTCATCCACATTGAGCCCAATGCCTTTGAGGAAAAGACCTAGTTGCTGTCTGCCACCATATTTCAAATGCGAACTCAAAATCAAATTCTTTTGCAAGTGCGTGGCGCATAGAGGGAAGTGTTTGGTAATGTTGGAGGTAGTGATTGTGTCAGCAGTAATATCTGAATTTGCTCCGTTTTCTCCAAAACTGTCGTACTGAATACTGGCGAAGTTGCGAGACAAGTTGTTGAGCAAAGGTAACAATCTGTCATCCTCTTCCAATCTGGGGAGCGCCTGGAACGTCCTCAAGAGCGCTAGAGTCAACAGTTCAGAAAATACCATTGAGAGCAAACTCACTTGCAAAGTGGAAGGAATAAACGCGTATCCTCGTTCCAAGTACACTTGTCTCAGTGAAACCAAGCTGGGCACCTTCTCGAAAGGCAACTTGATAAAGCTTTCTTTGGAACGGATATGTTGTCTCAATTGTTCCTGGGTGATATTAAAGTTGGCGTCGCCCGCGTTCTCAATGGTAAAGACTGTCTTGATGGTAGGTCCTGAGGCTGCAAGAAGACTCTCGAGCTTTTCCAATTTCTCCTCGTTGGAGATGTACTCCCACGACAATTTCCCTGAGTTAAGCTTGACAAATTCGTGCTGCTCTTTAGGTTGGAGCATGTTGTATCTGATCTTGAACAAGGTAGTTTCGTTCTTGACGAATTTCTTTCTGAGTTCCTCTGTCCGACAGAATACGAGTCTCAACGTGTAATGCGAGTAGTAGTCCTTTCGACGCTCTGCAATTACTTGGTCATCGGAACCTGAGGTAGTGGAAGGTGTCAAGGGCAAAAACTTGAGCAAAAGAGGCTTTACCACGGCCTCAATCTCTTTCAACGACTTGGACCGCGCCAAACACGACTCGATCTCGATCAAGATCTTAAGACGGTCGATGGCCCAAGACTCAAATTCCTCCAAGGTGATTTCCTCAAGTGGAGGAAGATCGTAGAACGATAAACGTGATGGGTAGACGGACCGTGATGACTCTGCGTAGGCGGCAACTTCTTCAAAGTTTCTGCGACCTGCTGTTCTTCTTTTAGTTTGTCTGAACATATTTGTCCTGGAGATGATATGATACAGATGAGGGTAGATGGTGTTTATACGCGTAGAACGCGTTGATATGGAGTGCACATGGACGACGAAGAGACGATAGTGAAGGGTAGAAAAGATTAAATCTGAAAGCTTTCGGGGTTCGAAAATGTTATTATTGAAATTTTATGGCTGATTTTAGTCGTATGAAATAATTTGAATTTGATTTAAGCTATTTGCAATCTATTTTCAATCGGCCAGATATTTGACTGTTTATTGGGTGCAAAAGTTGAGGATGATTACTGGAATAGAGGCATTGAAGGAAAATTATTTGGATTAGCTGCAACCAGATAAAGATAAAATGACCCATGAAATCTAGTTTCAAATTCTCATAAGCTTTACTTGTTTCCCTCTCTTCAAATTTCACAATTATCCTCTTCCCACTCCCAACTACTTCTACCTCCCTCTATTTACACCAGTACACCATGCGTGTCCAACCAAGTGACAAAATCGTTCTTCAATCGCCTTCATTCCACCTTCTCCAAATCCCTATACAATGTCGGAGGTTGTAATCGACGCGGGAGCTTTCCACAAGAGATTGTCCATCATCCAGAAAAACTTGGTGGCCGCCTCTACAGACTTTCCCTGCCTCTTGTTTTTGGTTGGTGCCAGAGATGACGAATCCACTTATAAAAAGTCCACCGTGTTGCAGCTCTGGCTTCTTGGCTACGAGTTTGCCCACACCGCCATCTTCATCAACCAGGACAAATGTATCATCATCACGTCTGAGGGTAAAGCCAAGCACTTGAAACACTTGGGGTCGCAGCCCACTGCCAACTCGTCCAAGTTGGAGGTATGGACCAGAACCAAGGATCAGGAACACAACAAGAAGTTGTTTTCTAACTTGGTTGAAGAGATCAAGACATCTGCCACCGACAAAAAAGTCGGCACCATTGTCAAGGATACTTTCAAGGGCAAGTTCATTGATGAATGGAAGGAGATCAGTGCTCCAGCAGGGTTTGAGTACAGCGACGCCGCCGTCTTGCTTTCCAAATGCCTCGAGTTGAAAGATTCCGAAGAATTTGGATGCACACAATTGGCATCGAAGTCGTCGGTGGTGATGATGGATTCATTCGCCAATGATATGATGGTCGTTGTCGATGAAGAAGTCAAAACTACAAACGTGGACATTTCCGATAAACTCGACAAGAAAATTGACAATACGAGATGGTTCACCAAGTCTGCCCTTGGTAAAAAATTGTTGCTGTCCAACAAGGACTTTGACCCAGAACAGGTGGATTGGTGCTACTCTCCAATTGTGCAGAGTGGAGGTGACTATGACTTGAAGCCCAGCGCCTTGTCCACCGAAAAAAGATTTGTAGGAGATGGGGCCATCATTGCCTCACTTGGCTTGCGTTATAAAAATTACTGTTCCAACATCGCCAGAACGTTTTTGATCGACCCCACCTCCGAAATGGAAGCTAACTACGATATCTTGTTGCAGTTGCAGGAGCACATTGCCAAAAACTTGTTGAAGGATGGCACCGTTGCCCATGACGTCTACGACCAGGCTGTTTCTTTCGTCAAGTCCAAAAAACCTGAGTTGGTAGAGCATTTTACCAAGAACGCCGGATGGCTCACTGGTTTGGAATTCAGAGATTCCACTTTGGTATTGAACAGCAAGAATGATAGAAAATTGCTCAACGGCCAAGTTGTGTCTTTGACTATTGGATTCAACAACTTGACCAATGCGTCTGCTACTGATGCAAAATTGAAGAAGTACGCATTGCTTCTCACTGACACATTCAAGGTGGTAGAGGGTGAGGCCATTCTTTTAACTAACTACCAAAAATCCAGAAGAGAAATCACCTTCTACTTCAAGGATGATGACAAGTCAAAAGTCAAGACAGAAAACGGCGACAGAAAGTTGAAGTCCGAGAAGGATATAACTATCGAAAAGAAATTGGCCATCAACGAGGCTAACTCTAAAATCCTTAAATCTAAGTTGAGAAACGAGAACTCTGCCTCGAACGACGTCAATGCTGAGAAGGTCCGTCAAGAGATCCAGAAGAAGTTGCACGAGAAGAGACAACAGGAGGGTTTGGCCAGATTCTCTCAAGCAGATGCTACAGATGCCTCTGAAATCAAGCCCGTTTTCAAGAGATACGAGTCCTACGTCAGAGAGTCTCAAATCCCAAGCAACGTCAGAGACTTGAAGATCCATATCGATTACAAAAACCACACGATCATTTTGCCCATCTGCGGTCGACCAGTTCCGTTCCATATCAACTCATTCAAGAATGGATCTCAGAATGAAGAAGGTGACTACACTTACTTGAGATTAAACTTCAATTCGCCAGGTGCCGGAGGTAACAACTCAAGAAGAACTGAGTTGCCATATGAAGATGCACCAGAGAACCAATTCGTCAGATCGCTTACCTTCAGATCTAAAGACAGACAAAGAATGGTTGATGTTTACAAAGCCATTCAAGATTTGAAGAAAGACAGTGTCAAGAGAGAGGCAGAAAAGAAGCAACTTGCTGATGTGGTCACTCAGGGCAACTTGGTAGAATTGAAGGGCTCTAGAGTCAAGAAATTGGAGCAGGTGTTTGTTAGGCCAACTCCTGAAACAAAGAAGGTTGGAGGTGTTTTGCAGATTCATGAAAATGGTTTAAGGTACCAAGCTTCATTCAGAGCTGATCAAAAGATTGATATCTTGTTTTCTAACATTAAGCATTTGTTTTTTCAACCATGCAAAGACGAGCTTATTGTGATTATCCACTGCCACTTGAAGAGCCCCATCATGATTGGAAAGAGAAAGACTCATGATGTCCAATTTTATCGTGAAGCCAGCGACATGGCGTTTGACGAGACTGGAGGAAGAAAGAGAAGATACAGATATGGAGATGAGGATGAATTGCAACAAGAGCAAGAAGAGAGAAAAAGAAAGGCTCTCTTGGATAAGGAGTTCAAAGCATTTGCAGAGCTCATCAGTGATGCGTCTAAGGGTTTGTTCGATTTGGACATACCCTTCAGAGAGCTTGGGTTCCAAGGTGTTCCTTTCAGATCTGCCGTGTTCTGTATGCCCACTAGAGACTGTTTGATTTCGCTCATTGATCCACCATATTTGGTCGTGACGTTGGAAGAGATTGAGATTGCCCACTTAGAGCGTGTTCAGTTCGGATTGAAGAATTTTGATTTGGTGTTCGTTTTCAAGGACTTCAGCAAGTCCGTTGTTCATATCAACACCATTCCAATGGAGTTGTTGGAGGATGTCAAGAACTGGTTGACAGATGTAGACATTCCATTCAGTGAGGGACAAATGAACTTGAACTGGGGCAGTGTGATGAAGACTGTGCTGTCTGATCCATACAGTTTCTTTGCTGATGGAGGTTGGAGCTGTTTGACTGGAGACGGAGACAGCGAAATGGAAGAATCTGAAGACGAAGAATCTGAGTTTGAGGCCTCGGACGATGATCCTTCCGACGAGGAAGTTGCCAGTGAAGAGGAAGATAGTGAGGCATACTCCTCTGATGGTTCTGACGGCAGTGGAAGTGGTGAAGAGGAAGATAGTGATAACGGAGATGATTGGGATGAGTTGGAGAGAAAGGCCGCTAAGGAGGACAGTAGAAGAGGGCGTGACTAATGTGTTTCTACGGAAAAGTCAAATAAAGAAATAAATGTATAGTATTTTTGAGATGTATACGAGCTACACGAACAAGGCGGGGCTAGCCATGGTTGCGAAAAAAAAAAATAATGGCTGGCACCCGCATTTTGGGGGCTTGAGGCACTCGTTTGTGATCTTTTGGTGTACGGGTGTGCCATAACGACAACCTTGTCGCTTTAAGGCTTTTTCGACCACTTGTATCGACTACTTCAACCTTGCTGTTCAACCCAGGAACCGCAAATCAATACATTTAACAACTTCGACCTTTGTGCTAGTACGTGAGTCGTAAACTGTTGATCAGGAAAAGTCGCCTCCAACACCCCTTTCTGGTAAGATCATTCACCAGGAGCTTTTAACCGCCAGCATAGGCCATTCTTAATTAATCGTGCACCTCCCGCCGGTTTGAGCATATACCTCCCCCAAATAGTCAGATAATGAGTGAAAACACTGACGATTACTCGTACGACTACGAGTATCTTTACAAGATTGTGTTGATTGGAGACTCAGGAGTTGGTAAGTCCAACTTGTTGTCACGTTTCACCAGAGACGAGTTCAACTTGGAGTCTAGATCGACGATCGGTGTTGAGTTTGCCACCAGAACATTGGAGATCGATGGCAAGAGAGTCAAGGCTCAGATTTGGGACACCGCTGGCCAAGAGAGATACCGTGCCATCACATCCGCATACTACAGAGGAGCAGTGGGTGCTTTGATTGTGTACGACATCTCCAAGACCGAGTCATACGAGTCTGTGTCTAGATGGTTGAAGGAACTTAAAGAGCACGCTGATGCCAACATTGTCATCGAGTTGGTGGGCAACAAGTCCGATTTGGACCACTTGCGTGCGGTGCCTACGGAGGAAGCCAAGAGCTTCGCCACGGAGAACAGCTTGTTGTTCACCGAGGCCTCGGCCTTGTCGTCTGATAACGTGGATTTATCGTTCCACCAGTTGTTGAAGAACATTTACGAGATGATTAGCAAGCATCAGTTGGACACCAACGAAAACGTGTCTTCCGTGAGACCATCGGGAGGACCTACCATTTCGTTGACACCTGCGCCACAGGAGAAGCGCAGCAAGAATAATTCCAACTGTTGTTAGAGAGAATGCAATTAAGATACGCAAATTAAGAACACAACGACCTACGTAGGCCTAGAAACGTTTTAAATCTTCATTACCATTATTATACATATTATACACTTCTTTGTGGGCCCTTCACCTTGGACTTTTGGCTAACAGGAACCTTCAAAGGTCTTGAAACTCCCTTGCCCAGTTTCAACTGGGTCAATCTCTTCTTGATGTCTGCGGTTGGTCCACTGATTATAGTCAAGTTGACCACTTGCTCTCCACGCAAAATGATCAACCCGAGAAATCTTTTCTCTTCTGCAACTTTCACCTGGCCACCCACTTTGTTTTTAGCTAACTCCTGGTAGCTTTTCTTTGTGATGCGAGCCTCTTCGGTGTCTGCTAGCACTAAATTCATATGTTTGTCGAATGCTAAAAGCTGGCCCACGAATGTCCGTCCATCCACGATGGTTATCTTGAGACGGTAATTCAAGAGGTCGGACATCCTCGTGTTTCTGGAAACACTGACGTTGGACATTATGGAGATATATTAGAGGTCTAAAGTGTAGTGGTGAGTAGATTAACGAAGAGATGTAGGTCGTGTTCACGCTAGAAATGGAGCCTGTAACGAAATTTGGCAAGTTTGTGAATTTAAAGTCCATTAAAAGAATTTCACCTGAGTTTGAGTAAGGGAGGTCTGTAAATTTGCTTGAAATCGTTTTATTTCTGTATTTTCTTTCTGTCTTCAAATGATACTTCCTCTCATCTCCAAGTATACATTTATCTCTACATTCGCGGTTTCCTAAGGAACTCCGACAATATACTTGCAAAGCCAACGCTCAAACAAATCAGAAATATAAGCTAACAAATTGAAATTCAAGCATCAAATACTAAGTGTATCTGATAAATCATCCAATTGCTAGTTTGTCAGATAAAGGGCTCTTTTTTCATTTCTACTTCATTTATTCACATCTACACCTCTCTAAAGGTTTACTGTTTCTGCCAGGTTCTCATAATTTCCTTCAGGCGCAAAAGCGCGCATATAAATACAACTCCCAATCCCCCATATTTCATCCATCAATGTCGGACACAGAGAAGCCAGTGGCTGAGAAAAAAGTTGAGGAAAAGGTGGAGGAGAAGGTGGAAGATTCTAAGCCTGTTGAGAAGAAAGCCTCTGAGGATGTAGAGAAGGCTGAAGAAAAGACCGAGGGATCTGAAAAGAAAAGAGCAACTGATGGTGAAGACAAGCTGAAGAAGAGAAGAAAGAGACGTCAGTATGATGACCTTCCAAAGGAGGAACCGGAGTCAGAAGATGGTGAGGATGACACCAAGGACGACAATCGTTTGGAACAGGAGTGGGACGACGACGAAGAAGAGGATATGTTAGAGATTGATGAGTCCAACATCATCACTGGTAGAAGAACTAGAGGTAAGGTAATTGATTTCAAGAAGGCTGCGGAGGAATTGAAGAAGGAGAACAAAGAAGTCAATAGCGAGGATGAAGAGGATTACGACGAGCAGGCTCCAAAGGAATAAGCTCCAGGATTACTTCATTACAACATAGTCCTTAATGCCCATACGAGCTGATGATTTATTGTAGCATATAGTTGAATCGAGAGTGCCTAAGCAACGACCAACAGTAGACACCCTGCAGTGTATATAACATCTGCATCTATTAAAAATGTTGATATTTTTTCAAAACCGGAAGACATGGTCTTCGAGGAAAATTGCGGCGAGTCACTCGCAAGTACACAGGACACATTTAAGTCTGGGGTTGTGTAAACGAAACAAAATAGAAGTATAATCTCAAATTAGTACGCAGCTAGCACGATGCCATACTGCAGTAATAGGGATTGGCGCATCCGTAGTAGCCCAACTCGTTGACCGGAGGCACATACTGATACTGCGATGGAGTGTACGACCAGATAGATTGTGGTTGAACTGGAACGTAAGGATTGGGCCCTGCGTGGAAGTGAGGTTGGGACAATGGCATGGAGTTGACAGGCCAGTCCAGCGAGAACTTGATTGGCGATGAGGACTCGGGCGACGTATTATACATCGAAGAGCCAGAGGACTCATAAACTGGCGACGAGGGAATCGACGAGTAGTTGTGAAAACTGTCGTTAGACAAGGCAGGAGAGCAGTAGCTAGCAGAAACAGCTGGCATGGCTGGCAGAGTAGAGTACTTAGACATCCACGTTCTCCAACACTCCTCTAGAGTCTTAATGTTAACTTGAAAATTAACCACGTTCAATTTCCAGTTCACTTCCTTCAACCAAGTGGCCTCCTCAGAGTTTAGGAGCTCGATTCTCAAACCAGTAGCACCACACCAAGATCTGTTGGTGAAAGTGTTGTCATCGTTGAACTTGTTGGCCAAAACCAAAGCAACGACAATCTTAACAAACATCTCCAGCTCAGACAAGTTGCCGAGGTAGGTGTTGGAGAAACGCTGGTTCAAGTACTCCAAAGCAATGACAATAGAGGACTTAGGCAAGCGGGTGGCATATAAGATGGACACTATATCCTTCTCAAACTCCTTGGACGGACTTCTGTTCTGATTGAGCATGCCAAAAGCACACCAACACAAGAAGGCAGCCATGTTCTGAGGTTCGTACTCAAGAACAGCATTTATACCACCAGTGACTGGTTCGTCAGCGGGAGGAGCTGGTGCTGGGGAACAGAATATGCGGGAACATATGGAGGTGGAGGAGGAGGAGCCATGGATGCACCAGGATGGATGGGGTAGTAGGCTGAGTGGGGGTGGTAGTTGTACAGCGAAGTGGCTCTGTGGCCAGCGGTGCCGATTGGATAGTAGGACTGGTACATTGTAGGAGGCAGATGTATCTAAAGGACAAACCAAGGACACGGAATCTGAGGAACCAGAACGAAAGGAAACCAAGGGATACCAAAGGAAACCAGGAATAAGTCCAGCACTAGTGAAAGTGGCGAGGACTGCGCAACTGGGATAAGCAGGTGCTGATTTTGTTTTTTCAAACTGAAGACTTGAACGAAGACTTAGTGAAAAGCTCGTTGCGTCAAATCAGGAAGAACTTTCTTTTGGAAGTTGGAGCTCCGAAGTGAAGTTCGAAAGCAGACAAGTATCCAAGCGGAGGCGGAGATCAGAATATAGTGATTTACCGAAACTCCAAGAAAGGATGTATAGTTTTTTTTTCTTTAAGGGCAAAGACAAAGGGAACTAAAAACTTTTATAACTGCGGGAAAGGAAAATTTGCCTGGCCTGCACGGTTGCACAAATTGGACCTAAACTTTTTTTTTTTTCCCATCAGATGTTTGACGGAAGGAGTCATGTTCCTTTTTCACTTATCATTTTTTCTTTTCCGCCTTCACTTTTCCGTAAGTCTCTTTCTCTTATCTGGCCTTGTTATTTGCAAACAATTTCCATTCGCCACCCCCCAATCTTTAACCGCCAATCTCTCCTAACAGCTCCCGACCGTCCCTTTGCAACTAGCCAGCGGAATGTTTGATTCCCTCCTGTATGATGGGGCGGTGTCGTGGCTGCACATAAACTCTCCTTGTTCTAAAGGCCACTCAGTCCACTGGACCGGGTGATAATCCCACGACACTGTATTGCAGCATAAGGCGTAGTTAGGAAATAAGAGAATAGGAGGGGTCAAGGGTAATTCCGAAGGTTTGGGTGGCGTTAGGGGGTTTGCGGCTAGCGGTTGATCGAGAGATTAAAGAAAAAGTGTCGTGGCGGGTAGAACAATGTGGATTATTGAAGTTTAAGCGCTGCTGTACCACTACGGATGTCTGGATTTCCGAAGGGACTGGTGGATTTGTGGGATTTTGTAGTATCCATTTCATGTGCACGTTTGGTTTGCATGGTGTGAAAGCCCAGAACAGAGGTTATTTTTTAGGGAGGTGTATGCAAATTTGGGCTGTGTCCAGAGTTCCTAACTTGTGTTGATTTGGACAAGTAGTTAGGAAAATCCTAATGGGACACCTGAGGGTGTCTCAGCCTCCTCATATCCTGATCATTCCTGTCATATCCTGATCATAGCCTGGCACTCGGTTTGTTGCTGTAATTGCATCAAACAGCAAGAAACGAAATATTGCAGCAATGACTAACAAACGATGACTTGCTAAACAATAAGCAAGTAGCAAAATGGCATTGGCAAACTAACAACTGCAAACCAACACCAGAAAACTAACGCTAGCAATCTACCACTAGTATACTATCACCACCACAATCATCTGATCGGTATATTAACTTTTTAAAGCCTAAAAGCACTTCAAGATTATCATTCTTAAGTCGTAACCTGACCACACATGGCCACTGTAGCATTGATAGGCGCCAAGATGGTGCACATTCGCCGTTGATAATGGGTTGTATACAACTTCGCAAAATTTTGAATTGTAACTCGTGGGTAACCTGATGGTGCGGTGTCTAAATTTGTTTAATTCAATCTCGATCTGGATTTAGTAACGGAATTGTGATAGACTTGGCATCACTTCCTTTAAATGTATCTCCTGTCTACAAATGCAATCTACCATATTGATTTACCTCATGTTGACCGTAATCTATATTCACCAGTTATCCGTTATAAATAGTTAAAGTTCTCTTTTGGCATGTATAGCCTGCAATGACTGTCCGCTGCTCTGGGTGAAGTTGAACACCGACCGAATTGGAGGCAACGTAGTGCCACTAATGGCTATACTCTCATCCCTCTGCTCGAAATCAGCGGCTCTTGCTTGCGCAGTTTGTCTTTGCTTCTCCAACTCGTTGAATAAGTGCTGGGAGTTGATTCCCTTGTTAACCATATTCTGAGGTTGAAGTGGAGGAGACTGTGAGGGCGTCTGAAGTGGTGTTTCATTTGGGGAAATCACAAAAGCAGGATTACCACGCATAACTGTGTTGGGATGTGAATTGGGAGGCGATGCAGAAGGCGATCCTGGTGGATTGGCATTGTCCAGTACCACACTCGGCGTAATGTAAAGATTGGCTGTAGATCCCGTAGGTGAGTTTGGTCTTGACTTTTTGTGGGGCTGAGAGAATTCCAAATTCAACAGTGTCAGCGAGCTTGGCTTTGGCATAGTATTATTCACTGAATTCATGGAACGCGCCTTGATTGGAGTCATGCGCTGAAATGGTGATAACGTATTGAGCGACGTCAAGTTGCTGACAGAATTTGCAGACTTAAGCTTACCCAAAGATGCGAGCGAGCCATGTGACCGGTTGTTTTTATGGAAATAGTCATTGAGGTTCGTGAACAGGGGAGGAATTTGAGATAAGGACTTCCCGGTTTCTGGCGATGTGCTCAACGAAGGAGTGGCCGAATTTGCAGTTGACATGGTGTTAGCAGCGCTAAAAACATGGCTGTGGCCAGTGGAACCAATCAGCGTCAGACTCACCGACTTCTTGAGTCTGCTGTTAGGAGGTGAGTTGTTCAGGGAGGTTGACCTTGAATGACTGAGGGTGTCCATTGATTGCACTCTGAACGGAGCAGCCGCCTTGACTTGAAGATGCAGTGGCTCTAGGTATGTATTACCCTGAAACGGAACTTGTTGTGGCTGACTGATAGTTGGCGACGTTGGCAAGGAGAACATGGCCGGAAGGGGCGTCCTGGTGGCCAAACCTGCAAGGGTCTTGGCGTCGGCCTCGTGCGAAGTATATGTAGCTGGTATCAGAATAGTGGTTGCCTGTGTGTTGTGGTTGCCGATCTGGTTGTTGATCTGGTTGTTAATTTGAGATGTTGGGCCCTGAGTTTGCTGGGACATTTGCTGAGGCATTTGCTGTGGCATTTGTTGAGGAATCTGGGCGGAAACTGTAGTGAATTTGCCAGGAACTTGCTGCACTGGAATGGCAATAGCCTGTCCCGGTGGCAATATTCCCTGACCACCCTGTTGCACTACATACACGGGATACGGTTGCGAAGGATAGTAGTGAGGAGTGCCCAGACTATCAAAGGCCACGGGAATTACCGACATGGGCATGCCGTTGGCATCGGTGATAACAGGGTATCCCAGCTGACCATCAAGCTTGGGGTCGTCATTGCGGTACTTGGATGAACGTTTGCGGGAGGATGGATTGTTGTGGATGCGCAAATGTCTGGTAAGTTCATCTGAACGGGAAAAGCGCTTGTTGCAGTCTGGGTATGTGCAAGGGTGAGGTTTTTCTCCTGTGTGTGTTCGGATGTGGCGGGTCTGATGTTCAAGACGGTGGAATGCTTTGTCACAGATTGTGCATTTGTAAGGTCTATCGTCCTTGTCCTTCTTAACTTCAGTCATCGTGGAGATTAGTGGAGGTGGGGAAAGTGGAGTAAAATCAGCGAGGGGAGCGACCGGAGAAGCAACAAATGATATAGGGGGAACTATGTGCTGATAACGGAGGGAATAAGATGGGATATCGATGAAGTTAGGAAAAACCAGAGGTGATGAAGAGAAAAAAAACCCCCAGAGCGAATTTACTATGGATATCAGGTGTTACATGCAGAGAATGTGCATGTGCACGTTTACGAGTGCAGTTTTTGGAAAAAGATTTTCCGAACGAGATTACACAAAACCGTTCGGTGTGCCCAGCCCCCCACGCACTCTCCCCACCACACCCACCAGATCCACAAGTACTAAGGGACCTGGGGATCTGGAGGGGGTAGTCTGGAGTAAACTTGGGGATGATGAGGATGGCCACGTGGCTTTGGCTTTCTACGTTTGAAAGGTAAATGCAGATAGCTATTGGGGTTTGCTTTTGCGAGGTTTCTTGGAAACCTTTTTCGGTTACTTTGATGAATGCATCTTGTGTCCGAGGGTCCCGGAATTGTTGTAACCACCAAGCTTATCGCCGGGCTCCTAGTCCGCAAAATCTGTCAAAAATCGTTGTTTGTATATTTGGCTCATAACAATATCCTTACAGAGACACAAGAGTCGACGTTGCACCTATATTCACTTTGCAAAACTAGTTTGTCTGGGTTACCGTTTGAGTCCTCATCGGACTATGGGATACTCGCCTGCACAGATGAAAAAGTTTTTCCGAGCTTCTCCCCCTCCTTTTGCACCCCAGAGTCCTAAACATTGCCCCACACACCCGCGAACATTTCCGAAAAAGTCCAAAGTGACCAGAATTTCACCAACAATACAATACCGTAGTAATAATAGGAAATAAAATCTCACCACTTTGTTTACCCCGGATCCATTGCCCTCCACAGATAGGGGCTTCCGGGGAAGTGGGGGAATCGTTGGCTCACAATGCGACAATCCTGTGCGATAACTTGCCCATTTAGGAAACGCACCCATTCCTAATAGCACCGTAAATATACATCAGAGTTGATAGTTGAAGTCTAGCCATTGGTCGAACCATTGCAAATTGCCCAATAGCTGGTCTACTCCGAAAGACGTCGAATCTGGCTGCGCAGTTGATCGTCCGGGCGTGTGCTCATCCTCCTGCTCAACATCAATCCTTCGACGCCCTTCAATTTCCTTGGTTAAACTTCGATTGTTTTGGTGTTCCATGAGTTCATCAAGCTTTCCCTTATCATTAACATTCTCGATGCCGAATTGTGTAAAATATTGCTTATTAACGTCGGCGGACCCGTGGTCAATGCCCAACTCTTTAATGGTTCGAATTGATTCCTCGAAACTGAGCGTCATGATATGGTTGGCTGTCTTAAATACCCAGATACACTCACTGACCATCTTGAAGCGCTCCCGGAAAATTAACTTGCCCTTCTCATCCTTGACGCTTGAGTTCTGGAGATGTTGTAGAAGAGACATGGAATCGCTCATCAACCGTCGAGACTCTGCTAGAAAGATACCAGCATTGATGAACACCAAACAGTTGATGCCAACGTTGAAAAGTAGAAGTAAATTCAAGTACCATGGGGCATAAAGCGTGTTGGCCTCATGGCATTTCTTCAAAATATAAATGACTCCTTCGTTCGCCTCAAGCACACTTTCGATCTTCATTCCTTCTGATGCAATTCTTTTGCCCAAGTAGTTGAAGAGCAATTTTCCATGCACTGCAATCAATAAATCATAATAATGTAACTTGACCTGAGCTTTCACCATCGAGGAAATTGGCCCAGTAGATCCTCCGTAAGGATAGATATCTTTGGCATCGTCAAATCCATTGCGGTTAAGCCATCGTCCTAGAAGATGAATTTCTTTATTGATCTGTTGAGCCTTGATCAAATCGTAATTATCTGAGGTTGACGTGTGAATGAAGTTGGCGATGCGAGCAATGTGCATCATAGCAAACGCCGGAAGTGTGATCCAATCGTCTCGTTTGGATTGCAGTTCGAAGTCTAGTGATGGGAATTTTCTAGTAATGTCAAACTCATTCAACGCACGGTATCGACCTGCTTGCAAGCCTATGACTCTGTCAAAGCTATAGACAGCGTAGAATATACGTTTTGCCTTAAGTATCTCGTAAGGTGTGACCTCGGCGATGACTTGAGTGGTTCGACCCAAACCCATGGAACGGCACATGGTGACCGCATGGCCCATTGCGAAGTTAGCGGACGTTTGACGGTGGGAGATTCTCAAGTATAAGGTGACCAAAAGCCAGCATTGGATAAGCTCGAAGGACTCCCATTCAAAGCTGAAAACCAGGACAACCTTGTGACTGTACTTAAAAAGCTTTTCTTCGAAGTGGAGCATTTCCATTGATGGGCCGTCTGCCTTCATAAATTCCGTGAATCTGATACCCAAGGCATACACCAAGCACAACATGGCCAGAAACAAAGCAGCCTGGTTAGACTGATTGGCTGGATTTGTGTCCTTCAATTTCTTAAATGCATCAATCTGTTCTCTGAATACTGCCTCATGCAAAATTGCGTAGAGCGGATTGATCTCAGAGAAGAAAAAATTCACAAGATGGCATCTGAAACCATTTGGGAGATCATCTAACGGAGGAAGCGGAGGAAGTGTCTCAGGCTTTAAGTAGTTACATCCGGACATATTCCAGCCAAAGTATTGTGTTCTGGGTAAGGGTACCTTAGCCTTAGACTCAGGAGTGAGACTCTTATACAATGAGTTGCACAACTCTATGACCAATGCGTTCTGATGTCTTCGACAGAATCGCCACTTGGACAGCTGAGACTTCAACATGTCATTAACATCTTGGACGTCCACGTTTACGTTACCTACATTCTTGAAGGTAGCAGCCAGATTCTCCAGGAGCAAGTTCTCCAAATAGTGGATTCTGTTCTCCAAGTAGGTAGTGTAATCACTTTCAGATTTCTCCACTGCTGGCTTTTCCAAAATCGGCAACGCTTGTGAATGGTAGTCTAACTCAGCTGGGACAGGGGCAATTGTATCATTCGACTCCACCTTCGGGCGTTTTGCTTCTGGTTCGTCCCCCAGCTTGGTCCGATACTTGCACTCAATACCTTGCTTAGAACAGTTACTGCAAGGAAGCAAACCCGTGCATTTAATCTTATGGGAGCGACAACGGTCGCAGGCTCTGTTTACACGCATCCGTCCCTTTTCGTTGGTGTTGTTAACCGTGATACCTGGACTGGGACTGGTTCTGATAATTTCTGGATTTGTAGGTACGGGAAGCCTTTTGGGCAAGCCGTACACGTTTATCTGTGGGAGCTGTTCGTGAGAGCGTAAGGCTGGAAGTTGATCGAATTGCAGCAGTGTAGACAGCACAGATTGGGAGTGGCCTGGTCTTGGGTCTGGAGCCAAAGTGTTTGGAGGTGGGTTGACATTACTCAGAGCCTGAGGCTGAAGCGATAAATTGAACTGATGATAAGTCGGAGCAGTGGAAATATTTTGCAGCTGAGAAGACTGCAGATCAAAGAAGTATGGACGCTCGTACCGAGAGTCCTTGTTTGGATCCATCTGATAACGGTTTTCAGGCTTAGAGTATTTCGGTTAGTAGTTCCGACATTCTCGGGACTTCGGATCTGTGTTGGATATATCCTTCTGCAGGACATTCTACTGAACGACAGCATCCAGCCAATAGAAGAGTATCAAGAGAGTGATTTGGAAGAACATAAAATTCAACTTGGAGGAAGAAAATAAAGGAAATGGACACGCAGTGACTTATTTGTTACATTTGAATTGACCGTGTAACGACTGGAGACTGAAATGAAGTGATGGGAGGATCCAACCTCTAGAAGTTATATGGAGGTCAGAATAGGGAGCGTCAGGTGAGGGTAATTCATATGCCGAAAAGAAACCATCCCAGGAGGAGACACAATTGCATGGATACCATCAATACAGGTATTGCCTATAGCAATTGGAAATGAGTAAATGGATAAGTGATAATCGGCAAAATATGCAGCTGATGATAAAGCCTCGAGATGCAGGGCATAATCACTGCTACATATTTCTTCCAGATTAGTTATGGTGGCAGAGAGTAGCGACAGTATTTCGTGTGATTTACCAAAATAGAAGTTACGATCATGTCGATGAGGACCAATATGCTTCACATTGCCATATGCAGGCACTTATTTACCATATGTATAATTGCCAATACAATATAGCGCAACATGAGCAGATCCGAATGTTTAACACGTCACCGATAATACCTGAATTGTACCCCAATCTTCGTGGCCCGTTTACTACATAATCATCACAAGTCATTTCAATAGGGGCTTATGATGCAAACATGGCGGAATACTTAATGTCTTAAAGACGGTGTATAAACCGCGTTGGAGCACAAGGTGTCGTATGTAGCCGGTGTATAACCCCTTTGCTAGACGGTAGTATTGTGAACCAGAACACAGATCGGGAAATTCAGATGAAACAGAGATCCGGGAAGGTAAGGTCGGGGACAGTCAGCATGGCGCATAAAAGAGAAAACTAAAGCAAGAAACAAAAGAATGGTCTGCCGAGTATCCAATTTCAAGAATTAATCAATCGAGGCTATCTATCATAGTATGAAAAAATATCACTGGCGGTGTCGAAGACCAATCATAATCCAACACTATAATCAAGCCAGTAATACCAAAGTAGATTCTTGCATGACTAGTTACGCCTCAAGGCAAATCATACATGCTGGAGTACACAAGAGGGGAATTTGTACAGGTATCAGCTTGTCGCAGATGCAGTGACCGCGCACAATATTCAAGTCAGGATCATCCAGTGAGGTCATCCATTCCACAAACGGTATACAAATGGAATCTGGTACACACACGCAGGTAAAAAGCAATAAGAGGAAATATTATCAGCATGAAATCCTGAACTAGGAAAGAAGCGCAAAGACTGGAGAATCATGAGATTGACTAAGAATTTGCAAATTTGAACTAGTGATGGAACTGGAGGGTCAGGAGAGAGGCAATGTAGCAGAAAACCGAAGAAAAAAAAGGAAAAAAACGACTAAGAAACCACCAAATGCAGCAAAGTTTTGATGTAGTGATGTTAAGTAAAAAAGCACTGTGTTTAACTAGTGGGAAAAAAAAATCACAATAGTGAGAGAGAGAGATCACATCCAAATGCAACAACCTGCGAGAGAAGAGCGCAATGTAAAAATGGCTGAGATAAAGAGAAAATGAGAACAAAAAAAAGTGAGGACATGCAAAAAACACCGCAAAAAACAAAAATAACAATTATTTCAGAAAATTCTTCGAAAAACAAAAGATAAAACAATTCAAGATTCACAAACTTTGAAACCAATGAATACCAACCGATGTAAAAAAAATCAAATAAAAAAAATCAAACACTCCTACCATTAGCTTTCAGAATGCATAGTTGTTAGTCACAAAAAGCAATGGCAGTAACCAGATTAACCATATTAACCGTCATCCATAGCCCAGAGTCCAGAGCCATGATGTCAACAATAGGTGCGAGATCGGGCACTAATGCACCCAGGTAGCTATCATTACATGCAAACCACCTCACTCAGACAGGACACAAACCTATCACTAAATTAGCAGTTGGTTTTTTGGTTTAGAGTTTGGGCATCGAAAAAGCAACAGTGGGTCAAGTCTCCCGTTCAGCAAGGTGGAATGTGGATGGATTAATCGCTACAATAAGTAACCAGCGCTGAATCTTCATACAATTTTGAAGTTATCTTACCCACCACGCGTCGCTGGAAATTGGGGATCCTCGTCCCATGCGATGATCGAATGGGTAGTGTTTGACCTGCGCACTGGCAGTCGGCATTATTCCATTTACACGTCCCGCACCAAACCAAGAGACACAAACCTTCTCGGCGACGGAGAGGACCTACCCACTCACGTGTCGTGAGTGGCAAGAACGGTGCAGGCGGCAGGCGGGTGGGATTGTTTTAACCGCCACGACTTGTTTCACATTAGAGCCGACAGGAAGGTGGGAAGACGCTCGGGCTGCACACATCTACGAAAGGAGAGATGGGCCAGGGCGAGGCGACCAGGCAGGTGAAGTAGGGATTGGCCAGGGCAAATAAATCAGGCAGGTCGAGGCAAAATGAGTTTGAATGCCAACATGTCAGGAGACAAGGGAGTTAGAAGGTGAGAGGAGAAAGTAAAATATGAATAAGAGAAGAGGAAGAAAATTGAGGAAATAAACAGAGTAGTCGGTAATGGGAATGGAAAGGAAGAACAAGAAATGAAGAACAAGACAAGTAAGTAATAAAAAACAGAAATCAAGCTGGATGACGGCAGAAATCGAGCGATTAATCGAAGAGAAAAAAAAAAAACGAGCCAAAGGCTCTTTTCCCAAAAACAACTCGATAATCTGCAGAGGAGCACAGCAATTGAAAATGATAAATGCTTACAAACTCGAAAACTCGCCAGTTGGCAGCCAAAAATAAACGGTGGCCAAAAAATACTCATCCAGCAATGTTCCTCCTGGCACTGAGTTAATGGCCCCAGCAACCCGGCGAGCCTGCACCAGGGCTCGGCATTGGTCTTGGAGAGAAGGTTTTGTTCTTTTTGGTAGAGTGCATGGTTGCGAACCCAGCGGACCCACTCAGCGTGCTGTAGGTGCAACTATGCATCCGCATCTCATACATATTTTTTTCCTCCTCTTGTTTGTTCCCCGTACATGCAACGATCCTGTGAAACACATATGTACCAGGCAAATAAAACACCCTCCATTCCCAGTGGATGGTTTATCTAACATTTCCATTGATCGAACCAATTTGCACTTCATCATCATTTCCTTGAACTTTCGTTGCACGTCCGTTGCACTTCCTTTTGCATTTCCTTTCATCCACGATATTTTTTGCACCCTAAAATGATTGTGGATACCTTCTTGGAGTGCTGTCTCCGGCTCCTCCACACAAATCACTCCAACTCAGACAGAATAGAAGAGTTGACCAAGGTCATTTCCACTCTTGAGTTGCTGACTGCCAACTTGGCTGTCGCCTTGATTTTTTTGCATAAGTACCAGTCCAATTCGGTCAACAGTCTAGATATTAATGATTGTGACTCCATGGCCTACTATGGCATCGTGGCTGCGCTAGTTTTGGCAAACAAGTTCATCAACGACCAAAGCTATACATTGAAGACGTGGCACAACATCTTGTCGAAGTTTCTGCTGTTTCAGGCACCACTTTCTATGTTGAACCAACTTGAGATGAACTTCCTCGCAGGTTTGGATTACATGCTTAACACCAAGCATGACCCCCTGATGTGGACGGAATTGGATGGGCTCAACGCTATCGACACGGCCCAATTACGTCTGGCTGTCGACCCATCATGCCCTTCTCCTATTTCTGCTGGCTCCATGTTGTCCGGTCCTGTTTGTCCAGCTCCTACATATCCTACCGTCTCTTCTATCATACCAACGGTGATGACTCCCATTCCAATGGGAGCTTCGTGTGCGCCCATTCCTTTCGGAGCCTTGCAGCTTCCATCGCATTTCGAGCTCCAACTGTCGAATCTTGCCGAGTCCGTTGCCTCGGCCCGTCTGTCAGTGCAAGGCTCCCTTCGTGGATCTGTTTACGGCATTCACGGTGTCAACCCTCCACTGAGAGAGGCTACGGACTTAACGTACCTGTCACATAACTCTACGCCTATGTTCGCTCCTGTTACCCCTTTGTCTCATCTGTTTGCCATTGCTACGTTGCCTACACCATTCACACAAGTGGGAGCCACGCCATACAAATGGGAGCAGCCTTGCAAGCGGAGAAAGATGTGGAACGAACCTCCAACTTTAGCATACCTTACCAACTGACGATTAATGAATTGCATGGCCTTGTGCCGCCCCTGAACAAGTGTAGAAAGAGAATAGGAGTAGAAGAGTGGATTTCTAAAATGAGAATCAGACGTCAAAATCGAAAGAAGAACAAAAATAGGAAGAGACATCCCACGAAGACGTCATGAGAGTAGCCAGGAAGCCAGATTGAGAAACAACACAAAATCATAACTATAATAAAGTTACTCTGTCACACATTGGAACGGACTGGAGAAAATAATTTTGCAATCGTAATGGTCCATTTGGTAAGTCGCAGCCAGATGCAACTCCTATCCAGGTTGACTAATAATACCCGCAGCGACCCAGTCGGCCAGAGCCATGACATTATTTTATTTTCTCGCCCGTTCAGTTGATGGCGGGCTGAAGTTGTCCCCCTTTCACTCCATCACATCCGGCACCGGCAAGTCTAATTTCATTCCAATATTTTACCACAAGTCTGTTTGCAATTTGAAACGATGGCTGATTGTAAGGTTTACGCGGTGCAACTTGCATGACTCAAGAAATTAGAGCACGGAATTTTTGTTTTCGCCCAGTGCTCATTATCGCCAGTGCCTCACAACTTGTACCCAACCTAGTGATGATGGCGGTGGTGCCTGTTACCAACCAGCAACTCTACATAATTGGCCGTGAAGATACGTGAGTTATTAACCCTAATGCAATAGACTGATGCAAAACACCAATTTATTATACAATCAAATTTTTAAGGTATGGGCCGTATTCTATACTGGGGTCTAGGTCAAGTGGACTTAAGGTCATCCTCTGTAATGTGTAGCCCGCACATTAAGCAGTTTAGCCAGTTTAGGCAGTATACACCGAACTATAGACCGTACTATAGGTCCAATGCGCTCAGAGACTAATTAGAGGCAGGCCAATCGGGGCAGGCCAATCGGGGCAAGTTAATGGAGGCAGGTCAATAGGCCGCATGCTTTGATGGTGCGTTCGTTTTATGACAAACCACGCAAATGTCGCCAAAATCTATATTGTTTTAGTCGGAAATTTGTCATGGTCGTATTTCGTGCTGATGATTGGTTGTGAATGCATTAGGGTCTTAACATTGATAAAATATTTTCCTTCTCTTGTGTGGAATGTTTAATCGTGTGTACATTCTCGATTTTCATTTGATTTTTTTTTTCACTTTGACTTTTTGATTGATTTTTTGTTCGCCTCAGATATTTTCTCTTACGAAAAACAACCAACTTTTGGTTGTTTTGCCCATCTGATTTTTTTCCCTGTTGATTTTTGATTTTCTCTCCTTTCTTCTCTTTTATTTCATCATTCTTTTTTTTGATGTGTTTTCTAATTCCCTCTCTCTTTATTTCGTACAATAAATCGTTTTCTCCTCTCTCTATTCTCCTTCCTTCCTTCCTTCCCTGCCCCTATCTTCTCCTATTCTTAACTCGCTCTACTTAGTCCTCTCCGCATAGTCGTTGTTCGCAATTCCACCCTCACTCAATCAAATCCATTCCCGCTCACTGCAGAGATGTACTCTGTCCGATCTGTGATCGCTGGCGCCTCTCCAATCACAATCCACCTCGCCTGTACATTTATACATCGTTGCTGGCATGCAACCATTCCTGGTTTGGTCCATTGTTTGTGATATCTTTGGTGTTGCACTGGGCTACCTATCCATCACACTTGTCCTTTACCATCCATTAACCTTGGGGGCCCTGTCTACAACTTTATTTCTGTAATTTCACTTCACGTCTGGGGAAGAATCATGGTTAGCGGCGTCGTCTATCCTGTTTATATGCATTGGATTTCCTGCTTAATTAATGGTTTCCTGTTTAATAGTAGTGGCTCCTGCTCAATAGCCCTGGACTTTTCCTATTTAGGCTGTAGGTTGCTTTAGGCTACTGTTTGGCTGGTGGTTTCAAATTCCCCCTTCCACCGATCTTTGAAGCTTATATCCAGGGCATGAGGACATCGTTACAAGATATACACGACATACACGGGAATTCAAGGCATATACGTCATACAGTACGAGCCATCCAAGCCATCCAAGCCATACACCCCATACAACTCACGAAGGCATGATTACCCATTGCACGAGTGCGCTTATTAATGGTTGCTTGCATGGTTTATCTACGGGGAGAAAAACCTTTGGTATCTGCGTCTAGCCATTGCGGCGTGGATTGCATTCACGATGTATCCGTCCTCCAATGCATCGTGGGATTTTTGCAAGCATCATTTTTTTTTTCAGTTTTCGTAGATATGGGTGGTTCTGGTATGGATCACTTTTGCACCCATGCTCATACTCCATACCGTCCCAAATCCCATCGCATCTCTGCACATACTGCTCTTCATTTCATTACTCCATCATTTCATGGCTATAGGCATCTGTTCCGTATGCCACGAGTCCCAGGCAAAGTATAAGTGTCCGAAATGTTCTATTGATTACTGTTCCTTGGCATGTTTTAAGAGTCCAAATCATCAACATCTGGACGTTGTCACTACTGATGGCACTGGTGCAAATACCAATACGACCAATACAACGACCACAACCAATACTACAACCAGCACTGCAACCATCACTAACAATACCACTAGTGGTGTGATTTCAGCACCAAGCGCATCGAGTACACTGCCACAAACCCTCTTTCCCCTCATCGTGGAGGATCCTGTCATCAAATCTCTCTTGGGCTACAAATCTCTCCAGGTGCATCTTGCGGTGATCCTACGGTTACTTTCAGAGTCTAGTCTCACCAACGAGCCATTGGCCGAGAACAGACGCGAGATTGCAAACTTGCGGCTATGTGACCTCCGTACGAACGGCTCAGAAGAGAATGCATTGGTGGAGGAGTTCGTTCAACGGGTGCTCAACCTCATCCACTCCAATGAGAATCTCTCCACCTAAAAAGGTTTTGCTCAGATATTTTTATTTTGCCTAAATACTCCTTCTTTATGGCAACACTCCAATCCACACGTTCTTGGGCTTGCTGTGTACCTTGCGTCCCAACTTTATGGCGAAAATGAACCCTCCCAAGTCGCCAGACTTGTCGTCCGCATCAAAGTTGTAACTGCTATCCTGGAGGTGCTCGTGCGCAGAGGTCACGAAAAGGGTATCATCCTCTGGCCCACCAAGTGCCGTGCACGTCAATCTCAGAGCTGGAAGCTTAATCTTGCCAAGCACCTCTCCGCTTTCGTTGTACTCCACTACGGTGGATGTGCTGAACACCGCGTGGAAGAAGTGGCCGTCGCCTGCCAAGCTCAATCCATCTGGCTCGGGGCTCTTCTCGTCTGGGAACACGTTCTTCATATTGACTAAGGGCTGCTTATTGGACAAGGTGTTCGTGGCAACGTCGTAGTCGTATTGCCACACGGTGAAGGTCAACAGATCAGTCCAGTAGAATTTCTTTCCGTCGTTACTGAATGCCAACCCGTTGGAAATGAACGAGTACTTCTCCATTACTTCCACTGTCAAGTTGGTGGCGTCAATCCGGTAGAGGTAACCTTCTTGGGTGACTCCACCCTCTGCTTCAGTGATTGGAAAATCGGTCATGACTCCAATCCACAAGTTGCCCCAAGGGTCGATGATCCCGTCATTGGAACGCAACCGCTTGGACTGCTCCTCTGTGTGGGGATACTTGAAGAAGTACTTGATTTTCTTGGTGGTGAAGTCTCCAACACATACTCCGTACTTGGAGCAAATCAAGATCTTGTTTTCCTCCTTAGTGAGGCAGATGGCACCAATTGACTCTCCTTCTTCATTAAAATGGAGCACCTCATGACTCTTGGCATGATCCAGGCCTTTTTTCAAGGAGATCCGATGCACTTTGGCTCCTATGATGTCCACCCATAAAAGTGTTTGGTTCGAAGGGTTATATGTGATTCCCTCGGTCAATCTTCCTCTGTAGGATGGGAGAAGAATCTTTAAGTCAGTGAGAGCTCTAGGTTATGCTGCTAAATTCATATACATACATTGGATTTGTCCACGGTGATTTCAGACATGTTTTTATTGTGTTGAATGATACATGGCATCGGCCACTTTATATGGAGTGGGGGTACATCCTGCATGGGGAACGTTACCCAATTTAGGTGCGGCGGTGAACTTTTGACGTGAGAAGCTATCAAGTGGTGTGGGGGGTAAAATCAACACGATAATCATAAATCTGTTAGATTCATGGACTTTTCTTTTATATTTTGACATCTATACTACTGTTAAGTTTTACCCTTAATGTTATATTTCTTCCGAAACCTACTTGACGTTCAACAGATCCCAGTTCTTGGCTAGCTCAACCATAGCCTCACTATTCATCAGTGCATCTACAACCTCAATAGGCACCTGGTTTTCACTGTGTTCTCTTCTGGCCAAACTGCCCATGTTGGTTTCAGTAAGTAAACGAACTTCAAACTCACCATTGTTATCCTTCTCAAGAAGCTCGTGCCACGTAAAGAGAAGACTATCCCATTTTCTGGTGAAAGGATTGATATCGATGATGGTTATGTCTTTGTATGGCCGAGGAATGTAAACATCGAGAATATAGTCATTAAGAGGAAATGCAGATTTTGCAAGCGTCGTCTGCTGGAAATCTTGAATCAATTGATGAAATTTTGACTTGAGTTCCTGAAGAAACTCATAGTGGTTGACATCTCTCTGAGAAACACCCAATATCCTTCTGTTCTTAACAAATACACGGAACTCAAGTGCCGGGTTAAAGTCAGCAATCCATTTTTTCAAAACCAATTCGGGCTCCAAATGGTTTCCTTCCTTCTTGTCTTCACATTCATCGTAAATGTGGCCATCAAGGTCGTGAGCAGCATGATCCGAGGCATTTAACACCAAGTACACATCTGCACTAGTTGTACACCTCAAAGAATTATTTATTAGAATCCATTTAGCATCTTTTGGTGCCGACCAGTTGAGCTTCACCATCACCGCAGAGAACTTGTCAACGATTTTTTCGATTTGTTGATGGAGATCCTTGAATTCTTCACAAGGATTACTTTCATTTGCACTATCCTCATCTTCCCAGTCACTATACTCGTTGTCGCTATTTGCAGAGACTGGCTGCTCATATTTGGGAGGAGGTAGGCGGATGCTCTCACTATTTAAGTAGTCCAAGAATGCCTGAGGTACTGGACTGAGCGTTACTGACTTAGGGATGAAATCTTTAAAAAAAGGGCTCCATTTGGAGTACGAGCACCAATTAACCTGATCACATGTCGTGACTATATCGTGGAAGACGTGGGTTTCGACAGTCATTATGGGATACAATTTTGAGATGATGTTAGGTTAGTAATGAGTAGATGCCAAATCTGCACCCGTACCTCCTATCATTTGTAGTTGAAGAATTGATCTGAAAAGTTGAAACTGGAAATGGTAGGGTAGTCATAATAAAAAGCAGAACACCGAAGGTGTAATTCGTCGAAAATCAAACTTGGAACATTATTCCCTTGCCAGGGCGTGAATTTCAAAAGATATACTATCTTAAAGTCTAATGTATGTATTCCAAGTATTACCATGACAAAACATCACGAAAGAACAAAAAAAAAAGAACAAACTCAAACTAGCAATACTTTCACTTCATCCCGTTATGTTCTTCAACAATTCCCTTCTGTTAATCATCAACCTTTCTTTCTCCCACATACTACCACTTTCATCTTAAATACCAATACACGTGACTTCGAGCCTGCATGTTTACCACCGAAAAAAAACCCAAGCCAAACCCAATTCAACCTCCAGACCGTGACTTCCTAATAGAATATCCATCATGGCCCCGGTAAAGACACAGTCACCTTCTAATGCCACGTTCAGAGATAAGGAGAAGCCACAGGAAGTGAGGAAAAGCAACATTCTCGCGGCCAGAGCAGTCAGCGATGCCATCAGAACATCTTTGGGTCCAAAAGGTATGGATAAGATGATCAAGACGAAAACCGGCGAGATCATCATCTCCAACGACGGAGCTACCATTCTTAAGCACATGGCTATCTTGCACCCCGCAGCAAGAATGTTGGTCAACGTCAGTGCGGCCCAGGATGTTGAGGCTGGAGATGGAACCACCTCGGTGGCTATTTTGACAGGATCCATGTTGGGGGCAGCGGAGAAGTTGCTCAATATGGGAATCCACCCAACGTTGGTGGGTGAGTCTTTCCAGACCGCAGCCGCCAGAGTTTGCCAAGTGTACTTGGACATGTCACACAAGATCTCCTTGTCAGACAGAGACATTTTGATCAAGGCAGCATCCACGTCCTTGTCGTCAAAGATTGTGTCACAGCACTCGCTGTTATTGTCACCATTGTCGGTAGATTCAGTCTTGCGTGTGATGAATGAGGCCAATGACAACGTCGACTTGAACGACGTCAGACTCATCAAGAAGGTGGGAGGTACCATTGACGACACCGAGATGGTCGATGGCGTTGTGTTGACACAAAACGTCTTGAAGTCTGCTGGCGGCCCTACCAGAATGGAGAAGGCTAGAATTGGACTTGTGCAATTTCAGTTGTCGCCTCCCAAGCCCGACATGGAGAACAATGTGGTGGTGAACGACTACAGACAAATGGACAAGATCTTGAAAGAGGAGAGAGCATACTTGTTGAACATCTGTAAGAAGATCAAGAAGGCGAAGTGCAATGTGTTGTTGATTCAGAAATCTATCTTGAGAGACGCTGTCAACGACTTGGCTTTGCACTTCTTAGCCAAGTTGAACATTTTGGTCATCAAGGACATCGAGAGAGATGAGGTCGAGTTTTTGACTAAGGCTACCGGATGTAAGCCTATTGCTGACGTGGACAACTTCACAGAGGACAGATTGGGCTCGGCCGAGTTGGTGGAGGAGATCGAGTCTTCAGGTTCCAAGATTGTTAAGATTACTGGTGTTACTGCGAAGAACACCAAGCCAACCGTTTCCATTGTGGTCAGAGGTGCTAACCAATTGGTCCTTGACGAGGCCGAGAGATCCATCCATGACGCCCTCTGTGTGATCAGATGTTTGGTCAAGGAAAAGGCCATGATTGCCGGAGGAGGTGCCCCAGAAATCGAAGCAGCCAAGACACTTCTCAAAGAAGCCAATCAGTTGAGTGGTGTTGAGCAATTTGTCTACCAGGAGTTTGCACAGGCCTTGGAAGTGATTCCTACTACTTTGGCCGAGAACGCTGGCTTGAACCCAATCAATGTTGTGACTGACTTGCGTAATAGACACGAAAACGGAGAGAGAAATGCTGGAATTTCTGTGAGAAGATCTGGAGCTTCCAACACATATGCCGAGAACATTTTGCAGCCAGTGTTGGTGAGTACCAGTGCGATTACGTTGGCTGCCGAAACCGTCAAGTCCATTTTGCGTATTGATGACATCACGTTCAGTCGTTAATAGCATGTAATTTATATCCGTAATGAGAAACCTCCGTACCATTGTATTTTGCACTATTGTATTTCTTACCATCCTCTTCAATTTAATCGTAATTTTAATATACATGCTATATTCCAGAAGTGCTTCCTCAAATGAGCTTGACCGAACGTGACAATCCCTTCTTGATACCGGTCTTTTCTCCCAGGTATGGACCTCTGTTCTTGTCGTCGTAAACTTGTCTGACAGACTTGAGCTTCTTCTTGGCCTGCTCGTATCTCTTTCTCTTCTTGACTCTTGCATTTCTGTTGTCGTTTCTTCTGTTTGGTGTAAGACCCTTGTTCTTGAGAATTTGGAAGTTAAGTGCTCTTTTACCATCATCACCAACACGCTCTTGCAACTCAGCCAAAGAGCCATCCCTGGCTGCTTTCTTAGCTGCTTCATGGGCTGCACGACGTGCTTCCTTCTTGTCCTTCTTGCCCTGTTTAATATTCTCATAGTAATCCTCTGCATCCTCGTTGATCTGAGAAGCAAGCTTTTCATCATCTGAGTTGAAGTCGTTATTATCCAAATCCTCACCCAATTGTGCCTTATCCAAGCCCAAGCCCTTCTTTCTGGCTTCTTCAATAAGCCTTTGCTGTCTCTCAAAGAGTCTTTCCCTATATGGCAAGTCAAGGTCACCAGTGAACTTTTCGTTTCTGGCTGCCTTGTTTGCGGATTGGTCGATCTTCGATGTGTAGAAGCGCAAGGTCTTCTTACGGCGCTCTTTCTCTTCCTTGTCCACACCATCTGGCGCAGATGTTTCTGCAAAATCTCCAGTGACGACTGGCTTTCCACCCTTTCTGATTGTACGTTTAGTGGATAAGTCAATCTTGATTTCCTTGTCTTCGTCTTCTTCATCCTCCTCTTCAGATTCGTCGTCCTCTTCCTCCTCTGAATCAGTCTGCAATCTCTCTTGCAAGTCTTCATCATCAGACTGTGCTTCCATCTCGTCATTAACTCCGTCATCAACTTCGATGTCGTCAGTTTCGTCAGCATTGTAGTTCAATTCTCCAGCTTGTCTCCATACCTCTCTGGAGCTGAGAATGGACTCCATCACTGGACTCTCCTTCATGGAAAAATGGTCCTGACCACGCAACTTGTCCACGAAAACTGCAAAGTATGAAGAAATCGAACTCAAGTATGCGGTCAATGCCACGATCTTAACATCAATTACCGGGTTATGAGGAACTGTCTTGAATTCCTCCAACTTGGGAGCCAACTTCTTGAATTCTTTTAGAAGAGGAACAAATTCTGGGAATGAACCAGCCAAATACTTGGCCTTCTCGTCATCGTCTAACGAATCCAAGTCTACAGCTTCCTCAGTGACTACTGGGCCGGTGATTTTGTCGTCAGCGTTATCATAGTCCTCAGCAGTCTTCTTCCAGTCATCCATCATATCCTCATCAACGAAATCATCCATATCAAGCTCCTGCAAGTGCTTCTTCTGCTGTCTGAGGGCTTCCTCTGCCATTGCATCAGCATCCTCATTGTCACTGACATCATCACCACCATAGTAGTTCTTTTTGGATCCCCAACCTCCCTCTTCTTCAGCGTCATCTTCTTCTTCTTCACCTTCTTCTTGGCTGTCTTCTTCTTCTTCTTCGTCGTCTTCTTCCTCTTCACTCTGTTGGTTCTGATATTTAAGACCCATCACTTCTTCGTCCGAATCTTCGTCTCCGGAGTTGTGGGACCGGGACAAATAGTTACCTGCTTCTTCAAGCAAGACTTTTTCTCTGCTTGCGTCAAACGCGTCTAGCTCATTGTCTGACAAATCTTCCTGTCTGGACATGACTATGTAGTTTCCTGATGAGTTGATCATCTCATCTCACCTCTTCTATATTTTTACTAGCCTGCATGCAATACTCTGTAATTTACTGTAAGAATATTCAAGCTATTGAAAATATATCTTAGATATGAAGAGAAGTTAAAAACATATTCATTGATAAATAATATAACCGAAGTGATAATTGGAACTGTCGTCGAGCTACCAATCAGTTAAATTACGTGCTCCTCCTCAACATACATTTGCAAGAGCGAAATATGGCACGACGTATGCTTCTACTTCAAACATCATAAAGTAGAGTAATTAAGACGCTACAAAAGAATCTCGAGCCATTACACGAAGGTCATTCTTTCGAATCTAATATCATATACAACTTCCATCTTATTATAACACCAACGAATACTGTGGTGTACGGGTGTTCCACCTCATCCCAAATCAATGGGTTATTGATACTTTCCAATCTCCACTGCAAACCAATGTCAAACAGATTGGAGTCGCTCAACTCCAAGAAGCCTGCTGGAAAGCCGGCTCTCAAGTTCAAGCCAAAGGCTGTTGCAAGAAAAAGCAAAGAAGACCGTGACAAGGATGCAGCATTGATCAAGTCTGAAGACAAGCCAATGTCTCCTGCTCCATCCAGAGGTAGAGGAGGAGCCAGGGGCCGTGGTGGCCGAGGAAGAGGAGCCAGCTATGTGGGCACGCATGTTGTCTCTGCTGGTCCTCTTGCTTCGGGCTCTGTCAGCATGGGAGGTACCACATCGTCGAAAACAGGATTAACCAACGATAAAATCTATGGAGCAGATTCCTCATTGAATGCGGCAGCTGTCAGCAACCTTAAGTTGAAGAACCGCAAATTGAAGTCGCCTACTCCATTGGATCAGGAGTCAGAAGAGGAGGATGATCCTACTAAGATCAATATGAGTAAAGAATACCTCTTCGAAGACAGTGAGACCCTTTTATTCCCCGTGAGACCACATAAAGACACTCCAGCACCTGGCCAGTCTATTCCCCCATCCGTAACTGTGCTGGTTAACTCATCTCGTGCTGTGACAGCAGAGACAGTGAAGAGTGAAGTGCTGGATGACGTCGCAGAGTCCACACCCGGATTCTTCAATGATCCTATTGAGAGAGCAGAGCACGATAAGAGAATCGATGACCAGCACGCCATTGTGGATCTCCTCACTTCCAACATGGCCAATTTGAAAGCAGACGAAGAATCTCCTGAGGTTCCACCCGAAGATAGTAAGTACATTTTGTTCCATATTCCTCAAGTGTTGGCTAAGGAGGACAATGAGGTGGTACCCAAATCTAACTTTGCATCACAGTCGGTTCTGAACTTCGAGGGACATATTGGTAACTTAAATTTTCACAAGTCGGGAAAGATCTCTATGACCTTAGGTGGGGGCACTGTTTTTGATGTCACCCAGGGCATGCCAACCACATTTCTTCAGGAAGTGTTCGTCGTGGACTCGCATGAGGCACGCAAAAAGCCAGAAGATGAAGAAAACGAAATGGTGGATTTGCTAGACGCAGACGGCGGAAAGATCGGAGGTAACATCTTTAGACTCGGTGAAGTCGCTGGCAAACTCATTGCTACTCCAGCACTCCCCTAACATTACACATGTACAATATACTCTAATGCATTTTAAATTTCGTAAGCTATGCTAATTATCGATCAATCTGGCCGTCAATGCCTCCAAGTCTTCCAAACTCTCTGGCTCATCAAGCTCAATAACTCCACTATCCTGTTGGACACTTTCCTTATGGAACCACTTAGGTTTCTTGTTAGTAGGAGCTTCATCATCTGAAGATTCGAGATCTCTGTCCAAGTCAGCACCTCCTAGCGTCACCACAGTTTCTTCGTCCTCGCTGTCATCCTCTTCTCTTGCACGTCTCTCCATTTCCTTTCTCTTTCTCTTCTTCTCTTGTCTCTTAGATTTAGCCAATTCCTTGTCCTCCAAGTCTGCCAGGTTCATATATTCAGTCTCCTTACTGACAAACTCATCCTTCTGGGTCTTTGCGTCACCCTTCTTCTTGAAGTCCTCTTCGTCTTCAAGTTCGTAAAGTGGATGGGCTTCTCCATCATCGTCAAACTTCAATTTTGTGGGCAATCCCTTTGCATTCAACGACAATTTCTTCGAAAGGGCCTTCTTAGCTTGTCTCTTCGACACTGGAATGCTCAAGTCAGGAAGCTCTTCTTCGTTCAACTGATGGTCATGACGCTTAACCTTCATGAAGTCATCGTCCTCATCTTCATCGTCTTCTTCGCCCTTCTCGGACGCCTTGTTTCCTGTCATGTTCAAGTAATGTTCAGATAACACCGTCTGGTTCTGTCTGTCAAACATTCTATCGTATTTGGTTCTGACCTTCTTGGACTCGTCCTCCTTGACCTCTCCATTGTCGTCGGCCTTGTTCAACGTCATCAATTGTCTGGACATGTTCTTCTTTTCCTTGCTTCCCTCTCCACCCTTGATCTTGATCTTCGGTGCTCCGGGTAGACCCAAGGACTCAGCAAACTTCTCTGTAGGAAGCTCATTAAGCTTGAAAATATCCTTGTCCTTCTGAATGTAGATAGAACGGTAGTAGGAAATAAATGCACGCTGGCCCAAATTTTTCATTTGAGGATCTTTGAAACACAAGGATTGCAATTGAGGTCTGATGGACTTCTTGTTCTTCTGCTTGATGTTCATGATCTTGATGTCTATCTTGTTGCTCTGCAATCTCTTTAACATGCCTTCCTCTTCAGAGGGTAAGAGCATCAAGAGAGACTTTCCTGGTCGTCCAAATCTGGCACAACGTCCAACACGGTGCACGTATGTGGCTGCATCTTCTGGACAGTCAACCTGGACCACCCAATCAATAGCAGGGAAGTCCAACCCTCTAGCGACGATATCAGTAGCAAAAAGGCAGGCATACTGAGCATGGGAAAACTTTGTGGTAGTTTCCAATCTGGAAGTTTGCTTGTGACGTCCATACAACTTCAACAAGGAAATACCTGGTTGTAAAGTACGGAAACTTTCATATGCATATTGCACCTGCTTGGACGAGGAGAAGAAAACCAAGATCTTGCTTTTCAAATGCGACTTGATGAAGGACCATAAAACGTCGAGCTTTTCATCTAATGGTATACGGACATAATACTGATCCAAGGTATCTGGGGTGGCAGATAACGTAGAGTCAGAGGAAACACCAATTTTGGAGTAGTTGGTCAAAGACAATCTGGCGAGGTCCTTGACACTGTCTGATTGGGTGGCAGAGAATAATAACGTCTGTCTCTCTGGAGACAAATGGGCCACAATGCTGTCGATTTGCTTTTTGAAACCCATATCCAAGCATCGATCAGCCTCGTCCAAAACAAGAACCTGTAAGTTCGAAGTATCCATGCCCACTGTCTCATTAAGATGCTGGGAGATTCTTCCTGGAGTTCCCACCAAGATGTTCATGCGTGCAACTCTCTCCTTTTCGTACTGAACATCTTTTCCTCCAGTGACGAGACCAGCGGAGAAAGTGTTATACTTTCCGATTTTGGTCAATACTTCGAAGATCTGCACTGCCAACTCTCTTGTTGGAGAAATGATTAATGCAGCTAAACCATCGTACTCGGTGATGTTATTGTGCACCAACGATTCAATCACTGGAATGAGAAATGCCAAAGTCTTTCCAGAACCAGTTTTGGCAGTACCCATTACATCTTCACCCTTCAACGCTGCCGGAATGGTCTTCTTCTGAATATCAGTCATGGTGACGAAATTGGCCTCTTTAATACCTCGAAGCGTAGCTTCAGAAATTGGCAAATCTGAGAAGTTGGATATCAGTTTGCCATCTTCGACTGGGTTGAACTCCTCGATTCTTTTTTTCAAAGCAACGAGCTCGTCTTCAGCAGACTGTCTCTTGGCCTTTCTATCGAGCTTCTTACTCTTGTTCTTGTATTTGACCATTACTCAGAGTGTTACTGTCGATTCGATGAGCATCTCTTCAAAAGTTTTAAGGTGCACACCCGTACACCAGAGATGCAGCATAGAGAAGTCAATTGACTTTCAAAGATGATCATTGGAAGTCTAACATTAAATATTTGCAAAAAAAAAAAAAACTTCTAAAAATTAAGAATTTCAGCATATTGAAGGGCTAAATCTCCAAACTCGTCAAATGCATTCCCATCCATCACCCGGTGACATAAATTTCCAGCAGGAATGTCATATCTACTGGTGACATCTTTGAAGATCTGCTCAACATCAACAGAATCCAACTTGGAGTGGTCAATTTCAAGCTGAATAAGCAAACCCCGAAAATTGCCGTGTAAGGTCACGTTAGCTGTTCTGATGATTAAATTTCCGTTTTCCAACTCGTAGATTTGTCCTCCATCTCCTTTGATCACCTGTCTCTGAGTCCATAAACTTTGCAATCTTTGGTTGACCAAGTAATCGAACGAGTCATTGAGACCCGAAGTAGCTCCGTTGTGTAGATGGTCGTTAGGAATGGCAAATTCAAAGGGATTGGTGACTTCTTCCTGCACCACATGGCTAAACACTGCTGACGTCTTCTTGTCTATGAGAGTGACGCATGAATCGTTGAGATACGAAGGAACCCAAGTATAGAGGTACTTATTCTCTGTGGAGGTCGTCTGCGTGCTCGCTAGCTCGGGAGGAATGGAATAGGTGTTGTTACGGAAGATCTTGAAACTGAAGTTCCATTTACCTTTGAGTGTAGGAAGCTTATTGGATAGTTCGTCGTGGAACTGTAGAATGGTGCCTGGGGTGGCATTGTGGACTAAAAGAACGCTTGAATGTTAGAGGAGTTGATAAATAGATGTTGGAGATGCACATACGCTGAGACCATAACGATGGTAGTAGTTGGTGATAATCGTTGGTGACTTGTATACACTCAAAACCGGAGAAGCTAAGTAGTAATTAAGACTGAATAAATCTTGCGTGGGGAAAGAATTTTTTGGCTGAAAGATTATTTTTGATTTCCTTGCCAGATTATAATGGAAATTTTACTTATTTTAAAGGTCTTCTCTATCCGATAATGTTTGTGATATAGGGTAAACAAACCTTCAATCTCCGGACTTCTAATTCCAATCAGATTCAATAATACTCTGTATCCAAACAAATATATTAACCTAAATATTATACATAACTCTCAAAATAGTAACACCGTGAATTTGGCTCAAGCCTTTTCGTTCTTGTGATACTCATGGGCACTGATAACTCCATCGATAACAGCAACATCCTCCGACTCATCAACCAAGTTATAAGCATCAATATTACTCTTGGGACCCAGGTAGATCTTGTGGGCATAGATATAGTACCATGCTACTGTGAGGAACATGGATCCCCAGTAGACCAAAACAGTCCAGTTCATCATGTCTGGAGTGTTGTCCTTACCTTTATATTGTGGGAAGCACAAGATTGGAATCATCAACAACACAAAGGAAACAGCCAAAATACCAGAAATGTAACTGAATCTACCCAAATTCCAAGGACCTGGCTTGAAGGTATTCCTGGCGTAAGTAATACGCAAGAGAGTAGGCACCGTGAAAGACACGAACGAGCCAATAGCACCCACGGAGAAAATGGCATCGATGGCCACTCCTCCGAACATAAGCAACAACAAAAGCTCACCCAAAATCCAATTGGCCCAAACTGCATTCACTGGAGTTTTTGTCACGTCGTTCACTTTACTCCAGTACTTGGACATCGGAAAACATCCATCTCTTGAGTATGAGAACAACACTCTTGAGGCAGCGATCATACATGCAAAAGACATGGAGAAAGCCAAGACGATGGCCAATGAGGTAAGGGCAATTACTCTGTCCCTTGTCAAAATCTGGTTCAAGTATGCCACGTATGGCTGTCCCAACTCATCGTTGACAGCCTCATTGATATCCACGATGGTGTAGGCCATTCCCAATTGGAATACAAATCCGAGCACACCTCCGACAACGGCAGTCAAGACAATGGCTCTAGGAGTAGCCACCTGGGCATTTGAGCACTCCTCGGCTAAATGGAATGGTGAGTCAAATCCAGACATGGTCCAGATGACAGCCATGAATGTCATTAAGATAGCCACACCATCGTTCCACTCAGTGAAGTTGGTAATGGCCCACGCAGTATTGTTATCATTGAATTTAGGCAAACCTTGCTCTGTTCTGTTGTTTCCACCCATGAAAACGACAAAACTGACAAATAAGAAAATCAAGTTTAACGCAGTGGAGGTTGAGTTGATCCATGCCAACCATTTCGTTGGAGCAGAGGCAACAATGGCGGAAGCGAAGGTCAAGCCAGTGGTTAACAAGTAACAATGCCAAGTATGGTACACGTAATTTTCATCCACCATGATTTTTAATGCAAGAATCATTGATGCACATCCGTAGGCTACCGAAGGTGCACCGGTGACTTGCGTAAAGTAGTTGGACCAACCTACCCACCAGGATAAAATGGCCTTGTACTTTGGAGGAGACAACATTGCCGTGGCGTAATACAAGCCACCAGAAGTAGGGAAAGCACTGGAAATTTCTGCCATGGAACAGGCCACTCCCAACACTCCAATCATACCCACCAAGTAGGCCCAAGTGATACCTGCGTTACCTGCGTAAGCTATGGAATACCATAAAGTGGAGGCGATGGAAGGTAAAAGACCCAATACCGAGAAGGAGACACCGAAAGTGGTTAAAAGGGAAAATTCTCTTTTGAATTCGGCTTTGTAACCCAAGGCCAAAATGACAGCCTCATCGTTGGTAACATCGTGGTCTACAAGCACTTTTTTGTGCGCTTGCGATAAGATGGAGGTAACATTGACATTTTCCGAAGAAATGATGGTAGCAGCCGACCTGATGGGCTCAACTTTAGACATCAAATTATTGGGTCCAAATAGGATTGGACCTTTGCAAAGGCATCTACAGTAAGTTTATATATATGAGAGATTAGCATGCGCTAGTTGCTATCAGTGGAGATAAAGGAAGAGCTTGAGATCTTCATGGGTTGTAATGCGAGACGGTATGAACTGTATGGGGGAGGCTTATCGGGGCCAAAATGCCATTAAAAGTATATGAGATCTATAGGACACAACGCACAGACCTGCCCTATTGGTCGTGGTACGTATACATGCCGCAGCACTTGTGGCACTCCGGGATGTCACAAGGAGACAACATGATTGGATAGACGTGGCGGGTTGTGCCCAATCAAGACATGTGTCATTCCTTGACGAGACGTGCAGTGACGGAGACGTTGATACAGATAGAAGTCTTAGGAGGATGATTACCATGGTCAGGTACATGATGATTAAGTAAGGTGAGGTAAACGAAGTCGAGGGAAACGAAAATGAGGGAAACGATGAATACGAAAATCAAGAAGATAACAATAAAAATGATGGTAAAGTAGATCGAGAGAAGACAAAAAAAAATCTTGGGATTAATACATTTATGGTTATCGGAGTTTCACTTTATGGACACGGAACTCAAGAAGTGGTGCGGATTCTGAAAAGTCATTGAGATTTTCCTTTTTCTTGGTTATCTCAGATTATTTTTTTGATAACATCACAGCCTCATCTCCGGTATGGTCAGGAGTTTGTTGACGTTTCGGGTACTTTCCTTTTTCTTCTGTTTTCTGTGTTCCCTTCTCTACTCATTCTTGTCCCTCTAGTTCTACCCTTGCCCGTTTTCGACTTTCTCCAGACCGTCGTTTTCTACTACTTCTGGCTCTGCACACACACCCATGAGTATCCCATAAAGATCTTGTTCTATTTCATTTCCGGTAGAATGTCAATCAATAGATTTATAATGTTCCATTCTCATTTATTTATTTTACCTTCGGTCCATATTGTATTTTCACCTTCTTTTTTCCTTCCCTTCTTTCTTCGTATTTTCATTAATGTCATCCATCTATTCATTCGCCGAAATTAACCAACACACTTCACCGCGTGAACATTAGCAATCATGCAGCACTGGGCAGTCCCCACCACAAGAAAACTACTATCAATCATAAGATAAGCATCTGTAATTACATCATTGTTCAATGGCTTAAGCCTTGCCACTATCGACCCATTCTCATAGATGCTCGTCATTTAATTTCAAATTATATGATTTCAAGTAATCCCGTCATCGTCATCGCTTCGTCATCGCAGTGCCCATGTCAGGTTTTATGCCGAGATGTCATCTCTACACCCCCGCTTTCCGTCATATGTCACCGAATAAAACGAGGTGCATATTCCTCTCCGCAGAAGTCCAAACCAATTTTTATTATCAAAATCAAAACTTATATTACCAAAACAATTTTAATTACCAATGAAGGCTATTGTATATTACGGCCCAAAGGACATCCGCTTCGATGCTTCATACCCTGAACCGCAAATCCAAGAACCAACTGACGTGAAGTTGAAGATCCACTATTGTGGAATCTGTGGGTCGGATTTGCATGAATATACCGATGGTCCTACGTTCTTTGCTCCTCCGGGAGAGAACCATTCAATCTCCAATAAACCGTATCCACATATTATGGGACACGAAATGAGTGCCGAAATTGTCGAGATCGGCTCCGACGTCAATGATTTTTCCGTGGGTGACAGTGTGGTGGTTGAAGTCACCGGCACTTGTATGGACCGTGACCGCTTCGAGGGCCCCAATGAGGATGTTCTCAAATGCGAGGCGTGCACTGATGGCCATTACAACGCATGTACTTATTTGGGACTCACTGGCTTGGGTTTTACCGACGGAGGCTTCGCGGAGTATGTGGTCACCAGCTCGTCCAAGTTGGTTAAGTTCGACAAGAACAAGATCAACTACGACGTGGCTGCTTTGATCCAGCCTTTGGCAGTTTCCTGGCACGCAGTGCGTCTCAGTAATTTTGAGGAGGGCCAGATGGCTCTCGTTCTTGGTGGTGGACCCATTGGCTTGACTACAATCTTTGCCTTGAAGGGCCACGGTGCGTCCAAAATCGTGGTGAGTGAACCATCCTCAGGTAGAAGGAAGTTGGCCGAATCTTTGGGAGTGGACACATTTGATCCTACTGGAAAGTCTGTCGAAGAGTGTGTTAGTATACTTAAGAAAATGACCAGTGACGGATATGGCTTCCATCGTTCTTTTGACTGCTCTGGAGTGCCAGCGACGTTCGACACCAGCGTCAAAGCATTGAGAATCCGTGGTGTGGCCACTAACGTGGCAGTGTGGGCACATCGGCCCATTGACTACTACCCAATGATGACCACCTGGTCGGAGAAGTCCGTGAAGGGCTCGATTTGTTTCGTGAAGGAGGATTTCGAGGCAGTTGCCAATGCAATTGAGGAAGGTCACATTGATCAGAGAGAGTTGAAGTCTCTTATTTCCGCCGAGATCCCACTAGAACGGGCAGTAGAGGAAGGATTCGACGAATTGATCAAGAATAAGGAGAAGCATATCAAGCTTCTTTTCACGCCGTTGGCTTAGATTTAAGTAATCTAGGGAAGGGGTTCAGTCATGTTTTCTTTAAATATATTTTCATGTGTATGATTAGAGACACAAAAGTTATTATTGAGAAGGGGCTAGTAGAAGAAGTAGTAAGGAAAGCATGGGTTCGTTGATGAAATCGCTCTATAGAAGATTTTATATATTCTCAACTTTTATGTTGGATTTGAAGCGGAAATTAAATATTGGAATCTATGTAAGTCTTGAAATCTTCATCTTGAGTGAAGAAAGTCGGCCGGACTTTATGAAATTCATCGTTGATACAATAGATGGGCTGCGAAACCTGTGGGTTCTTGCAACTTTCTATCAAAAAGTCTCCCAATAATCTGTAATTCTTTCTCATCAAATAAAAAATATAAACTCATCCGAGTATTTTCAGATTTCTTTTTCACCCTAGAATACTCTAAATCTCCAAATCAGTTCATACCCATCTTCCATTACTATAAGCATTATCATCAAGATTTGGCAGGGTTTCCTGTGGTGTCTATGCACACCACCTCTGTTACCTCTTCTTACTACGTTCTTCTTCGTCATGGTAAGTACATTCAGCAAGTGATCTGTTGTCGTTATACTAACCCCAGGCACCTAAAGCGGAATTAAAGTCACAGTTCTGCTCCATCACAAACTCCCTGCCCGCCGTGGCTACTAAGTACTTGGAGAAGCACAAGTGGGATTTGTTACAAGCTCTCCAAACGTTTTACAATCAGCCAGCGCAAACTGCGGTACCCAATAAGAAAGTCAGCAAAGATCTTGAGGCCATTTTCGACAAGTACAAGGACCCCGAGTCGCCCACAATAATTCTGATCGACGGGACTTTGGCGTACTTGGAAGATTTGGGGTTTGATCCCGAGGATCTCGTAAGTTTGACGTTAGCATATGTGTTGAAGTCGCCACAGACGGGTGAATTCAATCGAGATGTCTTTCTAGAAGTGTGGAGCACGCTTGGAATCTCCTCCATTCAAGGAATGAAGA